>CM068315.1:43812817-44256561 GCA_034766995.1 Acanthacorydalis orientalis | reverse complement strand
TGTGAGTTTCGTGACAGTATTGCCATTAGATAATTGTAAGAATTAGTGTTTAAATAAGTACTTAGAAACGTATAACATCTCTCTTATTCTATGTAAATATTGTTTTTTCGTCGCTAAAGTGCAATATAACTAAACTCGGATGACGAGTTTAATTATTTGTGATATTTCGTTGGCCGGCCGTGCAATTTTTTGTAATAATATCGAATTGATTTTACATGCAATATTAATTTTAAGATAAATCATTTTTTTTTATATCTGTATATACATAAATAGACTAGACTCTTGCCTAGAAGGTATTACATTTTAGTGCATTTTATTTAATATTTTTCCACTATACAGCGAAACTATAATAGGCATTTTTAGTAATAAAGATTTTAAAACTTTTCGACACGTTCGAATAGATTTTTCGTTATTTTTATAAGACTTTTTCTAGTAAAAACACTCATTTTTTCTTATCTCGACAATTTTCATCTGTTCATGAGAACAATGTCATTTCACAGATGGAATAATTTAACATTTAGCAGATTTTTTTTAGAAAAATTGAATTAACATAAGCATTTATGGAATTAATTAATTTAAAATGATTAGAAAGATATTAAAATATAACAAATTTGAAATATAAAGTGTAATTTACAAATTAGTTAGACTTCATTTTAATGAAATAAAATGTTTGTCCTGACATATAAATTATGAAAATTGTCAATCAAAACAACTGAACACAATAAATGAATAATATTTTTTCTAGTACTTTAATGAAATATTTCAGTTTTTATTAATTTTCAAACTTAAAATTTTATCAATAATATTTCCAATTGTAAAGATGGCAGATAATTTTCTTCTCTAAGTGAACTTTTCACTAGTCCAATCCTCATAAAAAAACTCTGATCACAACATGATTATTAACTTTTTTTGATTGTTATTTATGCAAATTTCGATAACGATGCCGTCTTCTACAAAGACAGAGATATAATGAAATCAGAAATAACAATTTTTTACATATTAGCATTCTGAAGATGGTGGAATTGCCATCGAATTGTGCATTAACAACAATCGAAAATAATCAATGAATATTTATAAAACATTTTTAATCAGAAAAAAGGCTTTTTGGGATGTGGAGAAAAACAAAAAAAATCATCCGTAGAGATAAATTCAGTCACAATATCAGACCTGTATTGAAACTTATTTGTATGTTTGTTACATAACAACTTTGTTACTTTAAAAGATAAGCACCTTTATATAAATTTTATGTAAAATGTTTCATGTGGTAACAGTGAACCGAGAATTACTGATTAATAGTCACTGGTTTTACAATCATAAAGCTTACTTTTAACATCACATGTATTAAGGGTCTTTAAATGATTAAATATAATTAATATTAACTAAACAAATTAATATTAAAAATGTAAATAAAATGAATATAAAAAGAATCAAAAATAAAAAAAAGTTCCTATTAAAACATTATATTAATATTAGCATTTTTAATGTCGATACAAGTTTATATTTATTTTTAGTGCATTTAAAATAAAAATTGAAATATTTTCATTAAAAACAAATAGAAAAATAACTGAAAATATAATTATAGTTATTTTAAAACAGTTTAAGATTGGCTTTATAGTTTCGAAGAAGGTTGATAGTTCATGTTGATTAATGTGTTAAAGTGTATTGATTTATTTTGTGAAAAAAATATGAAATTGTGATAAATATTTATCATTTATACAAAAAAGGAATTATTATGAAATTAAATTATGTTAAAAGTGAATAGGAATTTAGTTATTCAATCAAAGAATCAAAAAAGAACATTTATGACAATGTTAAGGTTATGTTTCAATGGCACATAAAATGGTTAGTACAGTTACATTAAAAGTGTGTGTGTATATATATATATATGTGTATATATATATATACCAGTGCCTATGTATGTATATAAAAAAATATTGCAATTATTTACACCAAGACCTAAATATTAAATTTTTTCCATATATATTTTACAAAATAATTATATAAAAATACAACTAATAAAATTTCTATAATAATATTTAATCTTTTTTGTATTTCATTAATAGAAGAGACATAAATCATTTTTAAAAATATTGTTCTTTTCTAAATAATATTTTGTTGTTATTTAACTTCCAACATCGAAATTTTTGAGATCACAATTTAAAAATACAAGGAATTATTTCTAAACTTTAAAGATTGTTCTTATTTTTAAACTGATTTTAATAAACAATTCTCTTATCTCGTTCTGCTCATTAGAGAGTTATAATTCATAGCAAATACTTTTACAGTTCTAATTCTTTATGAAAAATAGATTTTTAAAATTTATAGTAAAATGAAACTTAATCAGCTTTAAACAGAATTAATTAAAATTAATAAATGATTTGATTTTATAAAAAAAATACATTGTTTTTTCGTCCTTCAAATGAATTAGTTACTCATTCATAAACCACAATAGTTTATAAGATTAAACATGTTCAATAAATGACAATTAATGATTTTAATCCTTGGTAATGACCATCTAAATGATTATTCAACCATACTTAAAGCGCTAAGGAATAGAAAAATCTTTTTTTAAGCATTCAGAAGTTTTTCTTCATATTTGAACACTGAAGATACATTTTTATTACTTGATATGAATTTAAAATAATTAATTCATTTAAATTTTTTATACAAAAAAATCATAATTTTTATGATGCAAAAGTTAAATTTAAGTCTAGTATTAATAGTCCATAGAACGTATAATAATTTATAAAATTTACATTGTTATTTCAAAGAATGAACTTGTCACACATCATACATCACAGCTAAGGTGCAGAAAAATATGATTTTCTATATTTTAAAGCTCTGAGAAGGATGATATCGCCATTGAAATATAAATAAATAACACTCACAAATTACTAATAACCATTTATTGAACAAATTTTATCAGAAAAATGTTTGTATTAGATTGGTAAGAAAATAATTACGGTTTTTGTTTTTGAATTCTAACCTTATTTTTCAATTAGTATCATTTCATTCTGTTCATGTCATGTCATTTTAAAGTGCATTTTTCGATCTGTAATAGTGTTTGTGAGTTAAGTGAAATAAATATTTGTGATACTGAATTTAGAGCTACGGTACAAAAAATATACCATGATTTTTTTTAATTGATTTATTTTTATTAACGTTTTAAAGATTTTCTCATCCGCTCAATGATTTATTCTCAACTAATTTTATCAATTTATGAACAAATTATATTTCCAGTCAGTGATCAATTTTTATTTTCTTTAATTATGACTTGGTTTAAAGCTGATATTTTGACAAATTAAATTTCTTCTAAATAGAGATGCTTAAAGGTCGATAAAAAAATAAACTTGAATAAGTACAATTTTTAAAGTAAAAGAAATATAAAAAATATAATATACTTTTTAAACATTATTTACCAAAAAACAAACGTTAAAAATTTTTTTTTTAAAAAAAATATTAATATTTTGGTACACTTTCATATTTAATGGGGTTTTTCTACAAAGTTCTTGTAAAAATGATCACTTTCCTTCATAAAAATAATTATATAAAAGCTAATGTTAATTCAAAAATATTCTAGTTATTTTTTAATATATATATATATATATATATATATATATATATATATGTTGTCGATTTCACATAAAAGCAATATTATTTCTAACAGTGCAATAGTCTGTGCAATAGTTTTACAATAGTTTAATATAAATAAATATATATTTAAAAAAATATTTTTACAAAGAAAAAAGGTGTTTTTGATGTACCAAATATTGCATTTAATTAAGTTTAACTATATTTACAGTTACTTTTATATTTTATAATACATAATTTTTATGAAACATTCAATGATTACACTATTATTATTATTTTTTTTAAAAAAAACAAAGATTTGCTTAATATATAACCGTTGTTGTATTCAAATGTTTATCAGATCATGTTAATAATTTATATCAAGTTGTTACTAATTTTATTTTTAAATATTTAATTAATAAGTATGCTACGCTTTAGGTTCATACAATTGCTGACGAAGGTACTGATTAATTTTAAAAATATTTTGAAGGAGTCATTTAGTTTTATATATTTTAAGACTGTATAAAAATGGATATTCGGATTGAAAATAATTGGTATGATATATTGGAGCAAATATCAATTTTATATAACACTAGCAATAATAAATATGTGTATTTGAAAAAAAGTATAAAAAGATTATATTCCCTTATCGAATTTTCACTATTGATTTATAGGTTATCTTTTTTATTTATTTTTATATGAATGTTCGTTTCGTTGTTCGATTATCCATTTTTTATCTGAATTGTCAACGTTTATAAACTTGTTTATATATAAACATTATTTATATTCATTTTATTTACTTGTATTCGTATAGCATCATTCATTTTAATTTAAGTTCTTGTATTATTTTTCTTAAAACAGTAGACATTTGAAAGTGGAATAATTAATTTTGATTGTTTTTGAAAAAATATGTCAAAAGAACTATAAATTTTTTTCGGTTAATTATTTGTAGATCTTTGAAAAAAATAGATATAGTTTTAACTTTCCATACAAAGCTAAGCAATATTAAAATTCATGTTTTATTTAAAAAAATGATTATTTACCTAAAAAGTAAAATTTATTGCATTTATTCAACAATTATTTTTCCGAATACTCACAGATAATTTTGATTTTAAAATAAACGATATAAATAAAATATTAATCGTGTAAGAATCAATTTCAGTAATTTGGATACTATATAAGATCATTTTGGTCCAAAAATTGGGTAGTTTTACGAGTTTTCAGCAATGAGTTTTTCAAATGAATAGATATTAATTTTATTTTGGTATAAACCGATTCAAAATTAAATAAATGAATTAATAGAGAATGAATGAATCATTTGACCTTCTCTAGCAATAGTTTTTTTTTAAAATTAAGTCTTTCAGTTCCAAATCTAGTGATTTATTTGACTTTTTCTGCTATACATTTTCCGAATAACAATATATCAGTTTTATTTTTACATGGGTCGATGAAAAAATAAGATAACAATCGTATTTTATTCAATTTTAATAATTTTGAAATAAAATATAGTCCGTATGGCATCAAAATTGAGATTTCTTTTAAGGGTTTTCAGTCGTAACTTTTTCTAATGACTAAGTATAAGTTTTATTTTGACATAAATTGATACATAATTGAAATCTGAATAACGTAGTACTCAATTTATTATATTGGAAATAAAATAGGATCTATTAGACCTAAAAAATATAGATTAATTAAGATTTTTTGGAGATACTTTTTTTAAATTATTAGATTTGAGTATTTTTCGATATATATTAGTGTTTTTAATTTTATACAACTTGAATTGTATAAAATTATTTTTCAGTAATTTTGAAATATAATAAAGTTATTTAGATCAAAAAAATAAAGATTAATGACAATTTCTCGACTGTTATCTTCCCCTTTGATTTTAATATAAATTAATGCGAAATTATTATTCGAAATATGTGAAACATAATTTTAATCATTTTATTATAAATAATATATTTCAAATTAAAAAATGGGGTTTAATGATATATTTCCAGTGATTATTTTCCTAAATAGTCAGAAATGAGTTTTTTTTTAAAACGAATCAATGTTGAATTAGAATTAAAATTGTGTAAGATGCAAATTTAATAAATTTGAAACAAAATGGGGTTCGTTACATCAACAATATCACGATTCATGATGATTTATTAGCAATTATTTTTTTTAAGTCAGAAATAAGTTTGATTTAAATATAAAATGATGTGAAAATAAACATTAAATTTTTATAACTTGGAACTAAATTATGTCCCTTAAGGTAAAAAATATGTGATTTATTCCAGTTTTGTAAAGTAACTTTCCTAAATACTAGATTCTTAGTTTCATTTCAACATAGTTTGATTCAGAATCAAAGTTTCAGTCCTGCGAAGTTTCATTTGAATAATTTTGAAATAAAATAGAGACTTTTATGATAAAGAAACAGGTACGGATGAATGTCTTTTGGCAATTTCTTTAAAATATCAAATTGATTTTGGTATATGGCGATGTAGATTTGTAAATTCGATCTATGACATTCAATTTCAATAATTTTTAAATAAAATATGATCTCTTAGGCAAAAAATGTGATTCATAACAATTTTTGTCAGTTATTTTTCTTACTAATCATTTTAATTTTTATACAAATCGATATGAATTATTTTTTTCCGTGTGATAGTAAATACCGATAGTTTTTATAAATAAATATTTAGCTTTATTCAACGATTTACAAAGCTTATTCAATAAAGGAAACTTTAATATTGCTGAAGTTTTGATTGAAAGGTTATTTTAAAGATTAGTTATTCGAAGAAAATTCACAATGAGAAAAATAAATTCTATTTTAAAATAGAATTGACATTTTTAATTAAAATAATGAAATAAAATTAAAATACTATTTCGTATATATTCAGATTCCAAATTAGAAAAAATATTAAAAAAGTTATACAATATTTCAAAATGAATTTAAATAAAAATAAGTATATCTTATATATGTATATCTTCTTTCAAATGCCTGCTGTTTATAATTATAACATTAAATTTCATCGCATAAAGAATAATTTCATAATTTTCCTCTTAATTATTATACTTTATAGAAACTGAACTCGAAATATTTTGAAATATTTTTATTGTTAGTTATGTTGATTGTCTGCACCGCAATGCTTCATAGTACCTGGAGATATATGTAAGATAAAAAATCTGGTGTTTGGTTTATTTGGTGTCTGGTAAACGAAAATGGTGCACTGGTTCTTGTGTCTATTATTTGTTGCATTGTACGATAGATGTATATGGGACTTTATGTAAAAAAATCGCTCACGATGGTTGTTTTTAAAAGAAATTATTGTAAGTTTTATCGATGCAATTAACGTTTTAATTATCATTCATACTTTTGTATCATTTTTATTATCATTATTTTATTATTCATAATTACTTGTAAAAAGCGTATTTGTTTTTTAGTATTTTTTATTTTGTATATTTTGTACTAATTCATATCAATAAATTATTTGTTTTTGGGATAAAGAATGATTTAATTAAATTATACCATAAAATAATCATAAAAAAATATTTCAATTAACATTCAGTTATTAAAAAATAAACAAAATAAATCTATCAGAATCATTACTAGTTCTTAAAAACAGAAATCTGTTTTTAAATACGATATCGATTCCGATTTCAGTTTCTCATTAGAAATCATAAGAGATAAAATTCAGAATAACGTACCTTAAACCGTAAAATTAACATCGGTCCGTAATGGATACTAAAAATGTCGGAAAAACGGAAAAAAGTTTTTCTTACCTAAAATATTTAAATTTATCCCAAAAAACTAAGATTTTTTGTAGTTTTTGGTCATTTCTTACTATGTATCATATGTGAAACGTATTTTTGTTAATTTAGGCATATAGACCATATAAATACGCATCTTCCAATACATATAATGTTTGGGTTTTGTTATATTTGGTTCAATTTTAGGCCAAAAAAGTAAGAATTTTTGTAGTTTTTTGGTCTTTTTTACAATGTATCATATGCGAATCGTATATTTGGCCATTTCAACATATAGAACATATAGATACGTTTCTTCAAATACACATAATGTTTGGGTTTGTTACATTTTCTTCTCTTTTAGGACAAAAAACTAAAAAAATATCGCTTTTTTGAGCTTTTTGACCATGTTTCATATGAAAATCGTAGTGTTTGCAGATTAAGCAGATAGAGCATATAAATACGCATCTTCCAACATATATTTATATATAAATATATATATATATATATATATATATATATATATATATATATAAATATATATATTATATATATATAATATATAATATATACAAGTTTTTTTAATTTTTGTAAAATTTATGGCGAAAGACAAAAAATTTTCATGGTTTATTGATATTTTTTCCATATATCATATGTTAATCATATGATTTTTAGACATTGACAATAACTAATGTTAAAAAATGGAAAAAAAAATTGAAAGGCCTAATTTCGACCAAAAACCTATTTTCGAATCAGTTTCTTTGCTATAAGTAGTCGAAATTAACTGCGAAACGGATAATATCATACATACTTAGATGTATCTGAATATTATCTATCACGTAGTATGATATTCAATTGAATTATTTTTCAAAAAAGGCCATTTTGAACCAGTTTTAAGGGTATAAGTGGTTGATAATAACTGAGAAACAGTTAGTATTATACATGGTTAGATACATCTTGAAATTACCTATCACGTAGTGAACAAATAAATTCGATTGTTTTCGAAAAAAGAATAAATATCCCCAAAAAAATAAACTTTCAACCAGTTTTTCGACTATAAGTAGTCGAAATTAAGTGTGAAACGACTAATATCGCATATAATCAGATGCGTTCTAAAATTGTCACTAACGTGGTGTGCAATTCGATTTGAATTTTTCCCAAAAAGACCTAACTTTGCCCGAAAAACACATTTTTTAACCAGTTTTTCGGCCATAAGGAGTCGAAATTAAGTCCGAATCGTCTAATATCGCGCATCGTTAGATGCGTCTTGAAATTATCTATCACGTGGTGTGCGATTCAATCCGGGTATTTGCCAAAATGGCGTTATTTTGCCCAAAAAACCCATTTTTCAACCAGTTTTTTGGCTATAAGTAGTCGAAATTAAGTGCGAAACGGCTAATGTCGTACATCGTTAGATGCGTCTTGAAATTATCTATCACGTGGTGTGCGATTCGATCCGGTTATTTGCCAAAATGGCGTTATTTTGCCCAAAAAACCCATTTTCAACCAGTTTTTCGGCTATAAATAGACGAAATTAAGTCCGAATCGACTAATATCGCAGATAGATGCGTCTTGAAATTATCTATCTCGTATGTGCAATTTGATTCGATTATTTTACAAAAAAGCCTAATTTTGCCCCAAAAACTCATTTTTCAACCAGTTTTTCGCCCATAAGTAGTCGAAATTAAGTGCGAAATGGCTAATGTCGTACATCGTTAGATGCGCCTTGAAGTTATCTATCACGTAGTGTGCGACTCGATCCGATTATTTGCCAAAATTGCCTTATTTTGCCCAAAAAACCATTTTTCAACCAGTTTTTCGGCTAAAAGTAGTCGAAATTAAGTGCGAAATGGCTAATGTCGTACATCGTTAGATGCGTCTTGAAATTATCTATCTCGTGGTGTGCGATTCGATCCGATTATTTGCCAAAATGGCCTTATTTTGCCCAAAAAACCAATTTTTCAACCAGTTTTTCGGCCATAAGTAGTCGAAATTAAGTGCGAAATGGGCAATGTTGTATATCGTTAGATGCGTCTTGAAATTATCTATCACGTGGTGTGCGATTCGATCCGATTATTTGCCAAAATGGCCTTATTCTGCCCAAAAAACCCGTTTTTCTACCAGATTTTCGGCTATAAGTAGTCGAAATTAAGTGCGAAATGGCTAATGTCGTACATCGTTAGATGCGTCTTGAAATTATCTATCTCGTGGTGTGCGATTCGATCCGATTATTTGCCAAAATGGCCTTATTTTGCCCAAAAAACCCATTTTTTAACCAGTTTTTCGGCCATAAGTAGTCGAAATTAAGTGCGAAATGGGTAATGTCGTATATCGTTAGATGCGTCTTGAAATTATCTATCACGTGGTGTGCGATTCGATCCGATTATTTGCCAAAATGGCCTTATTTTGCCCAAAAAACCCATTTTCCAACCAGTTTTTCGGCCATAAGTAGTCGAAATTAAGTGCGAAATGGGTAATGTCGTATATCGTTGGATGCGGCTTAAAATTATCTATGCGTGGTGTGCGATTCGGTCCGATTATTTGCCAAAACGGCCTTATTTTGCCCAAAAAACCCATTTTTCAACCAGTTTTTCGGCCATAAGTAGTCGAAATTAAGTGCGAAATGGGTAATGTCGTATATCGTTAGATGCGTCTTGAAATTATCTATCACGTGGTGTGCGATTCGATCCGATTATTTGCCAAAATGGCCTTATTTTGCCCAAAAAACCCATTTTCAACCAGTTTTTCGGCCATAAGTAGTCGAAATTAAGTGCGAAATGGGTAATGTCGTATATCGTTAGATGCGTCTTGAAATTATCTATCACGTGGTGTGCGATTCGATCCGGCTATTTGCCAAAAAGGGTGTTATTTTGACAAAAAAACCCATTTTCCAACCAGTTTTTCGCCCATAAGTAGTCGAAATTAAGTGCGAAATGGCTAATGTCGTACATCGTTAGATGCGTCTTGAAATTATCTATCACGTGGTGTCCGATTCGATCCGGTTATTTGCCAAAATGGCCTTATATTGCCCAAAAAACCCATTTTTAAACCAGTTTTCCGGCTATAAGTAGTCTAAATTAAGTGCAAAACGGCTAATGTCGTACATCGTTAGATGCGTCTTGAAATTATCTATCTCGTGGTGTGCAACTCGATCCGGTTATTTGCCAAAATGGCCTTATTTTGTCCAAAAAACCCCTTTTTAAACCAGTTTTTCGGCCATAAGTAGTCGAATTTAAATGCGAAACGGCTCATATTGCATATCTTTAGATGCGTCTTGAAATTATCTATTACGTGGTGTGCGATTCGATCCGATTATTTGCCAAAATGGCCTTATTTTGCCCAAAAAACCCATTTTTCAACCAGTTTTTCGGCTATAAGTAGTCGAAATTAAGTGCGAAATGGGCAATGTTGTATATCGCTAGATGTGTCTTGAAATTATCTATCTCGTGGTGTGCAATTCGATCCAGTTATTTGCCAAAATGGCCTTATTTTGCCCAAAAAACCCATTTTTTAACCAGTTTTTCGGCTATAAGAAGTCGAAATTAAGTGCGAAATGGCTAATGTCGTATATCGTTAGATGCGTCTTGAAATTATCTATCTCGTGGTGTGCAACTCGATTCGATTATTGACCAAAATGGCCTTATTTGGCCCAAAAAACCAATTTTTCAACCAGTTTTTCGGCCATAAGTAGTCGAAATTAAGTGCGAAATGGCTAATGTCGTACATCGTTAGATGCGTCTTGAAATTATCTATCACGTGGTGTGCGATTCGATCCGGTTATTTGCCAAAATGGCCTTATTTTGCCCAAAAAACTCATTCTTCAACTAGTTTTTGGGTTACAAGTAGTCGAAATTAGGTGCGAAATGGCTAATGTCATTCATCGTTAGATGCGCCTAGGAATTATCTATAACGTGGTGTGCGATTCGATCCGGCTATTTGCCAAAATGGCGTTATTTTGACCAAAAAACCCATTTTCCAACCAGTTTTTCGCCCATAAGTAGTCGAAATTAAGTGCGAAATGGCTAATGTCGTACATCGTTTGATGCGTCTTGAAATTATCTATAACGTGGTGTGCGATTCGATCCGATTATTTGCCAAAATGGCTTTATTTTGCCCAAAAAACCCATTTTTTAACTAGTTTTTCGGCCATAGGTAGTCGAAATTAAGTCCAAATCGACTAATATCGCAGATAGTTAGATGCGTCTTGAAATTATCTATCTCGTGGTGTGCAATGTGATTCGATTATTTTACAAAAAAGCCTTATTTTGCCCAAAAAACTCATTCTTCAACCAGTTTTTCGGCTACAAGTAGTCGAAATTAAGTGCGAAATGGCTAATGTCGTACATCGTTAGATGCGTCTTGAAATTATCTATCACGTGGTGTCCGATTCGATCCGGTTATTTGCCAAAATGGCCTTATATTGCCCAAAAAACCCATTTTTAAACCAGTTTTCCGGCTATAAGTAGTCTAAATTAAGTGCAAAACGGCTAATGTCGTACATCGTTAGATGCGTCTTGAAATTATCTATCTCGTGGTGTGCAACTCGATCCGGTTATTTGCCAAAATGGCCTTATTTTGTCCAAAAAACCCCTTTTTAAACCAGTTTTTCGGCCATAAGTAGTCGAATTTAAATGCGAAACGGCTCATATTGCATATCTTTAGATGCGTCTTGAAATTATCTATTACGTGGTGTGCGATTCGATCCGATTATTTGCCAAAATGGCCTTATTTTGCCCAAAAAACCCATTTTTCAACCAGTTTTTCGGCTATAAGTAGTCGAAATTAAGTGCGAAATGGGCAATGTTGTATATCGCTAGATGCGTCTTGAAATTATCTATCTCGTGGTGTGCAATTCGATCCAGTTATTTGCCAAAATGGCCTTATTTTGCCCAAAAAACCCATTTTTCAACCAGTTTTTCGGCTATAAGTAGTCGAAATTAAGTGCGAAATGGCTAATGTCGTATATCGTTGGATGCGTCTTGAAATTATCTATCTCGTGGTGTGCAACTCGATTCGATTATTGACCAAAATGGCCTTATTTGGCCCAAAAAACCAATTTTTCAACCAGTTTTTCGGCCATAAGTAGTCGAAATTAAGTGCGAAATGGCTAATGTCGTACATCGTTAGATGCGTCTTGAAATTATCTATCACGTGGTGTGCGATTCGATCCGGTTATTTGCCAAAATGGCCTTATTTTGCCCAAAAAACTCATTCTTCAACTAGTTTTTGGGTTACAAGTAGTCGAAATTAGGTGCGAAATGGCTAATGTCATTCATCGTTAGATGCGCCTAGGAATTATCTATAACGTGGTGTGCGATTCGATCCGGCTATTTGCCAAAATGGCGTTATTTTGACCAAAAAACCCATTTTCCAACCAGTTTTTCGCCCATAAGTAGTCGAAATTAAGTGCGAAATGGCTAATGTCGTACATCGTTTGATGCGTCTTGAAATTATCTATAACGTGGTGTGCGATTCGATCCGATTATTTGCCAAAATGGCTTTATTTTGCCCAAAAAACCCATTTTTTAACTAGTTTTTCGGCCATAGGTAGTCGAAATTAAGTCCAAATCGACTAATATCGCAGATAGTTAGATGCGTCTTGAAATTATCTATCTCGTGGTGTGCAATGTGATTCGATTATTTTACAAAAAAGCCTTATTTTGCCCAAAAAACTCATTCTTCAACCAGTTTTTCGGCTACAAGTAGTCGAAATTAAGTGCGAAATGGCTAATGTCGTACATCGTTAGATGCGTCTTGAAATTATCTATCACGTGGTGTCCGATTCGATCCGGTTATTTGCCAAAATGGCCTTATATTGCCCAAAAAACCCATTTTTCAACCAGTTTTTCGGCTATAAGTAGTCGAAATTAAGTGCGAAATGGGCAATGTTGTATATCGTTAGATGCGTCTTGAAATTATCTATCTCGTGGTGTGCAATTCGATCCAGTTATTTGCCAAAATGGCCTTATTTTGCCCAAAAAACTCATTCTTCAACCAGTTTTTCGGCTACAAGTAGTCGAAATTAAGTGCGAAATGGCTAATGTCGTACATCGTTAGATGCGTCTTGAAATTATCTATCACGTGGTGTCCGATTCGATCCGGTTATTTGCCAAAATGGCCTTATTTTGCCCAAAAAACCCATTTTTCAACCAGTTTTTCGGCTATAAGTAGTCGAAATTAAGTGCGAAATGGCTAATGTCGTACATCGTTAGATGCGTCTTGAAATTATCTATCTCGTGGTGTGCGATTCGATCCGATTATTTGCCAAAATGGCCTTATTTTGCCCAAAAAACCCATTTTTCAACCAGTTTTTCGGCTATAAGTAGTCGAAATTAAGTGCGAAATGGCTAATGTCGTATATCGTTGGATGCGTCTTGAAATTATCTATCTCGTGGTGTGCAACTCGATTCGATTATTGACCAAAATGGCCTTATTTGGCCCAAAAAACCAATTTTTCAACCAGTTTTTCGGCCATAAGTAGTCGAAATTAAGTGCGAAATGGCTAATGTCGTACATCGTTAGATGCGTCTTGAAATTATCTATCACGTGGTGTGCGATTCGATCCGGTTATTTGCCAAAATGGCCTTATTTTGCCCAAAAAACTCATTCTTCAACTAGTTTTTGGGTTACAAGTAGTCGAAATTAGGTGCGAAATGGCTAATGTCGTACATCGTTAGATGCGCCTAGGAATTATCTATAACGTGGTGTGCGATTCGATCCGGCTATTTGCCAAAAAGGGTGTTATTTTGCCCAAAAAACCCATTTTTTAACCAGTTTTTCGGCCATAAGTAGTCGAAATTAAGTCCGAATCGACTAATATCGCACATAGATGCGTCCTGAAATTATCTATCTCATGGTGTGCAATTTGATTCGATTATTTTACAAAAAAGCCTAATTTTGCCCCAAAAACTCATTTTTCAACCAGTTCTTCGCCCATAAGTAGTCGAAATTAAGACCGAATCGACTAATATCGCACATAGTTAGATGCGTCTTGAAATTATCTATAACGTGGTGTGCGATACGATCCGGTTATTTGCCAAAATGGCCTTATTTTGCCCAAAAAACTCATTCTTCAACCAGTTTTTCGGCTACAAGTAGTCAAAACTAAGTGCGAAATGGCTAATGTCGTACATCGTTAGATGCGCCTTGAAGTTATCTATCACGTGGTGTGCGATTCGATCCGGTTATTTGCCAAAATGGCCTTATTTTGCCCAAAAAACCCATTTTTCAACCAGTTTTTCGGCTATAAGTAGTCGAAATTAAGTGCGAAATGGGCAATGTTGTATATCGTTAGATGCGTCTTGAAATTATCTATCTCGTGGTGTGCAATTCGATCCAGTTATTTGCCAAAATGGCCTTATTTTGCCCAAAAAACCCATTTTTCAACCAGTTTTTCGGCTATAAGTAGTCGAAATTAAGTGCGAAATGGCTAATGTCGTACATCGTTAGATGCGTCTTGAAATTATCTATCTCGTGGTGTGCGATTCGATCCGATTATTTGCCAAAATGGCCTTATTTTGCCCAAAAAACCAATTTTTCAACCAGTTTTTCGGCCATAAGTAGTCGAAATTAAGTGCGAAATGGGCAATGTTGTATATCGTTAGATGCGTCTTGAAATTATCTATCTCGTGGTGTGCGATTCGATCCGATTATTTGCCAAAATGGCCTTATTTTGCCCAAAAAAACCATTTTTTAACCAGTTTTTCGGCTATAAGAAGTCGAAATTAAGTGCGAAATGGCTAATGTCGTATATCGTTAGATGCGTCTTGAAATTATCTATCTCGTGGTGTGCGATTCGATCCGATTATTTGCCAAAATGGCCTTATTTTGCCCAAAAAACCCATTTTTTAACCAGTTTTTCGGCCATAAGTAGTCGAAATTAAGTGCGAAATGGGTAATGTCGTATATCGTTAGATGCGTCTTGAAATTATCTATCACGTGGTGTGCGATTCGATCCGATTATTTGCCAAAATGGCCTTATTTTGCCCAAAAAACCCATTTTTCAACCAGTTTTTCGGCTATAAGTAGTCGAAATTAAGTGCGAAATGGCTAATGTCGTATATCGTTGGATGCGTCTTGAAATTATCTATCTCGTGGTGTGCAACTCGATTCGATTATTGACCAAAATGGCCTTATTTGGCCCAAAAAACCAATTTTTCAACCAGTTTTTCGGCCATAAGTAGTCGAAATTAAGTGCGAAATGGCTAATGTCGTACATCGTTAGATGCGTCTTGAAATTATCTATCACGTGGTGTGCGATTCGATCCGGTTATTTGCCAAAATGGCCTTATTTTGCCCAAAAAACTCATTCTTCAACTAGTTTTTGGGTTACAAGTAGTCGAAATTAGGTGCGAAATGGCTAATGTCATTCATCGTTAGATGCGCCTAGGAATTATCTATAACGTGGTGTGCGATTCGATCCGGCTATTTGCCAAAATGGCGTTATTTTGACCAAAAAACCCATTTTCCAACCAGTTTTTCGCCCATAAGTAGTCGAAATTAAGTGCGAAATGGCTAATGTCGTACATCGTTTGATGCGTCTTGAAATTATCTATAACGTGGTGTGCGATTCGATCCGATTATTTGCCAAAATGGCTTTATTTTGCCCAAAAAACCCATTTTTTAACTAGTTTTTCGGCCATAGGTAGTCGAAATTAAGTCCAAATCGACTAATATCGCAGATAGTTAGATGCGTCTTGAAATTATCTATCTCGTGGTGTGCAATGTGATTCGATTATTTTACAAAAAAGCCTTATTTTGCCCAAAAAACTCATTCTTCAACCAGTTTTTCGGCTACAAGTAGTCGAAATTAAGTGCGAAATGGCTAATGTCGTACATCGTTAGATGCGTCTTGAAATTATCTATCACGTGGTGTCCGATTCGATCCGGTTATTTGCCAAAATGGCCTTATATTGCCCAAAAAACCCATTTTTCAACCAGTTTTTCGGCTATAAGTAGTCGAAATTAAGTGCGAAATGGCTAATGTCGTATATCGTTGGATGCGTCTTGAAATTATCTATCTCGTGGTGTGCAACTCGATTCGATTATTGACCAAAATGGCCTTATTTGGCCCAAAAAACCAATTTTTCAACCAGTTTTTCGGCCATAAGTAGTCGAAATTAAGTGCGAAATGGCTAATGTCGTACATCGTTAGATGCGTCTTGAAATTATCTATCACGTGGTGTGCGATTCGATCCGGTTATTTGCCAAAATGGCCTTATTTTGCCCAAAAAACTCATTCTTCAACTAGTTTTTGGGTTACAAGTAGTCGAAATTAGGTGCGAAATGGCTAATGTCATTCATCGTTAGATGCGCCTAGGAATTATCTATAACGTGGTGTGCGATTCGATCCGGCTATTTGCCAAAATGGCGTTATTTTGACCAAAAAACCCATTTTCCAACCAGTTTTTCGCCCATAAGTAGTCGAAATTAAGTGCGAAATGGCTAATGTCGTACATCGTTTGATGCGTCTTGAAATTATCTATAACGTGGTGTGCGATTCGATCCGATTATTTGCCAAAATGGCTTTATTTTGCCCAAAAAACCCATTTTTTAACTAGTTTTTCGGCCATAGGTAGTCGAAATTAAGTCCAAATCGACTAATATCGCAGATAGTTAGATGCGTCTTGAAATTATCTATCTCGTGGTGTGCAATGTGATTCGATTATTTTACAAAAAAGCCTTATTTTGCCCAAAAAACTCATTCTTCAACCAGTTTTTCGGCTACAAGTAGTCGAAATTAAGTGCGAAATGGCTAATGTCGTACATCGTTAGATGCGTCTTGAAATTATCTATCACGTGGTGTCCGATTCGATCCGGTTATTTGCCAAAATGGCCTTATATTGCCCAAAAAACCCATTTTTCAACCAGTTTTTCGGCTATAAGTAGTCGAAATTAAGTGCGAAATGGGCAATGTTGTATATCGTTAGATGCGTCTTGAAATTATCTATCTCGTGGTGTGCAATTCGATCCAGTTATTTGCCAAAATGGCCTTATTTTGCCCAAAAAACCCATTTTTCAACCAGTTTTTCGGCTATAAGTAGTCGAAATTAAGTGCGAAATGGCTAATGTCGTACATCGTTAGATGCGTCTTGAAATTATCTATCTCGTGGTGTGCGATTCGATCCGATTATTTGCCAAAATGGCCTTATTTTGCCCAAAAAACCAATTTTTCAACCAGTTTTTCGGCCATAAGTAGTCGAAATTAAGTGCGAAATGGGCAATGTTGTATATCGTTAGATGCGTCTTGAAATTATCTATCTCGTGGTGTGCGATTCGATCCGATTATTTGCCAAAATGGCCTTATTTTGCCCAAAAAAACCATTTTTTAACCAGTTTTTCGGCTATAAGTACTCGAAATTAAGTGCGAATTGGGTAATGTCGTACATCGTTAGATGCGTCTTGAAATTATCTATCACCTGGTGTGCGATTCGATCCGATTATTTGCCAAATTCGCCTTATTTTGCCCAAAAAACCCATTTTTCAACCAGTTTTTCGGCTATAAGTAAACGAAATTATGTGCGAAATGGGTAATGTCGTACATCGTTAGATGCGTTTTGAAATTATCTATCATATGGTGTGCGATTCGATCCGATTATTTGCCATAATAGCCTTATTTTGCCCAAAAAAAACATTTTTCAACCAGTTTTTCGGCTATAAGTAGTCGAAATTATGTGCAAAATGGGTAATGTCCTTTATCGTTAGATGCGTCTTGAAATTATCTATCACCTGGTGTGCGATTCGATACGATTATTTGCCATAATAGCCTTATTTTGCCCAAAAAACCCATTTTTCAACCAGTTTTTCGCCCATAAGTAGTCGAAATTAAGTGCGAAACGGCTAATGTCGTACATCGTTAGATGCGTCTAGAATTTATCTATCACGTGGTGTGCGATTCGATCCGGTTATTTGCCAAAATGGCCTTAATTTTCCCACAAAACTCACTCTTCAACCAGTTTTTGGGCTACAAGTAGTCGAAATTAAGTGCGAAACGGCTAATGTCGTACATCGTTAGATGCGCCTTGAAGTTATCTATCACGTGGTGTGCGATTCGATCCGGCTATTTGCCAAAATGGCGTAATTTTGCCCAAAAAACCCATTCTTCAACCAGTTTTTTGCCCATAAGTAGTCGAAATTAAGTGCAAAATGGCTAATGTCGTACATCGTTAGATGCGTCCTGAAATTATCTATCACGTGGTATGCGATTCGATCCGGTTATTTGCCAAAATGGCCTTATTTTGCCCAAAAAACCATTTTTTTTCCAGTTTTTTGGCCATCAGTAGTCGAAATTAAGTCCGAATCGACTAATATCGCACATCGTTAGATGCATCTTGAAATTATCTATCACGTGGTGTGCGATTCGATCCGGTTATTTGCCAAAGTGGCGTTATTTTGCCCAAAAAACCTATTCTTCAACCAGTTTTTGGGCTACAAGTAGTCAAAATTAAGTGCAAAATGGCTAATGTCGTACATCGTTAGATGCGCCTTGAAGTTATCTATCACGTAGTGTGCGACTCGATCCGGTTATTTGCCAAAATGGCCTTATTTTGCCCAAAAAACCCATTTTTTAACCAGTTTTTCGGCCATAAGTAGTCGAAATTAAGTGCAAAATGGCTAATGTCGTACATCGTTAGATGCGTCCTGAAATTATCTATCATGTGGTGTGCGATTAGAAGCGATTATTTTACAAAATGGCCTTATTTTGACCAAAAAAACCATTTTCAACCAGTTTTTCGGCCATAAGTAGTCGAAATTAAGTGCGAATCGGCTTGTATCGCACATCGTTAGATGCGTCTTGAAATTATCTATCTCGTGGTGTGCGATTCGATTGGATTGTTTTCCAGAACGGCCTTATTTTGACCAAAAAATCCATTTTTCAACCAGTTTTTCGGCCATAAGTAGTCGAAATTAAATGCAAACTAGGTAATGCCGCATATCGTTAGATGCGCCTTGAAATTATCTATCAAGTGGTGTGCAAATCGATTCGATTATTTTCCCAAATGGCGTTATTTTGCCCAAAAAAACCATTTTTCAACCAGTTTTTCGGCCATAAGTAGTCGAAATTAAGTGCGAAACGGCTAATATCGCACATCGTTAGATGCGTCTTAAAATTATCTATCACGTGGTGTGCGATTCGATCCGATTATTTGCCAAAATGGCCTTATTTTGCCCAAAAAACCCATTTTTCCACCAGATTTTCGGCTATAAGTAGTCGAAATTAAGTGCGAAATGGCTAATGTCGTACATCATTAGATGCGTCTTGAAATTGTCTATCACGTGGTGTGCGATTCGTTCCGATTATTTGCCAAAATGGCCTTATTTTGCCCAAAAATCCCATTTTTCCACCAGATTTTCGGCTATAAGTAGTCGAAATTAAGTGCGAAATGGGTAATGTCGTATATCGTTAGATGCGTCTTGAAATTATCTAACACGTGGTGTGCGATTCGATCCGATTATTTGCCAAAATGGCCTTATTTTGCCCAAAAAAAACATTTTCAACCAGTTTTTCGGTTATAAGTAGTCGAAATTAAGTGCGAAATGGGTAATGTCGTACATCGTTAGATGTGTCTTGAAATTATCTATCACTTGGTGTGCGATTCGATTGGATTATTTGCCAAAATGGCCTTAATTGGCCCAAAAAACCCATTTTTCAACCAGTTTTTTGGCCATAAGTACTCGAAATTAAGTGCGAAATGGGTAATGTCGTACATCGTTAGATGCGTCTTGAAATTATCTATCACGTGGTGTGCGACTCGATCTGATTATTTGCCAAAATGGCGTTATTTTGCCCAAAAAAACCATTCTTCAACCAGTTTTTCGGCTACAAGTAGTCAAAATTAAGTGCGAAACGGCTAATGTCGTACATCGTTAGATGCGTTTTGAAATTATCTATCACGTGGTGTGCGATTCGATCCGGTTATTTGCCAAAATGGCCTTATTTTGCCCAAAAAACCCATTTTTTAACCAGTTTTTCGCCCATAAGTAGTCGAAATTAAGTGCGAAACGGCTAATGTCGTACATCGTTAGATGCGTCTAGAATTTATCTATCACGTGGTGTGCGATTCGATCCGGTTATTTGCCAAAATGGCCTTAATTTTCCCAAAAAACTCATTCTTCAACCAGTTTTTCGGCTACAAGTTGTCGAAATTAAGTGCGAAATGGCTAATGTCGTACATCGTTAGATGCGACTAGGAATTATCTATAACGTGGTGTGCGATTCGATCCGGCTATTTGCCAAAATGGCGTTATTTTGCCCAAAAAACCCATTTTTCAACCAGTTTTTTGCCCATAAGTAGTCGAAATTAAGTGCAAAAAAGCTAATGTCGTACATCGTTAGATGCGTCTTGAAATTATCTATCACGTGGTGTGCGATTCGATCCGGCTATTTGCCAAAATGGCGTTATTTTGCCCAGAAAACCCATTTTTCAACCAGTTTTTTGGCTATAAGTAGTCGAAATTAAGTGCGAAACGGCTAATATCGCACATCGTTAGATGCATCTTGAAATTATCTATCACGTGGTGTGCGATTCGATCCGGCTATTTGCCAAAATGGCGTTATTTTGCCCAAAAAACCCATTTTTCAACCAGTTTTTTGCCCATAAGTAGTCGAAATTAAGTGCAAAATGGCTAATGTCGTACATCGTTAGATGCGTCTTGAAATTATCTATCACGTGGTATGCGATTAGATCGGGTTATTTGCCAAAATGTCCTTATTTAGCCCAAAAAACCTATTTCTCAACCAGTTTTTGGGCTACAAGTAGTCGAAATTAAGTGCGAAACGGCTAATGTCGTACATCGTTAGATGCGTCTTGAAATTATCTATCACGTGGTGTGCGATCCGATCCGGTTATTTGCCAAAATGGCCTTATTTTGCCCAAAAAACCCATTTTTAACCAGTTTTTCGCCCATAAGTAGTCGAAATTAAGTGCGAAACGGCTAATGTCGTACATCGTTAGATGCGTCTTGAAATTATCTATCACGTGGTGTCCGATTCGATCCGGTTATTTGCCAAAATGGCCTTATTTTGCCCAAAAAACTCATTCTTCAACTAGTTTTTGGGCTACAAGTAGTCGAAATTAGGTGCGAAACGGCTAATGTCGTACATCGTTAGATGCGTCTTGAAATTATCGATCACGTGGTGTGCGATTCGATCAGGCTATTTGCCAAAATGGCGTTATTTTGCCCAAAAAACCCATTCTTCAGCCAGTTTTTTGGCTATAAGTAGTCGAAATTAAGTGCGAAACGGCTAATGTCGTACATCGTTAGATGCGTCTTGAAATTATCTATCACGTGGTGTGCGATTCGATCCGGCTATTTGCCAAAATGGCGTTATTTTGCCCAGAAAACCCATTTTTCAACCAGTTTTTTGGCTATAAGTAGTCGAAATTAAGTGCGAAACGGCTAATATCGCACATCGTTAGATGCATCTTGAAATTATCTATCACGTGGTGTGCGATTCGATCCGGCTATTTGCCAAAATGGCGTTATTTTGCCCAAAAAACCCATTTTTCAACCAGTTTTTTGCCCATAAGTAGTCGAAATTAAGTGCAAAATGGCTAATGTCGTACATCGTTAGATGCGTCTTGAAATTATCTATCACGTGGTATGCGATTCGATCGGGTTATTTGCCAAAATGTCCTTATTTAGCCCAAAAAACCTATTTTTCAACCAGTTTTTCGCCCATAAGTAGTCGAAATTAAGTGCGAAACGGCTAATGTCGTACATCGTTAGATGCGCCTTGAAGTTATCTATCACGTGGTGTGCGATTCGATCCGGTTATTTGCCAAAATGGCCTTAATTTTCCCAAAAAACTCATTCTTCAACCAGTTTTTCGGCTACAAGTTGTCGAAATTAAGTGCGAAATGGCTAATGTCGTACATCGTTAGATGCGACTAGGAATTATCTATAACGTGGTGTGCGATTCGATCCGGCTATTTGCCAAAATGGCGTTATTTTGCCCAAAAAACCCATTTTTCAACCAGTTTTTTGCCCATAAGTAGTCGAAATTAAGTGCAAAATGGCTAATGTCGTACATCGTTAGATGCGTCTTGAAATTATCTATCACGTGGTATGCGATTCGATCGGGTTATTTGCCAAAATGTCCTTATTTAGCCCAAAAAACCTATTTTTCAACCAGTTTTTCGCCCATAAGTAGTCGAAATTAAGTGCGAAACGGCTAATGTCGTACATCGTTAGATGCGTCTTGAAATTATCTATCACGTGGTGTGCGATTCGATCCGGCTATTTGCCAAAATGGCGTTATTTTGCCCTGAAAACCCATTTTTCAACCAGTTTTTTGGCTATAAGTAGTCGAAATTAAGTGCGAAACGGCTAATATCGCACATCGTTAGATGCATCTTGAAATTATCTATCACGTGGTGTGCGATTCGATCCGGCTATTTGCCAAAATGGCGTTATTTTGCCCAAAAAACCCATTTTTCAACCAGTTTTTTGCCCATAAGTAGTCGAAATTAAGTGCAAAATGGCTAATGTCGTACATCGTTAGATGCGTCTTGAAATTATCTATCACGTGGTATGCGATTCGATCGGGTTATTTGCCAAAATGTCCTTATTTAGCCCAAAAAACCTATTTTTCAACCAGTTTTTCGCCCATAAGTAGTCGAAATTAAGTGCGAAACGGCTAATGTCGTACATCGTTAGATGCGCCTTGAAGTTATCTATCACGTGGTGTGCGATTCGATCAGGCTATTTGCCAAAATGGCGTTATTTTGCCCAAAAAACCCATTCTTCAGCCAGTTTTTTGGCTATAAGTAGTCGAAATTAAGTGCGAAACGGCTAATGTCGTACATCGTTAGATGCGTCTTGAAATTATCTATCACGTGGTGTGCGATTCGATCCGGTTATTTGCCAAAATGGCCTTATTTTGCCCAAAAAACCCATTTTTTAACCAGTTTTTCGCCCATAAGTAGTCGAAATTAAGTGCGAAACGGCTAATGTCGTACATCGTTAGATGCGTCTAGAATTTATCTATCACGTGGTGTGCGATTCGATCCGGTTATTTGCCAAAATGGCCTTAATTTTCCCAAAAAACTCATTCTTCAACCAGTTTTTCGGCTACAAGTTGTCGAAATTAAGTGCGAAATGGCTAATGTCGTACATCGTTAGATGCGACTAGGAATTATCTATAACGTGGTGTGCGATTCGATCCGGCTATTTGCCAAAATGGCGTTATTTTGCCCAAAAAACCCATTTTTCAACCAGTTTTTTGCCCATAAGTAGTCGAAATTAAGTGCAAAATGGCTAATGTCGTACATCGTTAGATGCGTCTTGAAATTATCTATCACGTGGTATGCGATTCGATCAGGCTATTTGCCAAAATGGCGTTATTTTGCCCAAAAAACCCATTCTTCAGCCAGTTTTTTGGCTATAAGTAGTCGAAATTAAGTGCGAAACGGCTAATGTCGTACATCGTTAGATGCGTCTTGAAATTATCTATCACGTGGTGTGCGATTCGATCCGGTTATTTGCCAAAATGGCCTTATTTTGCCCAAAAAACCCATTTTTTAACCAGTTTTTCGCCCATAAGTAGTCGAAATTAAGTGCGAAACGGCTAATGTCGTACATCGTTAGATGCGTCTAGAATTTATCTATCACGTGGTGTGCGATTCGATCCGGTTATTTGCCAAAATGGCCTTAATTTTCCCAAAAAACTCATTCTTCAACCAGTTTTTCGGCTACAAGTTGTCGAAATTAAGTGCGAAATGGCTAATGTCGTACATCGTTAGATGCGACTAGGAATTATCTATAACGTGGTGTGCGATTCGATCCGGCTATTTGCCAAAATGGCGTTATTTTGCCCAAAAAACCCATTTTTCAACCAGTTTTTTGCCCATAAGTAGTCGAAATTAAGTGCAAAATGGCTAATGTCGTACATCGTTAGATGCGTCTTGAAATTATCTATCACGTGGTATGCGATTCGATCGGGTTATTTGCCAAAATGTCCTTATTTAGCCCAAAAAACCTATTTTTCAACCAGTTTTTCGCCCATAAGTAGTCGAAATTAAGTGCGAAACGGCTAATGTCGTACATCGTTAGATGCGTCTTGAAATTATCTATTACGTGGTGTGCGATTCGATCCGGCTATTTGCCAAAATGGCGTTATTTTGCCCAGAAAACCCATTTTTCAACCAGTTTTTTGGCTATAAGTAGTCGAAATTAAGTGCGAAACGGCTAATATCGCACATCGTTAGATGCATCTTGAAATTATCTATCACGTGGTGTGCGATTCGATCCGGCTATTTGCCAAAATGGCGTTATTTTGCCCAAAAAACCCATTCTTCAGCCAGTTTTTTGGCTATAAGTAGTCGAAATTAAGTGCGAAACGGCTAATGTCGTACATCGTTAGATGCGTCTTGAAATTATCTATCACGTGGTGTGCGATTCGATCCGGTTATTTGCCAAAATGGCCTTATTTTGCCCAAAAAACCCATTTTTTAACCAGTTTTTCGCCCATAAGTAGTCGAAATTAAGTGCGAAACGGCTAATGTCGTACATCGTTAGATGCGTCTAGAATTTATCTATCACGTGGTGTGCGATTCGATCCGGTTATTTGCCAAAATGGCCTTTATTTTCCCAAAAAACTCATTCTTCAACCAGTTTTTCGGCTACAAGTTGTCGAAATTAAGTGCGAAATGGCTAATGTCGTACATCGTTAGATGCGACTAGGAATTATCTATAACGTGGTGTGCGATTCGATCCGGCTATTTGCCAAAATGGCGTTATTTTGCCCAAAAAACCCATTTTTCAACCAGTTTTTTGCCCATAAGTAGTCGAAATTAAGTGCAAAAAAGCTAATGTCGTACATCGTTAGATGCGTCTTGAAATTATCTATCACGTGGTGTGCGATTCGATCCGGCTATTTGCCAAAATGGCGTTATTTTGCCCAGAAAACCCATTTTTCAACCAGTTTTTTGGCTATAAGTAGTCGAAATTAAATGCGAAACGGCTAATATCGCACATCGTTAGATGCATCTTGAAATTATCTATCACGTGGTGTGCGATTCGATCCGGCTATTTGCCAAAATGGCGTTATTTTGCCCAAAAAACCCATTTTTCAACCAGTTTTTTGCCCATAAGTAGTCGAAATTAAGTGCAAAATGGCTAATGTCGTACATCGTTAGATGCATCTTGAAATTATCTATCACGTGGTGTGCGATTCGATCCGGCTATTTGCCAAAATGGCGTTATTTTGCCCAAAAAACCCATTTTTCAACCAGTTTTTTGCCCATAAGTAGTCGAAATTAAGTGCAAAATGGCTAATGTCGTACATCGTTAGATGCGTCTTGAAATTATCTATCACGTGGTATGCGATTAGATCGGGTTATTTGCCAAAATGTCCTTATTTAGCCCAAAAAACCTATTTCTCAACCAGTTTTTGGGCTACAAGTAGTCGAAATTAAGTGCGAAACGGCTAATGTCGTACATCGTTAGATGCGTCTTGAAATTATCTATCACGTGGTGTGCGATCCGATCCGGTTATTTGCCAAAATGGCCTTATTTTGCCCAAAAAACCCATTTTTAACCAGTTTTTCGCCCATAAGTAGTCGAAATTAAGTGCGAAACGGCTAATGTCGTACATCGTTAGATGCGTCTTGAAATTATCTATCACGTGGTGTCCGATTCGATCCGGTTATTTGCCAAAATGGCCTTATTTTGCCCAAAAAACTCATTCTTCAACTAGTTTTTGGGCTACAAGTAGTCGAAATTAGGTGCGAAACGGCTAATGTCGTACATCGTTAGATGCGTCTTGAAATTATCGATCACGTGGTGTGCGATTCGATCAGGCTATTTGCCAAAATGGCGTTATTTTGCCCAAAAAACCCATTCTTCAGCCAGTTTTTTGGCTATAAGTAGTCGAAATTAAGTGCGAAACGGCTAATGTCGTACATCGTTAGATGCGTCTTGAAATTATCTATCACGTGGTGTGCGATTCGATCCGGCTATTTGCCAAAATGGCGTTATTTTGCCCAGAAAACCCATTTTTCAACCAGTTTTTTGGCTATAAGTAGTCGAAATTAAGTGCGAAACGGCTAATATCGCACATCGTTAGATGCATCTTGAAATTATCTATCACGTGGTGTGCGATTCGATCCGGCTATTTGCCAAAATGGCGTTATTTTGCCCAAAAAACCCATTTTTCAACCAGTTTTTTGCCCATAAGTAGTCGAAATTAAGTGCAAAATGGCTAATGTCGTACATCGTTAGATGCGTCTTGAAATTATCTATCACGTGGTATGCGATTCGATCGGGTTATTTGCCAAAATGTCCTTATTTAGCCCAAAAAACCTATTTTTCAACCAGTTTTTCGCCCATAAGTAGTCGAAATTAAGTGCGAAACGGCTAATGTCGTACATCGTTAGATGCGCCTTGAAGTTATCTATCACGTGGTGTGCGATTCGATCCGGTTATTTGCCAAAATGGCCTTAATTTTCCCAAAAAACTCATTCTTCAACCAGTTTTTCGGCTACAAGTTGTCGAAATTAAGTGCGAAATGGCTAATGTCGTACATCGTTAGATGCGACTAGGAATTATCTATAACGTGGTGTGCGATTCGATCCGGCTATTTGCCAAAATGGCGTTATTTTGCCCAAAAAACCCATTTTTCAACCAGTTTTTTGCCCATAAGTAGTCGAAATTAAGTGCAAAATGGCTAATGTCGTACATCGTTAGATGCGTCTTGAAATTATCTATCACGTGGTATGCGATTCGATCGGGTTATTTGCCAAAATGTCCTTATTTAGCCCAAAAAACCTATTTTTCAACCAGTTTTTCGCCCATAAGTAGTCGAAATTAAGTGCGAAACGGCTAATGTCGTACATCGTTAGATGCGTCTTGAAATTATCTATCACGTGGTGTGCGATTCGATCCGGCTATTTGCCAAAATGGCGTTATTTTGCCCTGAAAACCCATTTTTCAACCAGTTTTTTGGCTATAAGTAGTCGAAATTAAGTGCGAAACGGCTAATATCGCACATCGTTAGATGCATCTTGAAATTATCTATCACGTGGTGTGCGATTCGATCCGGCTATTTGCCAAAATGGCGTTATTTTGCCCAAAAAACCCATTTTTCAACCAGTTTTTTGCCCATAAGTAGTCGAAATTAAGTGCAAAATGGCTAATGTCGTACATCGTTAGATGCGTCTTGAAATTATCTATCACGTGGTATGCGATTCGATCGGGTTATTTGCCAAAATGTCCTTATTTAGCCCAAAAAACCTATTTTTCAACCAGTTTTTCGCCCATAAGTAGTCGAAATTAAGTGCGAAACGGCTAATGTCGTACATCGTTAGATGCGCCTTGAAGTTATCTATCACGTGGTGTGCGATTCGATCAGGCTATTTGCCAAAATGGCGTTATTTTGCCCAAAAAACCCATTCTTCAGCCAGTTTTTTGGCTATAAGTAGTCGAAATTAAGTGCGAAACGGCTAATGTCGTACATCGTTAGATGCGTCTTGAAATTATCTATCACGTGGTGTGCGATTCGATCCGGTTATTTGCCAAAATGGCCTTATTTTGCCCAAAAAACCCATTTTTTAACCAGTTTTTCGCCCATAAGTAGTCGAAATTAAGTGCGAAACGGCTAATGTCGTACATCGTTAGATGCGTCTAGAATTTATCTATCACGTGGTGTGCGATTCGATCCGGTTATTTGCCAAAATGGCCTTAATTTTCCCAAAAAACTCATTCTTCAACCAGTTTTTCGGCTACAAGTTGTCGAAATTAAGTGCGAAATGGCTAATGTCGTACATCGTTAGATGCGACTAGGAATTATCTATAACGTGGTGTGCGATTCGATCCGGCTATTTGCCAAAATGGCGTTATTTTGCCCAAAAAACCCATTTTTCAACCAGTTTTTTGCCCATAAGTAGTCGAAATTAAGTGCAAAATGGCTAATGTCGTACATCGTTAGATGCGTCTTGAAATTATCTATCACGTGGTGTGCGATTCGATCCGGCTATTTGCCAAAATGGCGTTATTTTGCCCAAAAAACCCATTTTTCAACCAGTTTTTTGGCTATAAGTAGTCGAAATTAAGTGCAAAATGGCTAATGTCGTACATCGTTAGATGCGTCTTGAAATTATCTATCACGTGGTGTGCGATTCGATCCGGCTATTTGCCAAAATGGCGTTATTTTGCCCAAAAAACCCATTTTTCAACCAGTTTTTTGCCCATAAGTAGTCGAAATTAAGTGCAAAATGGCTAATGTCGTACATCGTTAGATGCGTCTTGAAATTATCTATCACGTGGTGTGCGATTCGATCCGGCTATTTGCCAAAATGGCCTTAATTTTCCCAAAAAACTCATTCTTCAACCAGTTTTTCGGCTACAAGTTGTCGAAATTAAGTGCGAAATGGCTAATGTCGTACATCGTTAGATGCGACTAGGAATTATCTATAACGTGGTGTGCGATTCGATCCGGCTATTTGCCAAAATGGCGTTATTTTGCCCAAAAAACCCATTTTTCAACCAGTTTTTTGCCCATAAGTAGTCGAAATTAAGTGCAAAATGGCTAATGTCGTACATCGTTAGATGCGTCTTGAAATTATCTATCACGTGGTATGCGATTCGATCGGGTTATTTGCCAAAATGTCCTTATTTAGCCCAAAAAACCTATTTTTCAACCAGTTTTTCGCCCATAAGTAGTCGAAATTAAGTGCGAAACGGCTAATGTCGTACATCGTTAGATGCGTCTTGAAATTATCTATCACGTGGTGTGCGATTCGATCCGGCTATTTGCCAAAATGGCGTTATTTTGCCCAAAAAACCCATTTTTCAACCAGTTTTTTGCCCATAAGTAGTCGAAATTAAGTGCAAAATGGCTAATGTCGTACATCGTTAGATGCGTCTTGAAATTATCTATCACGTGGTATGCGATTCGATCGGGTTATTTGCCAAAATGTCCTTATTTAGCCCAAAAAACCTATTTTTCAACCAGTTTTTCGCCCATAAGTAGTCGAAATTAAGTGCGAAACGGCTAATGTCGTACATCGTTAGATGCGCCTTGAAGTTATCTATCACGTGGTGTGCGATTCGATCAGGCTATTTGCCAAAATGGCGTTATTTTGCCCAAAAAACCCATTCTTCAGCCAGTTTTTTGGCTATAAGTAGTCGAAATTAAGTGCGAAACGGCTAATGTCGTACATCGTTAGATGCGTCTTGAAATTATCTATCACGTGGTGTGCGATTCGATCCGGTTATTTGCCAAAATGGCCTTATTTTGCCCAAAAAACCCATTTTTTAACCAGTTTTTCGCCCATAAGTAGTCGAAATTAAGTGCGAAACGGCTAATGTCGTACATCGTTAGATGCGTCTAGAATTTATCTATCACGTGGTGTGCGATTCGATCCGGTTATTTGCCAAAATGGCCTTAATTTTCCCAAAAAACTCATTCTTCAACCAGTTTTTCGGCTACAAGTTGTCGAAATTAAGTGCGAAATGGCTAATGTCGTACATCGTTAGATGCGACTAGGAATTATCTATAACGTGGTGTGCGATTCGATCCGGCTATTTGCCAAAATGGCGTTATTTTGCCCAAAAAACCCATTTTTCAACCAGTTTTTTGCCCATAAGTAGTCGAAATTAAGTGCAAAATGGCTAATGTCGTACATCGTTAGATGCGTCTTGAAATTATCTATCACGTGGTGTGCGATTCGATCCGGCTATTTGCCAAAATGGCGTTATTTTGCCCAAAAAACCCATTCTTCAGCCAGTTTTTTGGCTATAAGTAGTCGAAATTAAGTGCGAAACGGCTAATGTCGTACATCGTTAGATGCGTCTAGAATTTATCTATCACGTGGTGTGCGATTCGATCCGGTTATTTGCCAAAATGGCCTTATTTTGCCCAAAAAACCCATTCTTCAGCCAGTTTTTTGGCTATAAGTAGTCGAAATTAAGTGCGAAACGGCTAATGTCGTACATCGTTAGATGCGACTAGGAATTATCTATAACGTGGTGTGCGATTAGATCCGGCTATTTGCCAAAATGGCGTTATTTTGCCCAAAAAACCCATTTTTCAACCAGTTTTTTGCCCATAAGTAGTCGAAATTAAGTGCAAAATGGCTAATGTCGTACATCGTTAGATGCGTCTTGAAATTATCTATCACGTGGTATGCGATTCGATCGGGTTATTTGCCAAAATGTCCTTATTTAGCCCAAAAAACCTATTTTTCAACCAGTTTTTCGCCCATAAGTAGTCGAAATTAAGTGCGAAACGGCTAATGTCGTACATCGTTAGATGCGTCTTGAAATTATCTATCACGTGGTGTGCGATTCGATCCGGCTATTTGACAAAATGGCCTTAATTTTCCCAAAAAACTCATTCATCAACCAGTTTTTCGGCTACAAGTTGTCGAAATTAAGTGCGAAATGGCTAATGTCGTACATCGTTTGATGCGACTAGGAATTATCTATAACGTGGTGTGCGATTCGATCCGGCTATTTGCCAAAATGTCCTTATTTTGCCTAAAAAACCTGTTTTTCATCCAGTTTTTCGCCCATAAGTAGTCGAAATTAAGTGCGAAACGGCTAATGTCGTACATCGTTAGATGCGTCTTGAAATTATCTATCACGTGGTGTGCGATTCGATCCGGCTATTTGCCAAAATGGCGTTATTTTGCCCAAAAAACCCATTCTTCAACCAGTTTTTCGGCTACAAGTAGTCAAAATTAAGTGCGAAACGGCTAATGTCGTACATCGTTAGATGCGTCTTGAAATTATCTATCACGTGGTGTGCGATTCGATCCGGCTATTTGCCAAAATGGCGTTATTTTGCCCAAAAAAACCATTCTTCAACCAGTTTTTCGGCTACAAGTAGTCAAAATTAAGTGCGAAACGGCTAATGTCGTACATCGTTAGATGCGTTTTGAAATTATCTATCACGTGGTGTGCGATTCGATCCGGTTATTTGCCAAAATGGCCTTATTTTGCCCAAAAAACCCATTTTTTAACCAGTTTTTCGGCCATAAGTAGTCGAAATTAAGTCCGAATCGACTAATATCGCACATAGATGCGTCCTGAAATTATCTATCTCATGGTGTGCAATTTGATTCGATTATTTTACCAAAATGGCCTTATTTTGCCCAAAAAACCCATTTTTAACCAGTTTTTCGCCCATAAGTAGTCGAAATTAAGTGCGAAACGGCTAATGTCGTACATCGTTAGATGCGTCTTGAAATTATCTATCACGTGGTGTCCGATTCGATCCGGTTATTTGCCAAAATGGCCTTATTTTGCCCAAAAAACTCATTCTTCAACTAGTTTTTGGGCTACAAGTAGTCGAAATTAGGTGCGAAATGGCTAATGTCGTACATCGTTAGATGCGCCTAGGAATTATCTATAACGTGGTGTGCGATTCGATCCGGCTATTTGCCAAAAAGGGTGTTATTTTGACCAAAAAACCCATTTTCCAACCAGTTTTTCGCCCATAAGTAGTCGAAATTAAGTGCGAAATGGCTAATGTCGTACATCGTTAGATGCGTCCTGAAATTATCTATCACGTGGTATGCGATTCGATCCGGTTATTTGCCAAAATGGCCTTATTTTGCCCAAAAAACCTATTTTTCATCCAGTTTTTCGCCCATAAGTAGTCGAAATTAAGTGCGAAACGGCTAATGTCGTACATCGTTAGATGCGTCTTGAAATTATCTATCACGTGGTGTGCGATTCGATCCGGCTATTTGCCAAAATGGCGTTATTTTGCCCAAAAAAACCATTCTTCAACCAGTTTTTCGGCTACAAGTAGTCAAAATTAAGTGCGAAACGGCTAATGTCGTACATCGTTAGATGCGTCTTGAAATTATCTATCACGTGGTGTGCGATTCGATCCGGCTATTTGCCAAAATGGCGTTATTTTGCCCAAAAAACCCATTCTTCAGCCAGTTTTTTGGCTATAAGTAGTCGAAATTAAGTGCGAAACGGCTAATGTCGTACATCGTTAGATGCGTCTAGAATTTATCTATCACGTGGTGTGCGATTCGATCCGGTTATTTGCCAAAATGGCCTTATTTTGCCCAAAAAACCCATTCTTCAGCCAGTTTTTTGGCTATAAGTAGTCGAAATTAAGTGCGAAACGGCTAATGTCGTACATCGTTAGATGCGACTAGGAATTATCTATAACGTGGTGTGCGATTAGATCCGGCTATTTGCCAAAATGGCGTTATTTTGCCCAAAAAACCCATTTTTCAACCAGTTTTTTGCCCATAAGTAGTCGAAATTAAGTGCAAAATGGCTAATGTCGTACATCGTTAGATGCGTCTTGAAATTATCTATCACGTGGTGTGCGATTCGATCCGGCTATTTGCCAAAATGGCGTTATTTTGCCCAGAAAACCCATTTTTCAACCAGTTTTTTGGCTATAAGTAGTCGAAATTAAGTGCGAAACGGCTAATGTCGTACATCGTTAGATGCGTCTTGAAATTATCTATCACGTGGTGTGCGATTCGATCCGGCTATTTGCCAAAATGGCGTTATTTTGCCCAAAAAACCCATTTTTCAACCAGTTTTTTGGCTATAAGTAGTCGAAATTAAGTGCGAAACGGCTAATGTCGTACATCGTTAGATGCGCCTTGAAGTTATCTATCACGTGGTGTGCGATTCGATCCGGCTATTTGCCAAAATGGCGTAATTTTGCCCAAAAAACCCATTCTTCAACCAGTTTTTTGCCCATAAGTAGTCGAAATTAAGTGCAAAATGGCTAATGTCGTACATCGTTAGATGCGTCTTGAAATTATCTATCACGTGGTATGCAATTCGATCGGGTTATTTGCCAAAATGTCCTTATTTAGCCCAAAAAACCTATTTTTCAACCAGTTTTTCGCCCATAAGTAGTCGAAATTAAGTGCGAAACGGCTAATGTCGTACATCGTTAGATGCGCCTTGAAGTTATCTATCACGTGGTGTGCGATTCGATCAGGCTATTTGCCAAAATGGCGTTATTTTGCCCAAAAAACCTATATTTCAACCGGTTTTTCGGCCATAAGTAGTCGAAATTAAGTGCGAAACGGCTAATGTTGCACATCGTTAGATGCGTCTTAAAATTATCTATCACGTGGTGTACGATTCGATCCGATTATTTGCCAAAATGGCCTTATTTTGCCAAAAAAACCCATTTTTCAGCCAGTTTTTCGGCTATAAGTAGTCGAAATTAAGTGCGAAATGGGTAATGTCGTATATCGTTAGATGCGTCTTGAAATTATCTATCACGTGGTGTGCGATTCGATCCGATTATTTGCCAAAATGGCCTTATTTTGCCCAAAAAACCCATTTTTCAACCAGTTTTTCGGCTATAAGTAGTCGAAATTAAGTGCGAAACGGCTAATATTGCACATCGTTAGATGCGTCTTAAAATTATCTATCACGTGGTGTGCGATTCGATCCGGCTATTTGCCAAAATGGCCTTATTTTCCCAAAAAACACATTTTTCAACCAGTTTTTCGGCTATAAGTAGTCGAAATTAAGTGCGAAATGGGTAATGTCGTATATCGTTAGATGCGTCTTGAAATTATCTATCACGTGGTGTGCGATTCGATCCGATTATTTGCCAAAATGGCCTTATTTTGCCCAAAAAACCCATTTTTCAACCAGTTTTTTGGCTATAAGTAGTCGAAATTAAGTGCGAAATGGGTAATGTCGTATATCGTTAGATGCGTCTTGAAATTATCTATCACGTGGTGTGCGATTCGATCCGATTCTTTGCCAAAATGGCCTTATTTTGCCCAAAAAACCCATATTCAACCAGTTTTTCGGCTATAAGTACTCGAAATTAAGTGCGAAATGGGTAATGTCGTATATCGTTAGATGCGTCTTGAAATTATCTATCACAGGGTGTGCGATTCGATCATATTATTTGCCAAAATGGCCTTATTTTGCCCAAAAAACCCATTTTTCAGCCAGTTTTTCGGCTATAAGTAGTCGAAATTAAGTGCGAAATGGGTAATGTCGTATATCGTTAGATGCGTCTTGAAATTATCTATCTCGTGGTGTGCGATTCGATCCGATTATTTGCCAAAATGGCCTTATTTTGCCCAAAAAACCCATTTTTCAACCAGTTTTTCGGCTATAAGTAGTCGAAATTAAGTGCGAAATGGCTAATGTCGTACATCGTTAGATGCGTCTTGAAATTATCTATCTCGTGGTGTGCGATTCGATCCAGTTATTTGCCAAAATGGCCTTATTTTGCCCAAAAAACCCATTTTTCAACCAGTTTTTCGGCTATAAGTAGTCGAAATTAAGTGCGAAATGGCTAATGTCGTACATCGTTAGATGCGTCTTGAAATTATCTATCTCGTGGTGTGCGATTCGATCCGATTATTTGCCAAAATGGCCTTATTTTGCCCAAAAAACCAATTTTTCAACCAGTTTTTCGGCTATAAGTAGTCGAAATTAAGTGCGAAATGGGCAATGTTGTATATCGTTAGATGCGTCTTGAAATTATCTATCTCGTGGTGTGCGATTCGATCCGATTATTTGCCAAAATGGCCTTATTTTGCCCAAAAAACCCATTTTTTAACCAGTTTTTCGGCCATAAGTAGTCGAAATTAAGTGCGAAATGGGTAATGTCGTATATCGTTAGATGCGTCTTGAAATTATCTATCACGTGGTGTGCGATTCGGTCCGATTATTTGCCAAAACGGCCTTATTTTGCCCAAAAAACCCATTTTCCAACCAGTTTTTCGGCCATAAGTAGTCGAAATTAAGTGCGAAATGGGTAATGTCGTATATCGTTGGATGCGTCTTAAAATTATCTATCACGTGGTGTGCGTTTCTATCCGATTATTTGCCAAAATGGCCTTATTTTGCCCAAAAAACCCATTTTTCAACCAGTTTTTCGGCCATAAGTAGTCGAAATTAAGTGCGAAATGGGTAATGTCGTATATCGTTAGATGCGTCTTGAAATTATCTATCACGTGGTGTGCGTTTCTATCCGATTATTTGCCAAAATGGCCTTATTTTGCCCAAAAAACCCATTTTTCAACCAGTTTTTCGGCTATAAGTAGTCGAAATTAAGTGCGAAATGGGCAATGTTGTATATCGTTAGATGCGTCTTGAAATTATCTATCTCGTGGTGTGCAATTCGATCCAGTTATTTGCCAAAATGGCCTTATTTTGCCCAAAAAACCCATTTTTCAACCAGTTTTTCGGCTATAAGTAGTCGAAATTAAGTGCGAAATGGCTAATGTCGTACATCGTTAGATGCGTCTTGAAATTATCTATCTCGTGGTGTGCGATTCGATCCGATTATTTGCCAAAATGGCCTTATTTTGCCCAAAAAACCAATTTTTCAACCAGTTATTCGGCCATAAGTAGTCGAAATTAAGTGTAAAACGGCTAATGTCGTACATCATTAGATGCGTCTTGAAATTATCTATCACGTGGTGTGCGATTCGATCCGCTTATTATCCAAAATGGCCTTATTTTTCCCAAAAAAAAACATTTTTTAACCAGTTTTTCGGCTATAAATACTCGAAATTAAGTACAAAGTGGCTAATGTCGCACATCGTTAGATGCGCCTTAAAATTACCTATCACGTGGTGTGCGATTCGATACGACTATTAGCCAAAAAAGCCTTATTTTGCCCAAAAAACCCATTTTTCAACCAGTTTTTCGGCCATAAGTAGTCGAAATTAAGTGCGAAATGGGTAATGTCGTATATCGTTAGATGCGTCTTGAAATTATCTATCACGTGGTGTGCGTTTCTATCCGATTATTTGCCAAAATGGCCTTATTTTGCCCAAAAAACCCATTTTTCAACCAGTTTTTCGGCTATAAGTAGTCGAAATTAAGTGCGAAATGGGCAATGTTGTATATCGTTAGATGCGTCTTGAAATTATCTATCTCGTGGTGTGCAATTCGATCCAGTTATTTGCCAAAATGGCCTTATTTTGCCCAAAAAACCCATTTTTCAACCAGTTTTTCGGCTATAAGTAGTCGAAATTAAGTGCGAAATGGCTAATGTCGTACATCGTTAGATGCGTCTTGAAATTATCTATCTCGTGGTGTGCGATTCGATCCAGTTATTTGCCAAAATGGCCTTATTTTGCCCAAAAAACCCATTTTTCAACCAGTTTTTCGGCTATAAGTAGTCGAAATTAAGTGCGAAATGGCTAATGTCGTACATCGTTAGATGCGTCTTGAAATTATCTATCTCGTGGTGTGCGATTCGATCCGATTATTTGCCAAAATGGCCTTATTTTGCCCAAAAAACCAATTTTTCAACCAGTTTTTCGGCTATAAGTAGTCGAAATTAAGTGCGAAATGGGCAATGTTGTATATCGTTAGATGCGTCTTGAAATTATCTATCTCGTGGTGTGCGATTCGATCCGATTATTTGCCAAAATGGCCTTATTTTGCCCAAAAAACCCATTTTTTAACCAGTTTTTCGGCCATAAGTAGTCGAAATTAAGTGCGAAATGGGTAATGTCGTATATCGTTAGATGCGTCTTGAAATTATCTATCACGTGGTGTGCGATTCGGTCCGATTATTTGCCAAAACGGCCTTATTTTGCCCAAAAAACCCATTTTCCAACCAGTTTTTCGGCCATAAGTAGTCGAAATTAAGTGCGAAATGGGTAATGTCGTATATCGTTGGATGCGTCTTAAAATTATCTATCACGTGGTGTGCGTTTCTATCCGATTATTTGCCAAAATGGCCTTATTTTGCCCAAAAAACCCATTTTTCAACCAGTTTTTCGGCCATAAGTAGTCGAAATTAAGTGCGAAATGGGTAATGTCGTATATCGTTAGATGCGTCTTGAAATTATCTATCACGTGGTGTGCGTTTCTATCCGATTATTTGCCAAAATGGCCTTATTTTGCCCAAAAAACCCATTTTTCAACCAGTTTTTCGGCTATAAGTAGTCGAAATTAAGTGCGAAATGGGCAATGTTGTATATCGTTAGATGCGTCTTGAAATTATCTATCTCGTGGTGTGCAATTCGATCCAGTTATTTGCCAAAATGGCCTTATTTTGCCCAAAAAACCCATTTTTCAACCAGTTTTTCGGCTATAAGTAGTCGAAATTAAGTGCGAAATGGCTAATGTCGTACATCGTTAGATGCGTCTTGAAATTATCTATCTCGTGGTGTGCGATTCGATCCGATTATTTGCCAAAATGGCCTTATTTTGCCCAAAAAACCAATTTTTCAACCAGTTATTCGGCCATAAGTAGTCGAAATTAAGTGCGAAATGGGCAATGTTGTATATCGTTAGATGCGTCTTGAAATTATCTATCTCGTGGTGTGCGATTCGATCCGATTATTTGCCAAAATGGCCTTATTTTGCCCAAAAAAACCATTTTTTAACCAGTTTTTCGGCTATAAGAAGTCGAAATTAAGTGCGAAATGGCTAATGTCGTATATCGTTAGATGCGTCTTGAAATTATCTATCTCGTGGTGTGCGATTCGATCCGATTATTTGCCAAAATGGCCTTATTTTGCCCAAAAAACCCATTTTTCAACCAGTTTTTCGGCCATAAGTAGTCGAAATTAAGTGCGAAATGGGTAATGTCGTATATCGTTAGATGCGTCTTGAAATTATCTATCACGTGGTGTGCGTTTCTATCCGATTATTTGCCAAAATGGCCTTATTTTGCCCAAAAAACCCATTTTTCAACCAGTTTTTCGGCTATAAGTAGTCGAAATTAAGTGCGAAATGGGCAATGTTGTATATCGTTAGATGCGTCTTGAAATTATCTATCTCGTGGTGTGCAATTCGATCCAGTTATTTGCCAAAATGGCCTTATTTTGCCCAAAAAACCCATTTTTCAACCAGTTTTTCGGCTATAAGTAGTCGAAATTAAGTGCGAAATGGCTAATGTCGTACATCGTTAGATGCGTCTTGAAATTATCTATCTCGTGGTGTGCGATTCGATCCGATTATTTGCCAAAATGGCCTTATTTTGCCCAAAAAACCCATTTTTCAACCAGTTTTTCGGCTATAAGTAGTCGAAATTAAGTGCGAAATGGCTAATGTCGTACATCGTTAGATGCGTCTTGAAATTATCTATCTCGTGGTGTGCGATTCGATCCAGTTATTTGCCAAAATGGCCTTATTTTGCCCAAAAAACCCATTTTTCAACCAGTTTTTCGGCTATAAGTAGTCGAAATTAAGTGCGAAATGGCTAATGTCGTACATCGTTAGATGCGTCTTGAAATTATCTATCTCGTGGTGTGCGATTCGATCCGATTATTTGCCAAAATGGCCTTATTTTGCCCAAAAAACCAATTTTTCAACCAGTTTTTCGGCTATAAGTAGTCGAAATTAAGTGCGAAATGGGCAATGTTGTATATCGTTAGATGCGTCTTGAAATTATCTATCTCGTGGTGTGCGATTCGATCCGATTATTTGCCAAAATGGCCTTATTTTGCCCAAAAAACCCATTTTTTAACCAGTTTTTCGGCCATAAGTAGTCGAAATTAAGTGCGAAATGGGTAATGTCGTATATCGTTAGATGCGTCTTGAAATTATCTATCACGTGGTGTGCGATTCGGTCCGATTATTTGCCAAAACGGCCTTATTTTGCCCAAAAAACCCATTTTCCAACCAGTTTTTCGGCCATAAGTAGTCGAAATTAAGTGCGAAATGGGTAATGTCGTATATCGTTAGATGCGTCTTGAAATTATCTATCACGTGGTGTGCGTTTCTATCCGATTATTTGCCAAAATGGCCTTATTTTGCCCAAAAAACCCATTTTTCAACCAGTTTTTCGGCTATAAGTAGTCGAAATTAAGTGCGAAATGGGCAATGTTGTATATCGTTAGATGCGTCTTGAAATTATCTATCTCGTGGTGTGCAATTCGATCCAGTTATTTGCCAAAATGGCCTTATTTTGCCCAAAAAACCCATTTTTCAACCAGTTTTTCGGCTATAAGTAGTCGAAATTAAGTGCGAAATGGCTAATGTCGTACATCGTTAGATGCGTCTTGAAATTATCTATCTCGTGGTGTGCGATTCGATCCGATTATTTGCCAAAATGGCCTTATTTTGCCCAAAAAACCCATTTTTCAACCAGTTTTTCGGCTATAAGTAGTCGAAATTAAGTGCGAAATGGCTAATGTCGTACATCGTTAGATGCGTCTTGAAATTATCTATCTCGTGGTGTGCGATTCGATCCAGTTATTTGCCAAAATGGCCTTATTTTGCCCAAAAAACCCATTTTTCAACCAGTTTTTCGGCTATAAGTAGTCGAAATTAAGTGCGAAATGGGTAATGTCGTATATCGTTAGATGCGTCTTGAAATTATCTATCACGTGGTGTGCGTTTCTATCCGATTATTTGCCAAAATGGCCTTATTTTGCCCAAAAAACCCATTTTTCAACCAGTTTTTCGGCTATAAGTAGTCGAAATTAAGTGCGAAATGGGCAATGTTGTATATCGTTAGATGCGTCTTGAAATTATCTATCTCGTGGTGTGCAATTCGATCCAGTTATTTGCCAAAATGGCCTTATTTTGCCCAAAAAACCCATTTTTCAACCAGTTTTTCGGCTATAAGTAGTCGAAATTAAGTGCGAAATGGCTAATGTCGTACATCGTTAGATGCGTCTTGAAATTATCTATCTCGTGGTGTGCGATTCGATCCGATTATTTGCCAAAATGGCCTTATTTTGCCCAAAAAACCCATTTTTCAACCAGTTTTTCGGCCATAAGTAGTCGAAATTAAGTGCGAAATGGGTAATGTCGTATATCGTTAGATGCGTCTTGAAATTATCTATCACGTGGTGTGCGTTTCTATCCGATTATTTGCCAAAATGGCCTTATTTTGCCCAAAAAACCCATTTTTCAACCAGTTTTTCGGCTATAAGTAGTCGAAATTAAGTGCGAAATGGGCAATGTTGTATATCGTTAGATGCGTCTTGAAATTATCTATCTCGTGGTGTGCAATTCGATCCAGTTATTTGCCAAAATGGCCTTATTTTGCCCAAAAAACCCATTTTTCAACCAGTTTTTCGGCTATAAGTAGTCGAAATTAAGTGCGAAATGGCTAATGTCGTACATCGTTAGATGCGTCTTGAAATTATCTATCTCGTGGTGTGCGATTCGATCCAGTTATTTGCCAAAATGGCCTTATTTTGCCCAAAAAACCCATTTTTCAACCAGTTTTTCGGCTATAAGTAGTCGAAATTAAGTGCGAAATGGGTAATGTCGTATATCGTTAGATGCGTCTTGAAATTATCTATCACGTGGTGTGCGTTTCTATCCGATTATTTGCCAAAATGGCCTTATTTTGCCCAAAAAACCCATTTTTCAACCAGTTTTTCGGCTATAAGTAGTCGAAATTAAGTGCGAAATGGGCAATGTTGTATATCGTTAGATGCGTCTTGAAATTATCTATCTCGTGGTGTGCAATTCGATCCAGTTATTTGCCAAAATGGCCTTATTTTGCCCAAAAAACCCATTTTTCAACCAGTTTTTCGGCTATAAGTAGTCGAAATTAAGTGCGAAATGGCTAATGTCGTACATCGTTAGATGCGTCTTGAAATTATCTATCTCGTGGTGTGCGATTCGATCCGATTATTTGCCAAAATGGCCTTATTTTGCCCAAAAAACCCATTTTTCAACCAGTTTTTCGGCCATAAGTAGTCGAAATTAAGTGCGAAATGGGTAATGTCGTATATCGTTAGATGCGTCTTGAAATTATCTATCACGTGGTGTGCGTTTCTATCCGATTATTTGCCAAAATGGCCTTATTTTGCCCAAAAAACCCATTTTTCAACCAGTTTTTCGGCTATAAGTAGTCGAAATTAAGTGCGAAATGGGCAATGTTGTATATCGTTTGATGCGTCTTGAAATTATCTATCTCGTGGTGTGCAATTCGATCCAGTTATTTGCCAAAATGGCCTTATTTTGCCCAAAAAACCCATTTTTCAACCAGTTTTTCGGCTATAAGTAGTCGAAATTAAGTGCGAAATGGCTAATGTCGTACATCGTTAGATGCGTCTTGAAATTATCTATCTCGTGGTGTGCGATTCGATCCGATTATTTGCCAAAATGGCCTTATTTTGCCAAAAAAAAACCATTTTTCAACCAGTTTTTCGGCTATAAGTAGTCGAAATTAAGTGCGAAATGGCTAATGTCGTACATCGTTAGATGCGTCTTGAAATTATCTATCTCGTGGTGTGCGATTCGATCCAGTTATTTGCCAAAATGGCCTTATTTTGCCCAAAAAACCCATTTTTCAACCAGTTTTTCGGCTATAAGTAGTCGAAATTAAGTGCGAAATGGCTAATGTCGTACATCGTTAGATGCGTCTTGAAATTATCTATCTCGTGGTATGCGATTCGATCCGATTATTTGCCAAAATGGCCTTATTTTGCCCAAAAAACCAATTTTTCAACCAGTTTTTCGGCTATAAGTAGTCGAAATTAAGTGCGAAATGGGCAATGTTGTATATCGTTAGATGCGTCTTGAAATTATCTATCTCGTGGTGTGCGATTCGATCCGATTATTTGCCAAAATGGCCTTATTTTGCCCAAAAAAACCATTTTTTAACCAGTTTTTCGGCTATAAGAAGTCGAAATTAAGTGCGAAATGGCTAATGTCGTATATCGTTAGATGCGTCTTGAAATTATCTATCTCGTGGTGTGCGATTCGATCCGATTATTTGCCAAAATGGCCTTATTTTGCCCAAAAAACCCATTTTTTAACCAGTTTTTCGGCCATAAGTAGTCGAAATTAAGTGCGAAATGGGTAATGTCGTATATCGTTAGATGCGTCTTGAAATTATCTATCACGTGGTGTGCGATTCGGTCCGATTATTTGCCAAAACGGCCTTATTTTGCCCAAAAAACCCATTTTCCAACCAGTTTTTCGGCCATAAGTAGTCGAAATTAAGTGCGAAATGGGTAATGTCGTATATCGTTGGATGCGTCTTAAAATTATCTATCACGTGGTGTGCGTTTCTATCCGATTATTTGCCAAAATGGCCTTATTTTGCCCAAAAAACCCATTTTTCAACCAGTTTTTCGGCCATAAGTAGTCGAAATTAAGTGCGAAATGGGCAATGTTGTATATCGTTAGATGCGTCTTGAAATTATCTATCTCGTGGTGTGCAATTCGATCCAGTTATTTGCCAAAATGGCCTTATTTTGCCCAAAAAACCCATTTTTCAACCAGTTTTTCGGCTATAAGTAGTCGAAATTAAGTGCGAAATGGCTAATGTCGTACATCGTTAGATGCGTCTTGAAATTATCTATCTCGTGGTGTGCGATTCGATCCGATTATTTGCCAAAATGGCCTTATTTTGCCCAAAAAACCCATTTTTCAACCAGTTTTTCGGCCATAAGTAGTCGAAATTAAGTGCGAAATGGGTAATGTCGTATATCGTTAGATGCGTCTTGAAATTATCTATCACGTGGTGTGCGTTTCTATCCGATTATTTGCCAAAATGGCCTTATTTTGCCCAAAAAACCCATTTTTCAACCAGTTTTTCGGCTATAAGTAGTCGAAATTAAGTGCGAAATGGGCAATGTTGTATATCGTTTGATGCGTCTTGAAATTATCTATCTCGTGGTGTGCAATTCGATCCAGTTATTTGCCAAAATGGCCTTATTTTGCCCAAAAAACCCATTTTTCAACCAGTTTTTCGGCTATAAGTAGTCGAAATTAAGTGCGAAATGGCTAATGTCGTACATCGTTAGATGCGTCTTGAAATTATCTATCTCGTGGTGTGCGATTCGATCCGATTATTTGCCAAAATGGCCTTATTTTGCCCAAAAAACCCATTTTTCAACCAGTTTTTCGGCTATAAGTAGTCGAAATTAAGTGCGAAATGGCTAATGTCGTACATCGTTAGATGCGTCTTGAAATTATCTATCTCGTGGTGTGCGATTCGATCCAGTTATTTGCCAAAATGGCCTTATTTTGCCCAAAAAACCCATTTTTCAACCAGTTTTTCGGCTATAAGTAGTCGAAATTAAGTGCGAAATGGCTAATGTCGTACATCGTTAGATGCGTCTTGAAATTATCTATCTCGTGGTATGCGATTCGATCCGATTATTTGCCAAAATGGCCTTATTTTGCCCAAAAAACCAATTTTTCAACCAGTTTTTCGGCTATAAGTAGTCGAAATTAAGTGCGAAATGGGCAATGTTGTATATCGTTAGATGCGTCTTGAAATTATCTATCTCGTGGTGTGCGATTCGATCCGATTATTTGCCAAAATGGCCTTATTTTGCCCAAAAAAACCATTTTTTAACCAGTTTTTCGGCTATAAGAAGTCGAAATTAAGTGCGAAATGGCTAATGTCGTATATCGTTAGATGCGTCTTGAAATTATCTATCTCGTGGTGTGCGATTCGATCCGATTATTTGCCAAAATGGCCTTATTTTGCCCAAAAAACCCATTTTTTAACCAGTTTTTCGGCCATAAGTAGTCGAAATTAAGTGCGAAATGGGTAATGTCGTATATCGTTAGATGCGTCTTGAAATTATCTATCACGTGGTGTGCGATTCGGTCCGATTATTTGCCAAAACGGCCTTATTTTGCCCAAAAAACCCATTTTCCAACCAGTTTTTCGGCCATAAGTAGTCGAAATTAAGTGCGAAATGGGTAATGTCGTATATCGTTGGATGCGTCTTAAAATTATCTATCACGTGGTGTGCGTTTCTATCCGATTATTTGCCAAAATGGCCTTATTTTGCCCAAAAAACCCATTTTTCAACCAGTTTTTCGGCCATAAGTAGTCGAAATTAAGTGCGAAATGGGTAATGTCGTATATCGTTAGATGCGTCTTGAAATTATCTATCACGTGGTGTGCGTTTCTATCCGATTATTTGCCAAAATGGCCTTATTTTGCCCAAAAAACCCATTTTTCAACCAGTTTTTCGGCTATAAGTAGTCGAAATTAAGTGCGAAATGGGCAATGTTGTATATCGTTAGATGCGTCTTGAAATTATTTATCTCGTGGTGTGCAATTCGATCCAGTTATTTGCCAAAATGGCCTTATTTTGCCCAAAAAACCCATTTTTCAACCAGTTTTTCGGCTATAAGTAGTCGAAATTAAGTGCGAAATGGCTAATGTCGTACATCGTTAGATGCGTCTTGAAATTATCTATCTCGTGGTGTGCGATTCGATCCGATTATTTGCCAAAATGGCCTTATTTTGCCCAAAAAACCAATTTTTCAACCAGTTTTTCGGCCATAAGTAGTCGAAATTAAGTGCGAAATGGGCAATGTTGTATATCGTTAGATGCGTCTTGAAATTATCTATCTCGTGGTGTGCGATTCGATCCGATTATTTGCCAAAATGGCCTTATTTTGCCCAAAAAAACCATTTTTTAACCAGTTTTTCGGCTATAAGAAGTCGAAATTAAGTGCGAAATGGCTAATGTCGTATATCGTTAGATGCGTCTTGAAATTATCTATCTCGTGGTGTGCGATTCGATCCGATTATTTGCCAAAATGGCCTTATTTTGCCCAAAAAACCCATTTTTCAACCAGTTTTTCGGCCATAAGTAGTCGAAATTAAGTGCGAAATGGGTAATGTCGTATATCGTTAGATGCGTCTTGAAATTATCTATCACGTGGTGTGCGTTTCTATCCGATTATTTGCCAAAATGGCCTTATTTTGCCCAAAAAACCCATTTTTCAACCAGTTTTTCGGCTATAAGTAGTCGAAATTAAGTGCGAAATGGGCAATGTTGTATATCGTTAGATGCGTCTTGAAATTATCTATCTCGTGGTGTGCAATTCGATCCAGTTATTTGCCAAAATGGCCTTATTTTGCCCAAAAAACCCATTTTTCAACCAGTTTTTCGGCTATAAGTAGTCGAAATTAAGTGCGAAATGGCTAATGTCGTACATCGTTAGATGCGTCTTGAAATTATCTATCTCGTGGTGTGCGATTCGATCCGATTATTTGCCAAAATGGCCTTATTTTGCCCAAAAAACCCATTTTTCAACCAGTTTTTCGGCTATAAGTAGTCGAAATTAAGTGCGAAATGGCTAATGTCGTACATCGTTAGATGCGTCTTGAAATTATCTATCTCGTGGTGTGCGATTCGATCCAGTTATTTGCCAAAATGGCCTTATTTTGCCCAAAAAACCCATTTTTCAACCAGTTTTTCGGCTATAAGTAGTCGAAATTAAGTGCGAAATGGCTAATGTCGTATATCGTTAGATGCGTCTTGAAATTATCTATCTCGTGGTGTGCGATTCGATCCGATTATTTGCCAAAATGGCCTTATTTTGCCCAAAAAACCCATTTTTTAACCAGTTTTTCGGCCATAAGTAGTCGAAATTAAGTGCGAAATGGGTAATGTCGTATATCGTTAGATGCGTCTTGAAATTATCTATCACGTGGTGTGCGATTCGGTCCGATTATTTGCCAAAACGGCCTTATTTTGCCCAAAAAACCCATTTTCCAACCAGTTTTTCGGCCATAAGTAGTCGAAATTAAGTGCGAAATGGGTAATGTCGTATATCGTTGGATGCGTCTTAAAATTATCTATCACGTGGTGTGCGTTTCTATCCGATTATTTGCCAAAATGGCCTTATTTTGCCCAAAAAACCCATTTTTCAACCAGTTTTTCGGCCATAAGTAGTCGAAATTAAGTGCGAAATGGGTAATGTCGTATATCGTTAGATGCGTCTTGAAATTATCTATCACGTGGTGTGCGTTTCTATCCGATTATTTGCCAAAATGGCCTTATTTTGCCCAAAAAACCCATTTTTCAACCAGTTTTTCGGCTATAAGTAGTCGAAATTAAGTGCGAAATGGGCAATGTTGTATATCGTTAGATGCGTCTTGAAATTATCTATCTCGTGGTGTGCAATTCGATCCAGTTATTTGCCAAAATGGCCTTATTTTGCCCAAAAAACTCATTCTTCAACTAGTTTTTGGGTTACAAGTAGTCGAAATTAGGTGCGAAATGGCTAATGTCATTCATCGTTAGATGCGCCTAGGAATTATCTATAACGTGGTGTGCGATTCGATCCGGCTATTTGCCAAAATGGCGTTATTTTGACCAAAAAACCCATTTTCCAACCAGTTTTTCGCCCATAAGTAGTCGAAATTAAGTGCGAAATGGCTAATGTCGTACATCGTTTGATGCGTCTTGAAATTATCTATAACGTGGTGTGCGATTCGATCCGATTATTTGCCAAAATGGCTTTATTTTGCCCAAAAAACCCATTTTTTAACTAGTTTTTCGGCCATAGGTAGTCGAAATTAAGTCCAAATCGACTAATATCGCAGATAGTTAGATGCGTCTTGAAATTATCTATCTCGTGGTGTGCAATGTGATTCGATTATTTTACAAAAAAGCCTTATTTTGCCCAAAAAACTCATTCTTCAACCAGTTTTTCGGCTACAAGTAGTCGAAATTAAGTGCGAAATGGCTAATGTCGTACATCGTTAGATGCGTCTTGAAATTATCTATCACGTGGTGTCCGATTCGATCCGGTTATTTGCCAAAATGGCCTTATATTGCCCAAAAAACCCATTTTTAAACCAGTTTTCCGGCTATAAGTAGTCTAAATTAAGTGCAAAACGGCTAATGTCGTACATCGTTAGATGCGTCTTGAAATTATCTATCTCGTGGTGTGCAACTCGATCCGGTTATTTGCCAAAATGGCCTTATTTTGTCCAAAAAACCCCTTTTTAAACCAGTTTTTCGGCCATAAGTAGTCGAATTTAAATGCGAAACGGCTCATATTGCATATCTTTAGATGCGTCTTGAAATTATCTATCACGTGGTGTGCGATTCGATCCGATTATTTGCCAAAATGGCCTTATTTTGCCCAAAAAACCCATTTTCCAACCAGTTTTTCGGCTATAAGTAGTCGAAATTAAGTGCGAAATGGGCAATGTTGTATATCGTTAGATGCGTCTTGAAATTATCTATCTCGTGGTGTGCAATTCGATCCAGTTATTTGCCAAAATGGCCTTATTTTGCCCAAAAAACCCATTTTTCAACCAGTTTTTCGGCTATAAGTAGTCGAAATTAAGTGCGAAATGGCTAATGTCGTACATCGTTAGATGCGTCTTGAAATTATCTATCTCGTGGTGTGCGATTCGATCCGATTATTTGCCAAAATGGCCTTATTTTGCCCAAAAAAACCAATTTTTCAACCAGTTTTTCGGCCATAAGTAGTCGAAATTAAGTGCGAAATGGGCAATGTTGTAAATCGTTAGATGCGTCTTGAAATTATCTATCTCGTGGTGTGCGATTCGATCCGATTATTTGCCAAAATGGCCTTATTTTGCCCAAAAAACCCATTTTTTAACCAGTTTTTCGGCTATAAGAAGTCGAAATTAAGTGCGAAATGGCTAATGTCGTATATCGTTAGATGCGTCTTGAAATTATCTATCTCGTGGTGTGCGATTCGATCCGATTATTTGCCAAAATGGCCTTATTTTGCCCAAAAAACCCATTTTTTAACCAGTTTTTCGGCCATAAGTAGTCGAAATTAAGTGCGAAATGGGTAATGTCGTATATCGTTAGATGCGTCTTGAAATTATCTATCACGTGGTGTGCGATTCGATCCGATTATTTGCCAAAATGGCCTTATTTTGCCCAAAAAACCCATTTTCCAACCAGTTTTTCGGCTATAAGTAGTCGAAATTAAGTGCGAAATGGGCAATGTTGTATATCGTTAGATGCGTCTTGAAATTATCTATCTCGTGGTGTGCAATTCGATCCAGTTATTTGCCAAAATGGCCTTATTTTGCCCAAAAAACCCATTTTTCAACCAGTTTTTCGGCTATAAGTAGTCGAAATTAAGTGCGAAATGGCTAATGTCGTACATCGTTAGATGCGTCTTGAAATTATCTATCTCGTGGTGTGCGATTCGATCCGATTATTTGCCAAAATGGCCTTATTTTGCCCAAAAAACCCATTTTCCAACCAGTTTTTCGGCTATAAGTAGTCGAAATTAAGTGCGAAATGGGCAATGTTGTATATCGTTAGATGCGTCTTGAAATTATCTATCTCGTGGTGTGCGATTCGATCCGATTATTTGCCAAAATGGCCTTATTTTGCCCAAAAAAACCATTTTTTAACCAGTTTTTTGCCCATAAGTAGTCGAAATTAAGTGCGAAATGGCTAATGTCGTATATCGTTAGATGCGTCTTGAAATTATCTATCTCGTGGTGTGCGATTCGATCCGATTATTTGCCAAAATGGCCTTATTTTGCCCTAAAAAACCCATTTTTTAACCAGTTTTTCGGCCATAAGTAGTCGAAATTAAGTGCGAAATGGGTAATGTCGTATATCGTTAGATGCGTCTTGAAATTATCTATCACGTGGTGTGCGATTCGGTCCGATTATTTGCCAAAACGGCCTTATTTTGCCCAAAAAACCCATTTTCCAACCAGTTTTTCGGCCATAAGTAGTCGAAATTAAGTGCGAAATGGGTAATGTCGTATATCGTTGGATGCGTCTTAAAATTATCTATCACGTGGTGTGCGTTTCTATCCGATTATTTGCCAAAATGGCCTTATTTTGCCCAAAAAACCCATTTTTCAACCAGTTTTTCGGCCATAAGTAGTCGAAATTAAGTGCGAAATGGGTAATGTCGTATATCGTTAGATGCGTCTTGAAATTATCTATCACGTGGTGTGCGTTTCTATCCGATTATTTGCCAAAATGGCCTTATTTTGCCCAAAAAACCCATTTTTCAACCAGTTTTTCGGCTATAAGTAGTCGAAATTAAGTGCGAAATGGGCAATGTTGTATATCGTTAGATGCGTCTTGAAATTATCTATCTCGTGGTGTGCAATTCGATCCAGTTATTTGCCAAAATGGCCTTATTTTGCCCAAAAAACCCATTTTTCAACCAGTTTTTCGGCTATAAGTAGTCGAAATTAAGTGCGAAATGGCTAATGTCGTACATCGTTAGATGCGTCTTGAAATTATCTATCTCGTGGTGTGCGATTCGATCCGATTATTTGCCAAAATGGCCTTATTTTGCCCAAAAAACCAATTTTTCAACCAGTTTTTCGGCCATAAGTAGTCGAAATTAAGTGCGAAATGGCTAATGTCGTACATCGTTAGATGCGTCTTGAAATTATCTATCTCGTGGTGTGCGATTCGATCCGATTATTTGCCAAAATGGCCTTATTTTGCCCAAAAAAACCATTTTTTAACCAGTTTTTCGGCTATAAGTAGTCGAAATTAAGTGCGAAATGGGCAATGTTGTATATCGTTAGATGCGTCTTGAAATTATCTATCTCGTGGTGTGCAATTCGATCCAGTTATTTGCCAAAATGGCCTTATTTTGCCCAAAAAACCCATTTTTTAACCAGTTTTTCGGCTATAAGAAGTTGAAATTAAGTGCGAAATGGCTAATGTCGTATATCGTTGGATGCGTCTTGAAATTATCTATCTCGTGGTGTGCAACTCGATTCGATTATTGACCAAAATGGCCTTATTTGGCCCAAAAAACCAATTTTTCAACCAGTTTTTCGGCCATAAGTAGTCGAAATTAAGTGCGAAATGGGTAATGTCGTATATCGTTGGATGCGTCTTAAAATTATCTATCACGTGGTGTGCGATTCGATCCGGCTATTTGCCAAAATGGCGTTATTTTGCCCAAAAAAACCATTCTTCAACCAGTTTTTCGGCTACAAGTAGTCAAAATTAAGTGCGAAACGGCTAATGTCGTACATCGTTAGATGCGTCTTGAAATTATCTATCTCGTGGTGTGCAATTCGATCCAGTTATTTGCCAAAATGGCCTTATTTTGCCCAAAAAACCCATTTTTCAACCAGTTTTTCGGCTATAAGTAGTCTAAATTAAGTGCAAAACGGCTAATGTCGTACATCGTTAGATGCGTCTTGAAATTATCTATCTCGTGGTGTGCAACTCGATCCGGTTATTTGCCAAAATGGCCTTATTTTGTCCAAAAAACCCCTTTTTAAACCAGTTTTTCGGCCATAAGTAGTCGAATTTAAATGCGAAACGGCTCATATTGCATATCTTTAGATGCGTCTTGAAATTATCTATTACGTGGTGTGCGATTCGATTCGATTATTGACCAAAATGGCCTTATTTGGCCCAAAAAACCAATTTTTCAACCAGTTTTTCGGCCATAAGTAGTCGAAATTAAGTGCGAAATGGCTAATGTCGTACATCGTTAGATGCGTCTTGAAATTATCTATCACGTGGTGTGCGATTCGATCCGGTTATTTGCCAAAATGGCCTTATTTTGCCCAAAAAACTCATTCTTCAACTAGTTTTTGGGTTACAAGTAGTCGAAATTAGGTGCGAAATGGCTAATGTCATTCATCGTTAGATGCGCCTAGGAATTATCTATAACGTGGTGTGCGATTCGATCCGGCTATTTGCCAAAATGGCGTTATTTTGACCAAAAAACCCATTTTCCAACCAGTTTTTCGCCCATAAGTAGTCGAAATTAAGTGCGAAATGGCTAATGTCGTACATCGTTTGATGCGTCTTGAAATTATCTATAACGTGGTGTGCGATTCAATCCGATTATTTGCCAAAATGGCTTTATTTTGCCCAAAAAACCCAATTTTTAACTAGTTTTTCGGCCATAGGTAGTCGAAATTAAGTCCAAATCGACTAATATCGCAGATAGTTAGATGCGTCTTGAAATTATCTATCTCGTGGTGTGCAATGTGATTCGATTATTTTACAAAAAAGCCTTATTTTGCCCAAAACACTCATTCTTCAACCAGTTTTTCGGCTACAAGTAGTCGAAATTAAGTGCGAAATGGCTAATGTCGTACATCGTTAGATGCGTCTTGAAATTATCTATCACGTGGTGTCCGATTCGATCCGGTTATTTGCCAAAATGGCCTTATATTGCCCAAAAAACCCATTTTTAAACCAGTTTTCCGGCTATAAGTAGTCTAAATTAAGTGCAAAACGGCTAATGTCGTACATCGTTAGATGCGTCTTGAAATTATCTATCTCGTGGTGTGCAACTCGATTCGATTATTGACCAAAATGGCCTTATTTGGCCCAAAAAACCAATTTTTCAACCAGTTTTTCGGCCATAAGTAGTCGAAATTAAGTGCGAAATGGGTAATGTCGTATATCGTTGGATGCGTCTTAAAATTATCTATCACGTGGTGTGCGTTTCTATCCGATTATTTGCCAAAATGGCCTTATTTTGCCCAAAAAACCCATTTTTCAACCAGTTTTTCGGCCATAAGTAGTCGAAATTAAGTGCGAAATGGGTAATGTCGTATATCGTTAGATGCGTCTTGAAATTATCTATCACGTGGTGTGCGTTTCTATCCGATTATTTGCCAAAATGGCCTTATTTTGCCCAAAAAACCCATTTTTCAACCAGTTTTTCGGCTATAAGTAGTCGAAATTAAGTGCGAAATGGGCAATGTTGTATATCGTTAGATGCGTCTTGAAATTATCTATCTCGTGGTGTGCAATTCGATCCAGTTATTTGCCAAAATGGCCTTATTTTGCCCAAAAAACCCATTTTTTAACCAGTTTTTCGGCTATAAGAAGTTGAAATTAAGTGCGAAATGGCTAATGTCGTATATCGTTGGATGCGTCTTGAAATTATCTATCTCGTGGTGTGCAACTCGATTCGATTATTGACCAAAATGGCCTTATTTGGCCCAAAAAACCAATTTTTCAACCAGTTTTTCGGCCATAAGTAGTCGAAATTAAGTGCGAAATGGGTAATGTCGTATATCGTTGGATGCGTCTTAAAATTATCTATCACGTGGTGTGCGATTCGATCCGGCTATTTGCCAAAATGGCGTTATTTTGCCCAAAAAAACCATTCTTCAACCAGTTTTTCGGCTACAAGTAGTCAAAATTAAGTGCGAAACGGCTAATGTCGTACATCGTTAGATGCGTCTTGAAATTATCTATCACGTGGTATGCGCTCGATCGGGTTATTTGCCAAAATGTCCTTATTTTGCCCAAAAAACCTATTTTTCAACCAGTTTTTCGGCCAATAAGTAGTCGAACTTAAATGCGAACCGGCTCATATAGCATATCGTTAGGTGCGTCTTAAAATTATCTATCTCATGGTCTGCAATTCAATTCGATTATTGTCCAAAAAAACACTATTTTACCCGAAAAACTATAAACTATTTTTCAACCAGTTTCCAAGTCCAAAAATCGTCGTTAAACTCCAGTCATTTTTAGACAATATCCAAAAATCCTCGTTAAAGTTGAGACATTTTTAGACATTTTATGTCCAAAAACACTCACCGACACAGACCCACACACACACAGACCCACACACAAACAGACCCACACAGACACAGACCCACACAAACACAGACCCACACAGACACAGACCCACACAGACACAGACCCACACAGACACAGACCCACACCCACACAGACCCACACCCACACAGACCCACACCCACACACACACTAAGACAATGTCCAAAAATCGTCAGTCAACCCGAGTAAATTTTAGACAATGTCTAAAAATCGTCCATCAACCCGAGTAATTTTTAGACAATGTCCAAAAATTGTCCATCAACCCGAGTCATTTTTAGACAATGTCCAAAAATCGTCCATCAACCCGAGTCATTTTTAGACAATGTCCAAAAATTGTCCATCAACCCGAGTCATTTTTAGACAATGTCCAAAAATCGTAAATCATCCAAAGTCATTTTAGACAATGTCCAAAAATTGTCCATCAACCCGAGTCATTTTTAGACAATGTCCAAAAATCGTCCAACAACCCGAGTCATTTTTAGACAATGTCCAAAAATCGTCCATCATCCCGAGTCATTTTTAGACAATGTCCAAAAATCGTGTCAACCCGAGTTAATATTAAACAATGTCCAAAAATCGTCCATCAATGCGAGTCAATTTTAGACAATGTCCAAAAATCGTTCATCAACCAAAATCAATTTTAGACAATGTCCAAAAATCGTCCATCATCCCGAGTCATTTTTGTCCAAAAATCGTGTCAACCCGAGTAAATATTAAACAATGTCCAAAAATCATCCATCAACCCGAGTCAATTTTAGACAATGTCCAAAAATTCTCCATCAACCGGCGTCATTTTTAGACAATGTCCAAAAATCGTCAGTCAACCCGAGTGAATTATAGACAATGTCCAAAAATCGTCCATCAACCCGAGTCAATTTTAGACAATGTCCAAAAATCGTCCATTAACCCAAGTCATTTTTAGATAATGTCCAAAAATTCTCCATCAACCTGAGTCATTTTTAGACAATGTCCAAAAATTGTCCATCAACCCGAGTCATTTTTAGACAATGTCCAAAAATTGTCCATCAACCTGAGTCATTTTTAGACAATGTCCAAAAATTGTCCATCAACACGAGTCATTTTTAGACAATGTCCAAAAATTGTCAGTCAACCCGAGTGAATTTTAGACAATGTCCAAAAATCGTCCATCAACCCGAGTCATTTTTAGACAATGTCCAAAAATCGTCCATCAACCCAAGTCATTTTTAGACAATGTCCAAAAATTCTCCATCAACCTGAGTCATTTTTAGACAATGTCCAAAAATTGTCCATCAACCCGAGTCATTTTTAGACAATGTCCAGAGATCGTCAGTCAACCCGAGTGAATTTTAGACAATGTCCAAAAATCGTCCATCAATCCGAGTCATTTTTAGACAATGTCCAAAAATCGTCCATCAACCCGAGTCATTTTTAGACAATGTCCAAAAATTGTCCATCAACCCGAGTCATTTTTAGACAATGTCCAAAGATCGTCAGTCAACCCGAGTGAATTTTAGACAATGTCCAAAAATCGTCCATCAACCCGAGTCATTTTTAGACAATGTCCAAAAATCGTCCATCAACCCGAGTCATTTTTAGACAATGTCCAAAAATTGTCCATCAACCCGAGTCATTTTTAGACAATGTCCAAAAATCGTAAATCATCCAAAGTCATTTTAGACAATGTCCAAAAATCGTCAGTCAACCCGAGTAAATTTTAGACAATGTCCAAAATCGTCCATCAACCCGAGTAATTTTTAGACAATATCCAAAAATTGTCCATCAACCCGAGTCATTTTTAGACAATGTCCAAAAATCGTCCATCGATCCGAGTCAATTTTAGACAATGTCCAAAACTCGTTCATCAACCAAAGTCAATTTTAGACAATGTCCAAAAATCGTCCATCAACCCGAGTAATTTTTAGACAATATCCAAAAATTGTCCATCATCCCGAGTCATTTTTAGACAATGTCCAAAAATCGTGTCAACCCGAGTAAATATTAAACAATGTCCAAAAATCGTCCATCAACCCGAGTCATTTTTAGACAATGTCCAAAGATCGTCAGTCAACCCGAGTGAATTTTAGACAATGTCCAAAAATCGTCCATCAATCCGAGTCATTTTTAGACAATGTCCAAAAATTGTCCAACAACCCATGTCATTTTTAGACAATGTCCAAAAATTGTCCATCAACCCGAGTCATTTTTAGACAATGTCCAAAAATTGTCCATCAACCTGAGTCATTTTTAGACAATGTCCAAAAATTGTCCATCAACCCGAGTCATTTTTAGACAATGTCCAAAAATTGTCAGTCAACCCGAGTGAATTTTAGACAATGTCCAAAAATCGTCCATTAACCCGAGTCAATTTTAGACAATGTCCAAAAATCGTCCATCAAACCGAGTCAATTTTAGACAATGTCCAAAAATCGTCAGTCAACCCGAGTAAATTTTAGACAATGTCCAAAAATCGTCCATCAACCCGAGTCATTTTTAGACAATGTCCAAAAATCGTCCATCAACCCGAGTCATTTTTAGACAATGTCCAAAAATCGTCCATTAACCCAAGTCATTTTTAGATAATGTCCAAAAATTCTCCATCAACCTGAGTCATTTTTAGACAATGTCCAAAAATTGTCCATCAACCCGAGTCATTTTTAGACAATGTCCAAAAATTGTCAGTCAACCCGAGTGAATTTTAGACAATGTCCAAAAATCGTCAGTCAACCCGAGTAAATTTTAGACAATGTCCAAAAATCGTCCATCAACCCGAGTCATTTTTAGACAATGTCCAAAAATTGTCCATCAACCTGAGTCATTTTTAGACAATGTCCAAAAATTGTCCATCAACCCGAGTCATTTTTAGACAATGTCCAAAAATTGTCAGTCAACCAGAGTGAATTTTAGACAATGTCCAAAAATCGTCCATCAACCCGAGTCAATTTTAGACAATGTCCAAAAATCGTCCATCAACCCAAGTCATTTTTAGACAATGTCCAAAAATTGTCCATCAACCCGAGTCATTTTTAGACAATGTCCAGAGATCGTAAATCATCCAAAGTCATTTTAGACAATGTCCAAAAATCGTCCATCAACCCGAGTAATTTTTAGACAATGTCCAAAAATTGTCCATCAACCCGAGTCATTTTTAGACAATGTCCAAAAATCGTCCATCAACCCGAGTCATTTTTAGACAATGTCCAAAAATCGTCCATCAACCCGAGTCAATTTTAGACAATGTCCAAAAATCGTCCATTAACCCAAGTCATTTTTAGATAATGTCCAAAAATTCTCCATCAACCTGAGTCATTTTTAGACAATGTCCAAAAATTGTCCATCAACCCGAGTCATTTTTAGACAATGTCCAAAAATTGTCCATCAACCTGAGTCATTTTTAGACAATGTCCAAAAATTGTCCATCAACCCGAGTCATTTTTAGACAATGTCCAAAAATTGTCAGTCAACCCGAGTGAATTTTAGACAATGTCCAAAAATCGTCCATCAACCCGAGTCAATTTTAGACAATGTCCAAAAATCGTCCATTAACCCAAGTCATTTTTAGATAATGTCCAAAAATTCTCCATCAACCTGAGTCATTTTTAGACAATGTCCAAAAATTGTCCATCAACCCGAGTCATTTTTAGACAATGTCCAAAAATTGTCCATCAACCTGAGTCATTTTTAGACAATGTCCAAAAATTGTCCATCAACCCGAGTCATTTTTAGACAATGTCCAAAAATTGTCAGTCAACCCGAGTGAATTTTAGACAATGTCCAAAAATCGTCCATCAACCCGAGTCAATTTTAGACAATGTTCAAAAATCGTCCATCAACCCAAGTCATTTTTAGACAATGTCCAAAAATTCTCCATCAACCTGAGTCATTTTTAGACAATGTCCAAAAATTGTCCATCAACCCGAGTCATTTTTAGACAATGTCCAAAGATCGTCAGTCAACCCGACTGAATTTTAGACAATGTCCAAAAATCGTCCATCAATCCGAGTCATTTTTAGACAATGTCCAAAAATTGTCCAACAACCCATGTCATTTTTAGACAATATCCAAAAATTCTCCATCAATCCGAGTCAATTTTAGACAATGTCCAAAAATCGTTCATACACCAAAGTCAATTTTAGACAATGTCCAAAAATCGTTCATACACCAAAGTCAATTTTAGACAATGTCCAAAAATCGTAAATCATCCAAAATCATTTTAGACAATGTCCAAAAATCGTCAGTCAACCCGAGTAAATTTTAGACAATGTCCAAAAATCGTCCATCAATCCGAGTCAGTTTTAGACAATGTCCAAAAATCGTTCATCAACCAAAGTCAATTTTAGACAATGTCCAAAAATCGTCCATCAAACCGAGTAAATTTTAGACAATGTCCAAAAATCGTACATCAACCTAAGTAATTTTTAGACAATGTCCAAAAATTCTCCATCAACCTGAGTCATTTTTAGACAATGTCCAAAAATCGCACATCAACACGAGTCATTTTTAGACAATGTCCAAAAAATGTCCATCAACCCGAGTCATTTTTAGACAATGTCCAAAATTTGTCAATCAACCTGAGTCATTTTTAGACAATGTCCAAAAATTGTCAGTCAACCCGAGTGAATTTTAGACAATGTCCAAAAATCGTCCATCAACCCGAGTCAATTTTAGACAATGTCCAAAAATCGTCCATTAACCCAAGTCATTTTTAGATAATGTCCAAAAATTCTCCATCAACCTGAGTTATTTTTAGACAATGTCCAAAAATTGTCCATCAACCCGAGTCATTTTTAGACAATGTCCAAAAATTGTGCATCAACCTAAGTCATTTTTAGACAATGTCCAAAAATTGTCCATCATCCCGAGTCATTTTTAGACAATGTCCAAAAATTGACAGTCAACCCGAGTGAATTTTAGACAATGTCCAAAAATCGTCCATCAACCCGAGTCAATTTTAGACAATGCCCAAAAATCGTTCATACACCAAAGTCAATCTTAGACAATGTCCAAAAATCGTAAATCATCCAAAGTCATTTTAGACAATGTCCAAAAATCGTCTGTCAACCCGAGTAAATTTTAGACAATGTCCAAAAATTGTCCATCAACCCGAGTCATTTTTAGACAATGTCCAAAAATCGTCCATCAACCCGAGTCATTTTTAGACAATGTCCAAAAATCGTCCATCAACCCGAGTCATTTTTAGACAAAGTCCAAAAATCGTAAGTCAACCCGAGTGAATTTTAGACAATGTCCAAAAATCGTCCATAAAACGAGTCATTTTCAGACAATGTCCAAAAATCGTCCATCAATCCGAGTCAATTTTAGACAATGTCCAAAAATCGTTCATCAACCAAAGTCAATTTTAGACAATGTCCAAAAATTCACCATCAACCTGAGTCATTTTTAGACAATGTCCAAAAATCGTTAGCCAACCCGAGTGAATTTTAGACAATGTCCAAAAATCTTCCATCAACACGAGTGAATTTTAGACAATGTCCAAAAATCGTGGATATTGTCTAAAATTGACTCGGGTTGATGGACAATTTTTGGACATTGTCTAAAAATGACTCGGGTTGATGGACGATTTTTGGACATTGTCTAAAATTCACTCGGGTTGACTGACGATTTTTGGACATTGTCTTAAAATGACTCAGGTTAATGGAGAATTTTTGGACATTGTCTAAAAATTACTTAGGTTGATGGAAGATTTTTGGACATTGTCTAAAATTGACTCGGTTTGATGGACGATTTTTGGACATTGTCTAAAATTGACTCGGGTTAATGGACGATTTTTGGACATTGTCTAAAATTCACTCGGGTTGACTGACAATTTTTGGACATTGTCTAAAAATGACTCGGGTTGATGGACATTTTTTGGACATTGTCTAAAAATGACTCGTGTTGATGTACGATTTTTGGACATTGTCTAAAAATGACTCAGGTTGATGGAGAATTTTTGGACATTGTCTAAAAATTACTTGGGTTGATGTACGATTTTTGGACATTGTCTAAAATTGACTCGGTTGATGGACGATTTTTGGACATTGTCTAAAATTGACTTTGGTTGATGAACGATTTTTGGACATTGTCTAAAATTGACTCGGATTGATGGACGATTTTTGGACATTATCTAAAATGACTCGGGTTGATAACCAATTTTTGTACATTGTCTAAAATTTACTCGGGTTGACTGACGATTTTTGGACATTGTCTAAAATGACTTTGGATGATTTACGATTTTTGGACATTGTCTAAAATTGACTTTGGTGTATGAACGATTTTTGGACATTGTCTAAAATTGACTCGGATTGATGGAGAATTTTTGGACATTGTCTAAAAATGACATGGGTTGTTGGACAATTTTTGGACATTGTCTAAAAATGACTCGGATTGATGGACGATTTTTGGACATTGTCTAAAATTCAGTCGGGTTGACTGACGATCTTTGGACATTGTCTAAAAATGACTCGGGTTGATGGACAATTTTTGGACATTGTCTAAAATTCACTCGGGTTGACTGACGATCTTTGGACATTGTCCAAAAATGACTCGGGTTGATGGACGATTTTTGGACATTGTTTAATATTTACTCGGGTTGACACGATTTTTGGACATTGTCTAAAAATGACTCGGGATGATGGACGATTTTTGGACATTGTCTAAAATTGACTTTGGTTGATGAACGATTTTTGGACATTGTCTAAAATTGACTCGGATCGATGGACGATTTTTGGACATTGTCTAAAAATGACTCGGGTTGATGGACAATTTTTGGACATTGTCTAAAAATTACTCGGGTTGATGGACGATTTTTGGACATTGTCTAAAATTTACTCGGGTTGACTGACGATTTTTGGACATTGTCTAAAATGACTTTGGATGATTTACGATTTTTGGACATTGTCTAAAAATGACTCGGGTTGATGGACGATTTTTGGACATTGTCTAAAAATGACTCAGGTTGATGGAGAATTTTTGGACATTGTCTAAAATTGACTCGGGTTGATGGACGATTTTTGGACATTGTCTAAAAATGACTCGGGTTGATGGACGATTTTTGGACATTGTTTAATATTAACTCGGGTTGACACGATTTTTGGACATTGTCTAAAAATGACTCGGGATGATGGATGATTTTTGGACATTGTCTAAAATTGACTTTGGTTGATGAACGATTTTTGGACATTGTCTAAAATTGACTCGGATTGATGGAGAATTTTTGGACATTGTCTAAAAATGACTTTGGTTGATGAACGATTTTTGGACATTGTCTAAAATTGACTCGGATCGATGGACGATTTTTGGACATTGTCTAAAAATGACTCGGGTTGATGGACAATTTTTGGACATTGTCTAAAAATTACTCGGGTTGATGGACGATTTTTGGACATTGTCTAAAATTTACTCGGGTTGACTGACGATTTTTGGACATTGTCTAAAATGACTTTGGATGATTTACGATTTTTGGACATTGTCTAAAAATGACTCGGGTTGATGGACAATTTTTGGACATTGTCTAAAAATGACTCGGGTTGATGGACGATTTTTGGACATTGTCTAAAAATGACTCAGGTTGATGGAGAATTTTTGGACATTGTCTAAAATTGACTCGGGTTGATGGACGATTTTTGGACATTGTCTAAAAATGACTCGGGTTGATGGACGATTTTTGGACATTGTTTAATATTAACTCGGGTTGACACGATTTTTGGACATTGTCTAAAAATGACTCGGGATGATGGATGATTTTTGGACATTGTCTATAATTGACTTTGGTTGATGAACGATTTTTGGACATTGTCTAAAATTGACTCGGATTGATGGACGATTTTTGGACATTGTCTGAAAATGACTCGTTTTATGGACGATTTTTGGACATTGTCTAAAATTCACTCGGGTTGACTTACGATTTTTGGACATTGTCTAAAATGACTTTGGATGATTTACGATTTTTTGACATTGTCTAAAATTGACTTTGGTGTATGAACGATTTTTGGACATTGTCTAAAATTGACTCGGATTGATGGAGAATTTTTGGACATTGTCTAAAAATGACATGGGTTGTTGGATAATTTTTGGACATTGTCTAAAAATGACTCGGATTGATGGACGATTTTTGGACATTGTCTATAATTCAGTCGGGTTGACTGACGATCTTTGGACATTGTCTAAAAATGACTCGGGTTGATGGACAATTTTTGGACATTGTCTAAAAATTACTCAGGTTGATGGAGAATTATTGGACATTGTCTAAAAATGACTTGGGTTGATGGACGATTTTTGGACATTGTCTAAAATTGACTCAGGTTGATGGACGATTTTTGGACATTGTCTAAAATTCACTCGGGTTGACTGACAATTTTTGGACATTGTCTAAAAATGACTCGGGTTGATGGACAATTTTTGGACATTGTCTAAAAATGACTCAGGTTGATGGAGAATTTTTGGACATTGTCTAAAAATGACTTGGGTTGATGGACGATTTTTGGACATTGTCTAAAATTCACTCGGGTTGACTGACGATTTTTGGACATTGTCTAAAAATGACTCGGGTTGATAACCAATTTTTGTACATTGTCTAAAATTAACTCGGGTTGACTGACGATTTTTGGACATTGTCTAAAATGACTTTGGATGATTTACGATTTTTGGACATTGTCTAAAATTGACTTTGGTTGATGGAGAATTTTTGGACATTGTCAAAAAATGACTTGGGTTGATGGACGATTTTTGGACATTGTCTAAAAATGACTCAGGTTGATGGAGAATTTTTGGACATTGTCTAAAAATGACTCGTGTTGATGTACGATTTTTGGACATTGTCTAAAAATGACTCAGGTTGATGGAGAATTTTTGGACATTGTCTAAAAGTGACTTGGGTTGATGGACGATTTTTGGACATTGTCTAAAATTGACTCGGGTTGATGGACGATTTTTGGACATTGTCTAAAATTCACTCGGGTTGACTGACAATTTTTGGACATTGTCTAAAAATGACTCGGGTTGATGGACAATTTTTGTACATTGTCTAAAAATGACTCAGGTTGATGGAGAATTTTTGGACATTGTCTAAAAATGACTCGTGTTGATGTACGATTTTTGGACATTGTCTAAAAATGACTCAGGTTGATGGAGAATTTTTGGACATTGTCTAAAAATGACTTGGGTTGATGGACGATTTTTGGACATTGTCTAAAATTGACTCGGGTTGATGGACAATTTTTGGACATTGTCTAAAAATGACTCGGGTTGATGGACAATTTTTGGACATTGTCTAAAAGTGACTCGGGTTGATGGACAATTTTTGGACATTGTCTAAAAATGACTCGGGTTGATGGACAATTTTTGGACATTGTCTAAAAATTACTCGGGTTGATGGACGATTTTTGGACATTGTCTAAAATGACTTTGGATGATTTACGATCTCTGGACATTGTCTAAAAATGACTCGGGTTGATGGACAATTTTTGGACATTGTCTAAAAATGACTTGGGTTGATGGACGATTTTTGGACATTGTCTAAAATTGACTCGGGTTGATGGACGATTTTTGGACATTGTCTAAAATTCACTCGGGTTGACTGACAATTTTTGGACATTGTCTAAAAATGACTCGGGTTGATGGACAATTTTTGGACATTGTCTAAAAATGACTCAGGTTGATGGACAATTTTTGGACATTGTCTAAAAATGACTCAGGTTGATGGAGAATTTTTGGACATTATCTAAAAATGACTTGGGTTAATGGACGATTTTTGGACATTGTCTAAAAATGACTCGGGTTGATGGACGATTTTTGGACATTGTCTAAACATGACTCGGGTTGATGGACGATTTTTGGACATTGTCTAAAATTTACTCGGGTTGACTGACGATTTTTGGACATTATCTAAAATGACTTTGGATGATTTACGATTTTTGGACATTGTCTAAAATTGACATTGGTGTATGAACGATTTTTGGACATTGTCTAAAATTGACTCGGATTGATGGAGAATTTTTGGACATTGTCTAAAAATGACATGGGTTGTTGGACAATTTTTGGACATTGTCTAAAATTGGCTCGGATTGATGGACGATTTTTGGACATTGTCTAAAATTTACTCGGGTTGACTGACGATTTTTGGACATTGTCTAAAATGACTTTGGATGATTTACGATCTTTGGACATTGTCTAAAAATGACTCGGGTTGATGGACAATTTTTGGACATTGTCTAAAAGTGACTCGGGTTGATGGACAATTTTTGGACATTGTCTAAAAATGACTCGGGTTGATGGACGATTTTTGGACATTGTCTAAAAATGACTCGGGTTGATGGACAATTTTTGGACATTGTCTAAAAATTACTCGGGTTGATGGACGATTTTTGGACATTGTCTAAAATTGACTTTGGTGTATGAACGATTTTTGGACATTGTCTAAAATTGACTCGGATTGATGGAGAATTTTTGGACATTGTCTAAAAATGACATGGGTTGTTGGACAATTTTTGGACATTGTCTAAAAATGACTCGGATTGATGGACGATTTTTGGACATTGTCTAAAATTCACTCGGGTTGACTGAGGATCTTTGGACATTGTCTAAAAATGACTCGGGTTGATGGACAATTTTTGGACATTGTCTAAAAATGACTCAGGTTGATGGAGAATTTTTGGACATTGTCTAAAAATGACTTGGGTTGATGGATGATTTTTGGACATTGTCTAAAATTGACTCGGGTTGATGGACGATTTTTGGACATTGTCTAAAATTCACTCGGGTTGACTGACAATTTTTGGACATTGTCTAAAAATGACTCGGGTTGATGGACAATTTTTGGACATTGTCTAAAAATGACTCAGGTTGATGGACAATTTTTGGACATTGTCTAAAAATGACTCGGATTGATGGACGATTTTTGGACATTGTCTAAAATTTACTCGGGTTGACTGACGATTTTTGGACATTGTCTAAAATGATTTTGGATGATTTACGATCTTTGGACATTGTCTAAAAATGACTCGGGTTGATGGACAATTTTTGGACATTGTCTAAAAATGACGCAGGTTGATGGAGAATTTTTGGACATTGTCTAAAAATGACTTGGGTTGATGGACGATTTTTGGACATTGTCTAAAATTGACTCGGGTTGATGGACGATTTTTGGACATTGTCTAAAATTCACTCGGGTTGACTGACAATTTTTGGACATTGTCTAAAAATGACTCGGGTTGATGGACAATTTTTGGACATTGTCTAAAAATGACTCAGGTTGATGGACAATTTTTGGACATTGTCTAAAAATGACTCGGGTTGATGGACAATTTTTGGACATTGTCTAAAAATGACTCAGGTTGATGGAGAATTTTTGGACATTGTCTAAAAATTACTTGGGTTGATGGAGAATTTTTGGACATTGTCTAAAATTGACTCGGGTTGATGGACGATTTTTGGACATTGTCTAAAATTCACTCGGGTTGACTAACGATTTTTGGACATTGTCTAAAAATGACTCGGGTTGATGGACAATTTTTGGACATTGTCTAAAAACGAGTTGTGCCTTACTACAATTTTTGGACATTGTCTAAAAATCACTCGGGTTAATAGATAATTTATGGACTTTGTCTAAAAATCACTTGGAATAACAGACGATTTTTGGAAATTGTCCAAAAATCACTTGGGTTAACCCACGATTATTGGACATTGTCTCAAAATCACTCGGAATAACGGACGGTTTTTGGAAACTGTCTAAAAATCACTTGGAATAACCGACGATTTTTGGATATTGTCTAAAAATCACTCGGAATAACCGACGATTTTTGGACATTGTCCAAAAATCGCTTTGGTTATCCAACGATTTTTGGGCATTGGCTTAGTGTGTGTGTGGGTGTGGGTCTGTGTGTGTGTTAGTGGGACTGTGTCGGTGAGGGTCTGTGTGTTAGTGAGTCTGTGTCGGTGAGGGTCTGTGTGGGTGTGAGTCTGTGTCAGTGTGGGTCTGTGTCGGTGTGGGTCCTTGTCGGTGTGGGTCCTTGTCGGTGTGGGTCCTTGTCGGTGTGGGTCCTTGTCGGTGTGGGTCTGTGTCGGTGTGGGTCTGTGTCGGTGTGGGTCTGTGTCGGTGTGGGTCTGTGTCGGTGTGGGTCTGTGTCGGTGTGGGTCTGCGTCTGTGTGGGTCTGCGTCTGTGTGGGTCTGTTTTGGTGTGGGTCTGTGTCGGTGAGTGTCTGTGTCGGTGTGGGTCTGTGTCTGTGTTTCTGTGTGGGTCTGTGTGGGTGTGTTTCTGTGTGGGTCTGTGTGGGTGTGGGTCTGTTTGAGTCTGTGTAGGTCTGTGTAGGTCTGTGTGGGTCTGTGTGGGTCTGTGTGGGTCTGTGTGGGTCTGTGTGGATCTGTGTGGATCTGTGTGGGTCTGTGTGGGTCTGTGTGGGTCTGTGTGGATCTGTGTGGGTCTGTGTGGGTCTGTGTGGGTCTGTGTCTGTGTGGGTCTGCGTCTGTGTGGGTCTGCGTCTGTGTGGTTCTGCGTCTGTGTGGGTCTGCGTCTGTGTGGGTCTGCGTCTGTGTGGGTCTGCGTCTGTGTGGGTCTGCGTCTGTGTGGGTCTGCGTCTGTGTGGGTCTGCGTCTGTGTGGGTCTGCGTCTGTGTGGGTCTGCGTCTGTGTGGGTCTGCGTCTGTGTGGGTCTGAGTCTGTGTGGGTCTGCGTCTGTGTGGGTCTGCGTCTGTGTGGGTCTGCGTCTGTGTGGGTCTGCGTCTGTGTGGGTCTGCGTCTGTGTGGGCCTTCGTCTGTGTGGGTCTGTGTCTTTGTGGGCCTGTGTCTGTGTGGGTCTGTGCTGTGTGAGTCTGTGTCTGTGTGGGTCTGGTCTGTGTGGGTCTGTGTCTTTGTGTGTCTGTGTTCTGTGTGGTTCTGTGTGGGTCTGGTCTGTGTGGGTCTGTGTCTTTGTGTGTCTGTGTTGTTCTGTGTGGTTCTGTGTGGGTCTGTGTCTGTGTGTGTGTGGATCTGTGAGGGTCTGTGTCTCTGTGGGTCTGTGTCTGTGTGGGTCTGTGTCTGTGTGGCTCTGTGTCTGTGTGGGTCTGTGTCTGCGTGGGTCTGTGTCTGTGTGGGTCTGTGTCTGCGCGGGTCTGAGTGTGTGAGCGTCTGTGCGGGTCTGCGTCTGTGCGGGTCTGTGCCTGTGCGGGTCTGTGCCTGTGCGGGTCTGCGCCTGTGCGGGTCTGTGCCTGTGCGGGTCTGCGCCTGTGCGGGTCTGCGCTGGTCCAGGTCTGTGCCTGTGCGGGTCTGCGTCTGTGCGGGTCTGCGTCTGTGTGGGTCTGCGTCTGTGTGGGTCTGTGCCAGTGTGGGTCTGTGCCTGTGTGGGTCTCTGTGTGCGTGGGTCTGTGCCTGCGTGGGTCTCTGCCTGCGTGGGTCTGAGTTTGTGAGCGTCTGTGTGGGTCTGTGTCGGTGTGGGTCTGTGTCTGTGAGGGTCTGTGTGTGTGTGGGTCTGTGTCTGTGTGGGTCTGTGTCTGTGTGGGTCTGTGTCGGTCTGTGTCTGTGTGGGTCTGTGTGGGTCAGTGTGTGTGTGGGTCAGTGTGTGTGTGGTTCAGTGTGTGTGTGGGTCAGTGTGTGTGTGGGTCCGTGTCGATCTTTGTGTGTGGGTTTGTGTGTGTGGATGTGTGCGTCTGTGTGTGTGGGTATGTATGTGTGGTTGTAACGGATATGGCGGATATGACAAATATGGTACACAGACGGATACACACACAGACACACCAAGACGGACTCATTCACGTGACGGACACATACGTTCACACAACACTTTGATGCGCTTCTGGGTTGTTCCGGAGAAAGCACGACTCAAAGTTTCAATGACGTCAGAATACCGATCTTCGCGCAACTTGAATAAGTATTGTTCCCTGAACGCTGGAGGTCCCTGGGTCGATTTCCTTTGTTAGATTTTTTTATTTATGTTTCTTTGACCATACGCAGCGCGAGGTTGAGATCACCACTCCTTTTGTTGTCCGTTACCCTTCTTGCTTAACTTGATTGCTTGTTGTGATATTTTGGAGTTTGCTATGTTGCTCCGTAGCTGTAATCAATTTATTTCAAAGTTATCGTATAAATATACGAATATATATATATATATATATATATATATATATTATATATATATAATATATATAATATATATATATATTATTAACGCAAAAAAAACGTTTATTTTTGCGTATCCGCCATATCCGCATATCCGCAAAATCCAAAAAAATGCGATTTTTGGGGGTTTTTGAGTTATTTTTGGTATTTATTATTATCTTATGATATAGAACATGAGAATACGCATCGAACAGTATGAAATTTTTGTCATTTTTTTTACATTTTGGCTATTTTAAGCAAAAAAAACGTTTATTTTTGCGTATCCGCCATATCCGCATATCCGCAAAATCCAAAGAAATGCGATTTTTGGGGGTTTTTGAGTTATTTTTGGTATTTATTATTATCTTATGATATAGAACATGAGAATACGCATCGAACAGTATGAAATTTTTGTCATTTTTTTTACATTTTGGATATTTTAAGCAAGAAAAACGTTTATTTTTGCGGATGTTTTGCGGATATTTCGCGGTTTTTGTCACTTTTTCGGTATCAATTATGAACCTATGTTAATTTTGTCTCTTTTACGATATAGAACATGAGAATACGCATCGAACGGTATGAAATAGTTGCTAGTTTTATAACATTTTGCATATTTTATGAAGGAATAACGGAAATTTTTGCAGATATTTTGCGGTTTTTTTGATATTTCCGACATTTATTATGGACCGATGTTAATTTTGTCTAGAAATATACATAAAGCATTAAAAGACGAATCGACCAGTATTAACTAGTTACCAAAATATCCTACATATCAACAAAATAAACCATATCCGCCATATCCGCAATATATAAAATATCCAAATTGTTTTAAAAATGGCAACTATTTCATACCGGTCGATGCGTATATAATTGTTCTATATCATATCTTATTTAAAATTAATATCAGTCCATAAAATATGTAGGAAATATCAAATAAACTGCAAAAAATCACATTTTTTTGATATTGCGGATATTTCGTATATGGTGGATATTACGGATATTGCTTATTTTGTGGATATGTAGGATAATTTGGCAACTAATTAATACTGGTCGATTCGTCTTTTAATGCTTTATGTATATTTCTAGACTAAATTAATATCTGTCCGTAATAAATGTCGGAAATATCATAAAAACTGCAAAAAATCAGCAAAAATTACAGTTTTTCCTTCATAAAATACCCAAAATGTTATAAAACTAGCAACTATTTCATACTGTTCTATGCGTTATTTAATGTTCTATTTCATACTAGAGTCAAAATTGACATCGGTTTATAATAGATACCGAAAAAGTTACAAAAACCGCGAAAAATTAACAAAAATAAAGGTTTTTCATGGCTAAAAGATCCAAAATGCTATAAAAATGGCAACTATTTCATACTATCCGATGCGTATTTTAATATACTATATCATACATGAGTCAAAATTAACATCGGTTCATAATAGATACCAAAAAAGTCACAAAAACCGCGAAAAATTCGCGAAATTAAAGGTTTTTCATGCCTAAAATATCCAAAATGTTAAAAAAGTGGCAACTATTTCATACTATCCGATGCCTATTTTAATGTTCTATATCATAAATGAGACAAAAATAACATCAGTTCATAATGGATACCGAAAAAGTGACAAAAACCGCGAAATATCCGCAAAACATCCGCAAAAATAAACGTTTTTCTTGCTTAAAATATCCAAAATGTAAAAAAAATGACAAAAATTTCATACTGTTCGATGCGTATTCTCATGTTCTATATCATAAGATAATAATAAATACCAAAAATAACTCAAAAACCCCCAAAAATCGCATTTTTTTGGATTTTGCGGATATGCGGATATGGCGGATACGCAAAAATAAAAGTTTTTTTTGCTTAAAATAGCCAAAATGTAAAAAAAATGACAAAAATTTCATACTGTTCGATGCGTATTCTCATGTTCTATATCATAAGATAATAATAAATACCAAAAATAACTCAAAAACCCCCAAAAATCGCATTTTTTTGGATTTTGCGGATATGCGGATATGGCGGATACGCAAAAATAAACGTTTTTTTTGCTTAAAATAGCCAAAATGTGAAAAAAATGACAAAAATTTCATACTGTTCGATGCGTATTCTCATGTTCTATATCATAAGATAATAATAAATACCAAAAATAACTCAAAAAACCCCCAAAATCGCATTTTTTTGGATTTTGCGGATATGCGGATATGGCGGATACGCGGATATGGCGGATATTGCGGATATGGCGGATATGATATCCGCCGCGGATATGATATCCGCCGCGGATATGATATCCGCCGCGGATATGATATCCGCCGCGGATATGATATCCGCCGTATCCGCCATATCCGCAATATCCGCGTATCCGCCATATCCGCATATCCGCAAAATCCAAAAAAATGCGATTTTGGGGGGTTTTTGAGTTATTTTTGGTATTTATTATTATCTTATGATATAGAACATGAGAATACGCATCGAACAGTATGAAATTTTTGTCATTTTTTTTACATTTTGGCTATTTTAAGCAAAAAAAAACGTTTATTTTTGCGTATCCGCCATATCCGCATATCCGCAAAATCCAAAAAAATGCGATTTTTGGGGGTTTTTGAGTTATTTTTGGTATTTATTATTATCTTAATATATAGAACATGAGAATACGCATCGAACAGTATGAAATTTATGTCATTTTTTTTACATTTTGGCTATTTTAAGCAAAAAAAACGTTTATTTTTGCGTATCCGCCATATCCGCATATCCGCAAAATCCAAAGAAATGCGATTTTTGGGGGTTTTTGAGTTATTTTTGGTATTTATTATTATCTTATGATATAGAACATGAGAATACGCATCGAACAGTATGAAATTTTTGTCATTTTTTTTACATTTTGGATATTTTAAGCAAGAAAAACGTTTATTTTTGCGGATGTTTTGCGGATATTTCGCGGTTTTTGTCACTTTTTCGGTATCCATTATGAACTGATGTTAATTTTGTCTCTTTTACGATATAGAACATGAGAATACGCATCGAACGGTATGAAATAGTTGCTAGTTTTATAACATTTTGCATATTTTATGAAGGAATAACGGAAATTTTTGCAGATATTTTGCGGTTTTTTTGATATTTCCGACATTTATTATGGACCGATGTTAATTTTGTCTAGAAATATACATAAAGCATTAAAAGACGAATCGACCAGTATTAACTAGTTACCAAAATATCCTACATATCAACAAAATAAACCATATCCGCCATATCCGCAATATATAAAATATCCAAATTGTTTTAAAAATGGCAACTATTTCATACCGGTCGATGCGTATATAATTGTTCTATATCATATCTTATTTAAAATTAATATCAGTCCATAAAATATGTAGGAAATATCAAATAAACTGCAAAAAATCACATTTTTTTGATATTGCGGATATTTCGTATATGGTGGATATTACGGATATTGCTTATTTTGTGGATATGTAGGATAATTTGGCAACTAATTAATACTGGTCGATTCGTCTTTTAATGCTTTATGTATATTTCTAGACTAAATTAATATCTGTCCGTAATAAATGTCGGAAATATCATAAAAACTGCAAAAAATCAGCAAAAATTACAGTTTTTCCTTCATAAAATACCCAAAATGTTATAAAACTAGCAACTATTTCATACTGTTCTATGCGTTATTTAATGTTCTATTTCATACTAGAGTCAAAATTGACATCGGTTTATAATAGATACCGAAAAAGTTACAAAAACCGCGAAAAATTAACAAAAATAAAGGTTTTTCATGGCTAAAAGATCCAAAATGCTATAAAAATGGCAACTATTTCATACTATCCGATGCGTATTTTAATATACTATATCATACATGAGTCAAAATTAACATCGGTTCATAATAGATACCAAAAAAGTCACAAAAACCGCGAAAAATTCGCGAAATTAAAGGTTTTTCATGCCTAAAATATCCAAAATGTTAAAAAAGTGGCAACTATTTCATACTATCCGATGCCTATTTTAATGTTCTATATCATAAATGAGACAAAAATAACATCAGTTCATAATGGATACCGAAAAAGTGACAAAAACCGCGAAATATCCGCAAAACATCCGCAAAAATAAACGTTTTTCTTGCTTAAAATATCCAAAATGTAAAAAAAATGACAAAAATTTCATACTGTTCGATGCGTATTCTCATGTTCTATATCATAAGATAATAATAAATACCAAAAATAACTCAAAAACCCCCAAAAATCGCATTTTTTTGGATTTTGCGGATATGCGGATATGGCGGATACGCAAAAATAAAAGTTTTTTTTTGCTTAAAATAGCCAAAATGTAAAAAAAATGACAAAAGTTTCATACTGTTCGATGCGTATTCTCATGTTCTATATCATAAGATAATAATAAATACCAAAAATAACTCAAAAACCCCCAAAAATCGCATTTTTTTGGATTTTGCGGATATGCGGATATGGCGGATACGCAAAAATAAAAGTTTTTTTTTGCTTAAAATAGCCAAAATGTAAAAAAAATGACAAAAATTTCATACTGTTCGATGCGTATTCTCATGTTCTATATCATAAGATAATAATAAATACCAAAAATAACTCAAAAACCCCCAAAAATCGCATTTTTTTGGATTTTGCGGATATGCGGATATGGCGGATACGCAAAAATAAACGTTTTTTTTGCTTAAAATAGCCAAAATGTGAAAAAAATGACAAAAATTTCATACTGTTCGATGCGTATTCTCATGTTCTATATCATAAGATAATAATAAATACCAAAAATAACTCAAAAACCCCCCAAAATCGCATTTTTTTGGATTTTGCGGATATGCGGATATGGCGGATACGCGGATATGGCGGATATTGCGGATATGGCGGATATGATATCCGCCGCGGATATGATATCCGCCGCGGATTTGATATCCGCCGCGGATATGATATCCTCCGCGGATATGATATCCGCCGTATCCGCCATATCCGCAATATCCGCGTATCCGCCATATCCGCATATCCGCAAAATCCAAAAAAATGCGATTTTGGGGGGTTTTTGAGTTATTTTTGGTATTTATTATTATCTTATGATATAGAACATGAGAATACGCATCGAACAGTATGAAATTTTTGTCATTTTTTTTACATTTTGGCTATTTTAAGCAAAAAAAACGTTTATTTTTGCGTATCCGCCATATCCGCATATCCGCAAAATCCAAAAAAATGCGATTTTTGGGGGTTTTTGAGTTATTTTTGGTATTTATTATTATCTTAATATATAGAACATGAGAATACGCATCGAACAGTATGAAATTTATGTCATTTTTTTTACATTTTGGCTATTTTAAGCAAAAAAAACGTTTATTTTTGCGTATCCGCCATATCCGCATATCCGCAAAATCCAAAGAAATGCGATTTTTGGGGGTTTTTGAGTTATTTTTGGTATTTATTATTATCTTATGATATAGAACATGAGAATACGCATCGAACAGTATGAAATTTTTGTCATTTTTTTTACATTTTGGATATTTTAAGCAAGAAAAACGTTTATTTTTGCGGATTTTTTGCGGATATTTCGCGGTTTTTGTCACTTTTTCGATATCAATTATGAACCTATGTTAATTTTGTCTCTTTTACGATATAGAACATGAGAATACGCATCGAACTGTATGAAATAGTTGCTAGTTTTATAACATTTTGCATATTTTATGAAGGAATAACGGAAATTTTTGCAGATATTTTGCGGTTTTTTTGATATTTCCGACATTTATTATGGACCGATGTGAATTTTGTCTAGAAATATACATAAAGCATTAAAAGACGAATCGACCAGTATTAACTAGTTACCAAAATATCCTACATATCAACAAAATAAACCATATCCGCCATATCCGCAATATATAAAATATCCAAATTGTTTTAAAAATGGCAACTATTTCATACCGGTCGATGCGTATATAATTGTTCTATATCATATCTTATTTAAAATTAATATCAGTCCATAAAATATGTAGGAAATATCAAATAAACTGCAAAAAATCACATTTTTTTGATATTGCGGATATTTCGTATATGGTGGATATTACGGATATTGCTTATTTTGTGGATATGTAGGATAATTTGGCAACTAATTAATACTGGTCGATTCGTCTTTTAATGCTTTATGTATATTTCTAGACTAAATTAATATCTGTCCGTAATAAATGTCGGAAATATCATAAAAACTGCAAAAAATCAGCAAAAATTACAGTTTTTCCTTCATAAAATACCCAAAATGTTATAAAACTAGCAACTATTTCATACTGTTCTATGCGTTATTTAATGTTCTATTTCATACTAGAGTCAAAATTGACATCGGTTTATAATAGATACCGAAAAAGTTACAAAAACCGCGAAAAATTAACAAAAATAAAGGTTTTTCATGGCTAAAAGATCCAAAATGCTATAAAAATGGCAACTATTTCATACTATCCGATGCGTATTTTAATATACTATATCATACATGAGTCAAAATTAACATCGGTTCATAATAGATACCAAAAAAGTCACAAAAACCGCGAAAAATTCGCGAAATTAAAGGTTTTTCATGCCTAAAATATCCAAAATGTTAAAAAAGTGGCAACTATTTCATACTATCCGATGCCTATTTTAATGTTCTATATCATAAATGAGACAAAAATAACATCAGTTCATAATGGATACCGAAAAAGTGACAAAAACCGCGAAATATCCGCAAAACATCCGCAAAAATAAACGTTTTTCTTGCTTAAAATATCCAAAATGTAAAAAAAATGACAAAAATTTCATACTGTTCGATGCGTATTCTCATGTTCTATATCATAAGATAATAATAAATACCAAAAATAACTCAAAAACCCCCAAAAATCGCATTTTTTTGGATTTTGCGGATATGCGGATATGGCGGATACGCAAAAATAAAAGTTTTTTTTGCTTAAAATAGCCAAAATGTAAAAAAAATGACAAAAGTTTCATACTGTTCGATGCGTATTCTCATGTTCTATATCATAAGATAATAATAAATACCAAAAATAACTCAAAAACCCCCAAAAATCGCATTTTTTTGGATTTTGCGGATATGCGGATATGGCGGATACGCAAAAATAAAAGTTTTTTTTGCTTAAAATAGCCAAAATGTAAAAAAAATGACAAAAATTTCATACTGTTCGATGCGTATTCTCATGTTCTATATCATAAGATAATAATAAATACCAAAAATAACTCAAAAACCCCCAAAAATCGCATTTTTTTGGATTTTGCGGATATGCGGATATGGCGGATACGCAAAAATAAACGTTTTTTTTTGCTTAAAATAGCCAAAATGTGAAAAAAATGACAAAAATTTCATACTGTTCGATGCGTATTCTCATGTTCTATATCATAAGATAATAATAAATACCAAAAATAACTCAAAAACCCCCCAAAATCGCATTTTTTTGGATTTTGCGGATATGCGGATATGGCGGATACGCGGATATGGCGGATATTGCGGATATGGCGGATATGATATCCGCCGCGGATATGATATCCGCCGCGGATTTGATATCCGCCGCGGATATGATATCCTCCGCGGATATGATATCCGCCGTATCCGCCATATCCGCAATATCCGCGTATCCGCCATATCCGCATATCCGCAAAATCCAAAAAAATGCGATTTTGGGGGGTTTTTGAGTTATTTTTGGTATTTATTATTATCTTATGATATAGAACATGAGAATACGCATCGAACAGTATGAAATTTTTGTCATTTTTTTTACATTTTGGCTATTTTAAGCAAAAAAAACGTTTATTTTTGCGTATCCGCCATATCCGCATATCCGCAAAATCCAAAAAAATGCGATTTTTGGGGGTTTTTGAGTTATTTTTGGTATTTATTATTATCTTAATATATAGAACATGAGAATACGCATCGAACAGTATGAAATTTATGTCATTTTTTTTACATTTTGGCTATTTTAAGCAAAAAAAACGTTTATTTTTGCGTATCCGCCATATCCGCATATCCGCAAAATCCAAAGAAATGCGATTTTTGGGGGTTTTTGAGTTATTTTTGGTATTTATTATTATCTTATGATATAGAACATGAGAATACGCATCGAACAGTATGAAATTTTTGTCATTTTTTTTACATTTTGGATATTTTAAGCAAGAAAAACGTTTATTTTTGCGGATTTTTTGCGGATATTTCGCGGTTTTTGTCACTTTTTCGATATCAATTATGAACCTATGTTAATTTTGTCTCTTTTACGATATAGAACATGAGAATACGCATCGAACTGTATGAAATAGTTGCTAGTTTTATAACATTTTGCATATTTTATGAAGGAATAACGGAAATTTTTGCAGATATTTTGCGGTTTTTTTGATATTTCCGACATTTATTATGGACCGATGTGAATTTTGTCTAGAAATATACATAAAGCATTAAAAGACGAATCGACCAGTATTAACTAGTTACCAAAATATCCTACATATCAACAAAATAAACCATATCCGCCATATCCGCAATATATAAAATATCCAAATTGTTTTAAAAATGGCAACTATTTCATACCGGTCGATGCGTATATAATTGTTCTATATCATATCTTATTTAAAATTAATATCAGTCCATAAAATATGTAGGAAATATCAAATAAACTGCAAAAAATCACATTTTTTTGATATTGCGGATATTTCGTATATGGTGGATATTACGGATATTGCTTATTTTGTGGATATGTAGGATAATTTGGCAACTAATTAATACTGGTCGATTCGTCTTTTAATGCTTTATGTATATTTCTAGACTAAATTAATATCTGTCCGTAATAAATGTCGGAAATATCATAAAAACTGCAAAAAATCAGCAAAAATTACAGTTTTTCCTTCATAAAATACCCAAAATGTTATAAAACTAGCAACTATTTCATACTGTTCTATGCGTTATTTAATGTTCTATTTCATACTAGAGTCAAAATTGACATCGGTTTATAATAGATACCGAAAAAGTTACAAAAACCGCGAAAAATTAACAAAAATAAAGGTTTTTCATGGCTAAAAGATCCAAAATGCTATAAAAATGGCAACTATTTCATACTATCCGATGCGTATTTTAATATACTATATCATACATGAGTCAAAATTAACATCGGTTCATAATAGATACCAAAAAAGTCACAAAAACCGCGAAAAATTCGCGAAATTAAAGGTTTTTCATGCCTAAAATATCCAAAATGTTAAAAAAGTGGCAACTATTTCATACTATCCGATGCCTATTTTAATGTTCTATATCATAAATGAGACAAAAATAACATCAGTTCATAATGGATACCGAAAAAGTGACAAAAACCGCGAAATATCCGCAAAACATCCGCAAAAATAAACGTTTTTCTTGCTTAAAATATCCAAAATGTAAAAAAAATGACAAAAATTTCATACTGTTCGATGCGTATTCTCATGTTCTATATCATAAGATAATAATAAATACCAAAAATAACTCAAAAACCCCCAAAAATCGCATTTTTTTGGATTTTGCGGATATGCGGATATGGCGGATACGCAAAAATAAAAGTTTTTTTTGCTTAAAATAGCCAAAATGTGAAAAAAATGACAAAAATTTCATACTGTTCGATGCGTATTCTCATGTTCTATATCATAAGATAATAATAAATACCAAAAATAACTCAAAAACCCCCCAAAATCGCATTTTTTTGGATTTTGCGGATATGCGGATATGGCGGATACGCGGATATGGCGGATATTGCGGATATGGCGGATATGATATCCGCCGCGGATATGATATCCGCCGCGGATTTGATATCCGCCGCGGATATGATATCCTCCGCGGATATGATATCCGCCGTATCCGCCATATCCGCAATATCCGCGTATCCGCCATATCCGCATATCCGCAAAATCCAAAAAAATGCGATTTTGGGGGGTTTTTGAGTTATTTTTGGTATTTATTATTATCTTATGATATAGAACATGAGAATACGCATCGAACAGTATGAAATTTTTGTCATTTTTTTTACATTTTGGCTATTTTAAGCAAAAAAAACGTTTATTTTTGCGTATCCGCCATATCCGCATATCCGCAAAATCCAAAAAAATGCGATTTTTGGGGGTTTTTGAGTTATTTTTGGTATTTATTATTATCTTAATATATAGAACATGAGAATACGCATCGAACAGTATGAAATTTATGTCATTTTTTTTACATTTTGGCTATTTTAAGCAAAAAAAACGTTTATTTTTGCGTATCCGCCATATCCGCATATCCGCAAAATCCAAAGAAATGCGATTTTTGGGGGTTTTTGAGTTATTTTTGGTATTTATTATTATCTTATGATATAGAACATGAGAATACGCATCGAACAGTATGAAATTTTTGTCATTTTTTTTACATTTTGGATATTTTAAGCAAGAAAAACGTTTATTTTTGCGGATGTTTTGCGGATATTTCGCGGTTTTTGTCACTTTTTCGGTATCAATTATGAACCTATGTTAATTTTGTCTCTTTTACGATATAGAACATGAGAATACGCATCGAACGGTATGAAATAGTTGCTAGTTTTATAACATTTTGCATATTTTATGAAGGAATAACGGAAATTTTTGCAGATATTTTGCGGTTTTTTTGATATTTCCGACATTTATTATGGACCGATGTGAATTTTGTCTAGAAATATACATAAAGCATTAAAAGACGAATCGACCAGTATTAACTAGTTACCAAAATATCCTACATATCAACAAAATAAACCATATCCGCCATATCCGCAATATATAAAATATCCAAATTGTTTTAAAAATGGCAACTATTTCATACCGGTCGATGCGTATATAATTGTTCTATATCATATCTTATTTAAAATTAATATCAGTCCATAAAATATGTAGGAAATATCAAATAAACTGCAAAAAATCACATTTTTTTGATATTGCGGATATTTCGTATATGGTGGATATTACGGATATTGCTTATTTTGTGGATATGTAGGATAATTTGGCAACTAATTAATACTGGTCGATTCGTCTTTTAATGCTTTATGTATATTTCTAGACTAAATTAATATCTGTCCGTAATAAATGTCGGAAATATCATAAAAACTGCAAAAAATCAGCAAAAATTACAGTTTTTCCTTCATAAAATACCCAAAATGTTATAAAACTAGCAACTATTTCATACTGTTCTATGCGTTATTTAATGTTCTATTTCATACTAGAGTCAAAATTGACATCGGTTTATAATAGATACCGAAAAAGTTACAAAAACCGCGAAAAATTAACAAAAATAAAGGTTTTTCATGGCTAAAAGATCCAAAATGCTATAAAAATGGCAACTATTTCATACTATCCGATGCGTATTTTAATATACTATATCATACATGAGTCAAAATTAACATCGGTTCATAATAGATACCAAAAAAGTCACAAAAACCGCGAAAAATTCGCGAAATTAAAGGTTTTTCATGCCTAAAATATCCAAAATGTTAAAAAAGTGGCAACTATTTCATACTATCCGATGCCTATTTTAATGTTCTATATCATAAATGAGACAAAAATAACATCAGTTCATAATGGATACCGAAAAAGTGACAAAAACCGCGAAATATCCGCAAAACATCCGCAAAAATAAACGTTTTTCTTGCTTAAAATATCCAAAATGTAAAAAAAATGACAAAAATTTCATACTGTTCGATGCGTATTCTCATGTTCTATATCATAAGATAATAATAAATACCAAAAATAACTCAAAAACCCCCAAAAATCGCATTTTTTTGGATTTTGCGGATATGCGGATATGGCGGATACGCAAAAATAAAAGTTTTTTTTGCTTAAAATAGCCAAAATGTAAAAAAAATGACAAAAATTTCATACTGTTCGATGCGTATTCTCATGTTCTATATCATAAGATAATAATAAATACCAAAAATAACTCAAAAACCCCCAAAAATCGCATTTTTTTGGATTTTGCGGATATGCGGATATGGCGGATACGCAAAAATAAACGTTTTTTTTGCTTAAAATAGCCAAAATGTGAAAAAAATGACAAAAATTTCATACTGTTCGATGCGTATTCTCATGTTCTATATCATAAGATAATAATAAATACCAAAAATAACTCAAAAAACCCCCAAAATCGCATTTTTTTGGATTTTGCGGATATGCGGATATGGCGGATACGCGGATATGGCGGATATTGCGGATATGGCGGATATGATATCCGCCGCGGATATGATATCCGCCGCGGATATGATATCCGCCGCGGATATGATATCCGCCGCGGATATGATATCCGCCGTATCCGCCATATCCGCAATATCCGCGTATCCGCCATATCCGCATATCCGCAAAATCCAAAAAAATGCGATTTTGGGGGGTTTTTGAGTTATTTTTGGTATTTATTATTATCTTATGATATAGAACATGAGAATACGCATCGAACAGTATGAAATTTTTGTCATTTTTTTTACATTTTGGCTATTTTAAGCAAAAAAAACGTTTATTTTTGCGTATCCGCCATATCCGCATATCCGCAAAATCCAAAAAAATGCGATTTTTGGGGGTTTTTGAGTTATTTTTGGTATTTATTATTATCTTAATATATAGAACATGAGAATACGCATCGAACAGTATGAAATTTATGTCATTTTTTTTACATTTTGGCTATTTTAAGCAAAAAAAACGTTTATTTTTGCGTATCCGCCATATCCGCATATCCGCAAAATCCAAAGAAATGCGATTTTTGGGGGTTTTTGAGTTATTTTTGGTATTTATTATTATCTTATGATATAGAACATGAGAATACGCATCGAACAGTATGAAATTTTTGTCATTTTTTTTACATTTTGGATATTTTAAGCAAGAAAAACGTTTATTTTTGCGGATGTTTTGCGGATATTTCGCGGTTTTTGTCACTTTTTCGGTATCAATTATGAACCTATGTTAATTTTGTCTCTTTTACGATATAGAACATGAGAATACGCATCGAACGGTATGAAATAGTTGCTAGTTTTATAACATTTTGCATATTTTATGAAGGAATAACGGAAATTTTTGCAGATATTTTGCGGTTTTTTTGATATTTCCGACATTTATTATGGACCGATGTGAATTTTGTCTAGAAATATACATAAAGCATTAAAAGACGAATCGACCAGTATTAACTAGTTACCAAAATATCCTACATATCAACAAAATAAACCATATCCGCCATATCCGCAATATATAAAATATCCAAATTGTTTTAAAAATGGCAACTATTTCATACCGGTCGATGCGTATATAATTGTTCTATATCATATCTTATTTAAAATTAATATCAGTCCATAAAATATGTAGGAAATATCAAATAAACTGCAAAAAATCACATTTTTTTGATATTGCGGATATTTCGTATATGGTGGATATTACGGATATTGCTTATTTTGTGGATATGTAGGATAATTTGGCAACTAATTAATACTGGTCGATTCGTCTTTTAATGCTTTATGTATATTTCTAGACTAAATTAATATCTGTCCGTAATAAATGTCGGAAATATCATAAAAACTGCAAAAAATCAGCAAAAATTACAGTTTTTCCTTCATAAAATACCCAAAATGTTATAAAACTAGCAACTATTTCATACTGTTCTATGCGTTATTTAATGTTCTATTTCATACTAGAGTCAAAATTGACATCGGTTTATAATAGATACCGAAAAAGTTACAAAAACCGCGAAAAATTAACAAAAATAAAGGTTTTTCATGGCTAAAAGATCCAAAATGCTATAAAAATGGCAACTATTTCATACTATCCGATGCGTATTTTAATATACTATATCATACATGAGTCAAAATTAACATCGGTTCATAATAGATACCAAAAAAGTCACAAAAACCGCGAAAAATTCGCGAAATTAAAGGTTTTTCATGCCTAAAATATCCAAAATGTTAAAAAAGTGGCAACTATTTCATACTATCCGATGCCTATTTTAATGTTCTATATCATAAATGAGACAAAAATAACATCAGTTCATAATGGATACCGAAAAAGTGACAAAAACCGCGAAATATCCGCAAAACATCCGCAAAAATAAACGTTTTTCTTGCTTAAAATATCCAAAATGTAAAAAAAATGACAAAAATTTCATACTGTTCGATGCGTATTCTCATGTTCTATATCATAAGATAATAATAAATACCAAAAATAACTCAAAAACCCCCAAAAATCGCATTTTTTTGGATTTTGCGGATATGCGGATATGGCGGATACGCAAAAATAAAAGTTTTTTTTGCTTAAAATAGCCAAAATGTAAAAAAAATGACAAAAATTTCATACTGTTCGATGCGTATTCTCATGTTCTATATCATAAGATAATAATAAATACCAAAAATAACTCAAAAACCCCCAAAAATCGCATTTTTTTGGATTTTGCGGATATGCGGATATGGCGGATACGCAAAAATAAAAGTTTTTTTTGCTTAAAATAGCCAAAATGTAAAAAAAATGACAAAAATTTCATACTGTTCGATGCGTATTCTCATGTTCTATATCATAAGATAATAATAAATACCAAAAATAACTCAAAAACCCCCAAAAATCGCATTTTTTTGGATTTTGCGGATATGCGGATATGGCGGATACGCAAAAATAAAAGTTTTTTTTTGCTTAAAATAGCCAAAATGTAAAAAAAATGACAAAAATTTCATACTGTTCGATGCGTATTCTCATGTTCTATATCATAAGATAATAATAAATACCAAAAATAACTCAAAAACCCCCAAAAATCGCATTTTTTTGGATTTTGCGGATATGCGGATATGGCGGATACGCGGATATGGCGGATATTGCGGATATGGCGGATATGATATCCGCCGCGGATATGATATCCGCCGCGGATATGATATCCGCCGCGGATATGATATCCGCCGCGGATATGATATCCGCCGTATCCGCCATATCCGCAATATCCGCGTATCCGCCATATCCGCATATCCGCAAAATCCAAAAAAATGCGATTTTGGGGGGTTTTTGAGTTATTTTTGGTATTTATTATTATCTTATGATATAGAACATGAGAATACGCATCGAACAGTATGAAATTTTTGTCATTTTTTTTACATTTTGGCTATTTTAAGCAAAAAAAACGTTTATTTTTGCGTATCCGCCATATCCGCATATCCGCAAAATCCAAAGAAATGCGATTTTTGGGGGTTTTTGAGTTATTTTTGGTATTTATTATTATCTTATGATATAGAACATGAGAATACGCATCGAACAGTATGAAATTTTTGTCATTTTTTTTACATTTTGGATATTTTAAGCAAGAAAAACGTTTATTTTTGCGGATGTTTTGCGGATATTTCGCGGTTTTTGTCACTTTTTCGGTATCAATTATGAACCTATGTTAATTTTGTCTCTTTTACGATATAGAACATGAGAATACGCATCGAACGGTATGAAATAGTTGCTAGTTTTATAACATTTTGCATATTTTATGAAGGAATAACGGAAATTTTTGCAGATATTTTGCGGTTTTTTTGATATTTCCGACATTTATTATGGACCGATGTGAATTTTGTCTAGAAATATACATAAAGCATTAAAAGACGAATCGACCAGTATTAACTAGTTACCAAAATATCCTACATATCAACAAAATAAACCATATCCGCCATATCCGCAATATATAAAATATCCAAATTGTTTTAAAAATGGCAACTATTTCATACCGGTCGATGCGTATATAATTGTTCTATATCATATCTTATTTAAAATTAATATCAGTCCATAAAATATGTAGGAAATATCAAATAAACTGCAAAAAATCACATTTTTTTGATATTGCGGATATTTCGTATATGGTGGATATTACGGATATTGCTTATTTTGTGGATATGTAGGATAATTTGGCAACTAATTAATACTGGTCGATTCGTCTTTTAATGCTTTATGTATATTTCTAGACTAAATTAATATCTGTCCGTAATAAATGTCGGAAATATCATAAAAACTGCAAAAAATCAGCAAAAATTACAGTTTTTCCTTCATAAAATACCCAAAATGTTATAAAACTAGCAACTATTTCATACTGTTCTATGCGTTATTTAATGTTCTATTTCATACTAGAGTCAAAATTGACATCGGTTTATAATAGATACCGAAAAAGTTACAAAAACCGCGAAAAATTAACAAAAATAAAGGTTTTTCATGGCTAAAAGATCCAAAATGCTATAAAAATGGCAACTATTTCATACTATCCGATGCGTATTTTAATATACTATATCATACATGAGTCAAAATTAACATCGGTTCATAATAGATACCAAAAAAGTCACAAAAACCGCGAAAAATTCGCGAAATTAAAGGTTTTTCATGCCTAAAATATCCAAAATGTTAAAAAAGTGGCAACTATTTCATACTATCCGATGCCTATTTTAATGTTCTATATCATAAATGAGACAAAAATAACATCAGTTCATAATGGATACCGAAAAAGTGACAAAAACCGCGAAATATCCGCAAAACATCCGCAAAAATAAACGTTTTTCTTGCTTAAAATATCCAAAATGTAAAAAAAATGACAAAAATTTCATACTGTTCGATGCGTATTCTCATGTTCTATATCATAAGATAATAATAAATACCAAAAATAACTCAAAAACCCCCAAAAATCGCATTTTTTTGGATTTTGCGGATATGCGGATATGGCGGATACGCGGATATGGCGGATATTGCGGATATGGCGGATATGATAACCGCCGCGGATATGATATCCGCCGCGGATATGATATCCGCCGCGGATATGATATCCGCCGCGGATATGATATCCGCCGTATCCGCCATATCCGCAATATCCGCGTATCCGCCATATCCGCATATCCGCAAAATCCAAAAAAATGCGATTTTGGGGGGTTTTTGAGTTATTTTTGGTATTTATTATTATCTTATGATATAGAACATGAGAATACGCATCGAACAGTATGAAATTTTTGTCATTTTTTTTACATTTTGGCTATTTTAAGCAAAAAAAACGTTTATTTTTGCGTATCCGCCATATCCGCATATCCGCAAAATCCAAAGAAATGCGATTTTTGGAGGTTTTTGAGTTATTTTTGGTATTTATTATTATCTTATGATATAGAACATGAGAATACGCATCGAACAGTATGAAATTTTTGTCATTTTTTTTACATTTTGGATATTTTAAGCAAGAAAAACGTTTATTTTTGCGGATGTTTTGCGGATATTTCGCGGTTTTTGTCACTTTTTCGGTATCAATTATGAACCTATGTTAATTTTGTCTCTTTTATGATATAGAACATGAGAATACGCATCGAACGGTATGAAATAGTTGCTAGTTTTATAACATTTTGCATATTTTATGAAGGAATAACGGAAATTTTTGCAGATATTTTGCGGTTTTTTTGATATTTCCGACATTTATTATGGACCGATGTGAATTTTGTCTAGAAATATACATAAAGCATTAAAAGACGAATCGACCAGTATTAACTAGTTACCAAAATATCCTACATATCAACAAAATAAACCATATCCGCCATATCCGCAATATATAAAATATCCAAATTGTTTTAAAAATGGCAACTATTTCATACCGGTCGATGCGTATATAATTGTTCTATATCATATCTTATTTAAAATTAATATCAGTCCATAAAATATGTAGGAAATATCAAATAAACTGCAAAAAATCACATTTTTTTGATATTGCGGATATTTCGTATATGGTGGATATTACGGATATTGCTTATTTTGTGGATATGTAGGATAATTTGGCAACTAATTAATACTGGTCGATTCGTCTTTTAATGCTTTATGTATATTTCTAGACTAAATTAATATCTGTCCGTAATAAATGTCGGAAATATCATAAAAACTGCAAAAAATCAGCAAAAATTACAGTTTTTCCTTCATAAAATACCCAAAATGTTATAAAACTAGCAACTATTTCATACTGTTCTATGCGTTATTTAATGTTCTATTTCATACTAGAGTCAAAATTGACATCGGTTTATAATAGATACCGAAAAAGTTACAAAAACCGCGAAAAATTAACAAAAATAAAGGTTTTTCATGGCTAAAAGATCCAAAATGCTATAAAAATGGCAACTATTTCATACTATCCGATGCGTATTTTAATATACTATATCATACATGAGTCAAAATTAACATCGGTTCATAATAGATACCAAAAAAGTCACAAAAACCGCGAAAAATTCGCGAAATTAAAGGTTTTTCATGCCTAAAATATCCAAAATGTTAAAAAAGTGGCAACTATTTCATACTATCCGATGCCTATTTTAATGTTCTATATCATAAATGAGACAAAAATAACATCAGTTCATAATGGATACCGAAAAAGTGACAAAAACCGCGAAATATCCGCAAAACATCCGCAAAAATAAACGTTTTTCTTGCTTAAAATATCCAAAATGTAAAAAAAATGACAAAAATTTCATACTGTTCGATGCGTATTCTCATGTTCTATATCATAAGATAATAATAAATACCAAAAATAACTCAAAAACCCCCAAAAATCGCATTTTTTTGGATTTTGCGGATATGCGGATATGGCGGATACGCAAAAATAAAAGTTTTTTTTGCTTAAAATAGCCAAAATGTAAAAAAAATGACAAAAATTTCATACTGTTCGATGCGTATTCTCATGTTCTATATCATAAGATAATAATAAATACCAAAAATAACTCAAAAACCCCCAAAAATCGCATTTTTTTGGATTTTGCGGATATGCGGATATGGCGGATACGCAAAAATAAAAGTTTTTTTTGCTTAAAATAGCCAAAATGTAAAAAAAATGACAAAAATTTCATACTGTTCGATGCGTATTCTCATGTTCTATATCATAAGATAATAATAAATACCAAAAATAACTCAAAAACCCCCAAAAATCGCATTTTTTTGGATTTTGCGGATATGCGGATATGGCGGATACGCGGATATGGCGGATATTGCGGATATGGCGGATATGATAACCGCCGCGGATATGATATCCGCCGCGGATATGATATCCGCCGCGGATATGATATCCGCCGCGGATATGATATCCGCCGCGGATATGATATCCGCCGTATCCGCCATATCCGCAATATCCGCGTATCCGCCATATCCGCATATCCGCAAAATCCAAAAAAATGCGATTTTGGGGGGTTTTTGAGTTATTTTTGGTATTTATTATTATCTTATGATATAGAACATGAGAATACGCATCGAACAGTATGAAATTTTTGTCATTTTTTTTACATTTTGGCTATTTTAAGCAAAAAAAACGTTTATTTTTGCGTATCCGCCATATCCGCATATCCGCAAAATCCAAAAAAATGCGATTTTTGGGGGTTTTTGAGTTATTTTTGGTATTTATTATTATCTTAATATATAGAACATGAGAATACGCATCGAACAGTATGAAATTTATGTCATTTTTTTTACATTTTGGCTATTTTAAGCAAAAAAAACGTTTATTTTTGCGTATCCGCCATATCCGCATATTCGCAAAATCCAAAGAAATGCGATTTTTGGAGGTTTTTGAGTTATTTTTGGTATTTATTATTATCTTATGATATAGAACATGAGAATACGCATCGAACAGTATGAAATTTTTGTCATTTTTTTTACATTTTGGATATTTTAAGCAAGAAAAACGTTTATTTTTGCGGATGTTTTGCGGATATTTCGCGGTTTTTGTCACTTTTTCGGTATCAATTATGAACCTATGTTAATTTTGTCTCTTTTATGATATAGAACATGAGAATACGCATCGAACGGTATGAAATAGTTGCTAGTTTTATAACATTTTGCATATTTTATGAAGGAATAACGGAAATTTTTGCAGATATTTTGCGGTTTTTTTGATATTTCCGACATTTATTATGGACCGATGTGAATTTTGTCTAGAAATATACATAAAGCATTAAAAGACGAATCGACCAGTATTAACTAGTTACCAAAATATCCTACATATCAACAAAATAAACCATATCCGCCATATCCGCAATATATAAAATATCCAAATTGTTTTAAAAATGGCAACTATTTCATACCGGTCGATGCGTATATAATTGTTCTATATCATATCTTATTTAAAATTAATATCAGTCCATAAAATATGTAGGAAATATCAAATAAACTGCAAAAAATCACATTTTTTTGATATTGCGGATATTTCGTATATGGTGGATATTACGGATATTGCTTATTTTGTGGATATGTAGGATAATTTGGCAACTAATTAATACTGGTCGATTCGTCTTTTAATGCTTTATGTATATTTCTAGACTAAATTAATATCTGTCCGTAATAAATGTCGGAAATATCATAAAAACTGCAAAAAATCAGCAAAAATTACAGTTTTTCCTTCATAAAATAACCAAAATGTTATAAAACTAGCAACTATTTCATACTGTTCTATGCGTTATTTAATGTTCTATTTCATACTAGAGTCAAAATTGACATCGGTTTATAATAGATACCGAAAAAGTTACAAAAACCGCGAAAAATTAACAAAAATAAAGGTTTTTCATGGCTAAAAGATCCAAAATGCTATAAAAATGGCAACTATTTCATACTATCCGATGCGTATTTTAATATACTATATCATACATGAGTCAAAATTAACATCGGTTCATAATAGATACCAAAAAAGTCACAAAAACCGCGAAAAATTCGCGAAATTAAAGGTTTTTCATGCCTAAAATATCCAAAATGTTAAAAAAGTGGCAACTATTTCATACTATCCGATGCCTATTTTAATGTTCTATATCATAAATGAGACAAAAATAACATCAGTTCATAATGGATACCGAAAAAGTGACAAAAACCGCGAAATATCCGCAAAACATCCGCAAAAATAAACGTTTTTCTTGCTTAAAATATCCAAAATGTAAAAAAATGACAAAAATTTCATACTGTTCGATGCGTATTCTCATGTTCTATATCATAAGATAATAATAAATACCAAAAATAACTCAAAAACCCCCAAAAATCGCATTTTTTTGGATTTTGCGGATATGCGGATATGGCGGATACGCAAAAATAAAAGTTTTTTTTGCTTAAAATAGCCAAAATGTAAAAAAAATGACAAAAATTTCATACTGTTCGATGCGTATTCTCATGTTCTATATCATAAGATAATAATAAATACCAAAAATAACTCTAAAACCCCCAAAAATCGCATTTTTTTGGATTTTGCGGATATGCGGATATGGCGGATACGCAGAAATAAAAGTTTTTTTTGCTTAAAATAGCCAAAATGTAAAAAAAATGACAAAAATTTCATACTGTTCGATGCGTATTCTCATGTTCTATATCATAAGATAATAATAAATACCAAAAATAACTCAAAAACCCCCAAAAATCGCATTTTTTTGGATTTTGCGGATATGCGGATATGGCGGATACGCAAAAATAAAAGTTTTTTTTGCTTAAAATAGCCAAAATGTAAAAAAAATGACAAAAATTTCATACTGTTCGATGCGTATTCTCATGTTCTATATCATAAGATAATAATAAATACCAAAAATAACTCAAAAACCCCCAAAAATCGCATTTTTTTGGATTTTGCGGATATGGCGGATACGCGGATATGGCGGATATTGCGGATATGGCGGATATGATAACCGCCGCGGATATGATATCCGCCGCGGATATGATATCCGCCGCGGATATAATATCCGCCGTATCCGCCATATCCGCAATATCCGCGTATCCGCCATATCCGCATATCCGCAAAATCCAAAAAAATGCGATTTTGGGGGGTTTTTGAGTTATTTTTGGTATTTATTATTATCTTATGATATAGAACATGAGAATACGCATCGAACAGTATGAAATTTTTGTCATTTTTTTTACATTTTGGCTATTTTAAGCAAAAAAAACGTTTATTTTTGCGTATCCGCCATATCCGCATATCCGCAAAATCCAAAAAAATGCGATTTTTGGGGGTTTTTGAGTTATTTTTGGTATTTATTATTATCTTAATATATAGAACATGAGAATACGCATCGAACAGTATGAAATTTATGTCATTTTTTTTACATTTTGGCTATTTTAAGCAAAAAAAAACGTTTATTTTTGCGTATCCGCCATATCCGCATATTCGCAAAATCCAAAGAAATGCGATTTTTGGGGGTTTTTGAGTTATTTTTGGTATTTATTATTATCTTATGATATAGAACATGAGAATACGCATCGAACAGTATGAAATTTTTGTCATTTTTTTTACATTTTGGATATTTTAAGCAAGAAAAACGTTTATTTTTGCGGATGTTTTGCGGATATTTCGCGGTTTTTGTCACTTTTTCGGTATCAATTATGAACCTATGTTAATTTTGTCTCTTTTATGATATAGAACATGAGAATACGCATCGAACGGTATGAAATAGTTGCTAGTTTTATAACATTTTGCATATTTTATGAAGGAATAACGGAAATTTTTGCAGATATTTTGCGGTTTTTTTGATATTTCCGACATTTATTATGGACCGATGTGAATTTTGTCTAGAAATATACATAAAGCATTAAAAGACGAATCGACCAGTATTAACTAGTTACCAAAATATCCTACATATCAACAAAATAAACCATATCCGCCATATCCGCAATATATAAAATATCCAAATTGTTTTAAAAATGGCAACTATTTCATACCGGTCGATGCGTATATAATTGTTCTATATCATATCTTATTTAAAATTAATATCAGTCCATAAAATATGTAGGAAATATCAAATAAACTGCAAAAAATCACATTTTTTTGATATTGCGGATATTTCGTATATGGTGGATATTACGGATATTGCTTATTTTGTGGATATGTAGGATAATTTGGCAACTAATTAATACTGGTCGATTCGTCTTTTAATGCTTTATGTATATTTCTAGACTAAATTAATATCTGTCCGTAATAAATGTCGGAAATATCATAAAAACTGCAAAAAATCAGCAAAAATTACAGTTTTTCCTTCATAAAATAACCAAAATGTTATAAAACTAGCAACTATTTCATACTGTTCTATGCGTTATTTAATGTTCTATTTCATACTAGAGTCAAAATTGACATCGGTTTATAATAGATACCGAAAAAGTTACAAAAACCGCGAAAAATTAACAAAAATAAAGGTTTTTCATGGCTAAAAGATCCAAAATGCTATAAAAATGGCAACTATTTCATACTATCCGATGCGTATTTTAATATACTATATCATACATGAGTCAAAATTAACATCGGTTCATAATAGATACCAAAAAAGTCACAAAAACCGCGAAAAATTCGCGAAATTAAAGGTTTTTCATGCCTAAAATATCCAAAATGTTAAAAAAGTGGCAACTATTTCATACTATCCGATGCCTATTTTAATGTTCTATATCATAAATGAGACAAAAATAACATCAGTTCATAATGGATACCGAAAAAGTGACAAAAACCGCGAAATATCCGCAAAACATCCGCAAAAATAAACGTTTTTCTTGCTTAAAATATCCAAAATGTAAAAAAAATGACAAAAATTTCATACTGTTCGATGCGTATTCTCATGTTCTATATCATAAGATAATAATAAATACCAAAAATAACTCAAAAACCCCCAAAAATCGCATTTTTTTGGATTTTGCGGATATGCGGATATGGCGGATACGCAAAAATAAAAGTTTTTTTTGCTTAAAATAGCCAAAATGTAAAAAAAATGACAAAAATTTCATACTGTTCGATGCGTATTCTCATGTTCTATATCATAAGATAATAATAAATACCAAAAATAACTCTAAAACCCCCAAAAATCGCATTTTTTTGGATTTTGCGGATATGCGGATATGGCGGATACGCAGAAATAAAAGTTTTTTTTGCTTAAAATAGCCAAAATGTAAAAAAAATGACAAAAATTTCATACTGTTCGATGCGTATTCTCATGTTCTATATCATAAGATAATAATAAATACCAAAAATAACTCAAAAACCCCCAAAAATCGCATTTTTTTGGATTTTGCGGATATGCGGATATGGCGGATACGCGGATATTGCGGATATGGCGGATACGGCGGATATCATATCCGCGGCGGATATCATATCCGCGGCGGATATCATATCCGCGGCGGATATCATATCCGCGGCGGTTATCATATCCGCCATATCCGCAATATCCGCCATATCCGCGTATCCGCCATATCCGCATATCCGCAAAATCCAAAAAAATGCGATTTTGGGGGGTTTTTGAGTTATTTTTGGTATTTATTATTATCTTATGATATAGAACATGAGAATACGCATCGAACAGTATGAAATTTTTGTCATTTTTTTTACATTTTGGCTATTTTAAGCAAAAAAAACGTTTATTTTTGCGTATCCGCCATATCCGCATATCCGCAAAATCCAAAAAAATGCGATTTTTGGGGGTTTTTGAGTTATTTTTGGTATTTATTATTATCTTAATATATAGAACATGAGAATACGCATCGAACAGTATGAAATTTATGTCATTTTTTTTACATTTTGGCTATTTTAAGCAAAAAAAACGTTTATTTTTGCGTATCCGCCATATCCGCATATTCGCAAAATCCAAAGAAATGCGATTTTTGGGGGTTTTTGAGTTATTTTTGGTATTTATTATTATCTTATGATATAGAACATGAGAATACGCATCGAACAGTATGAAATTTTTGTCATTTTTTTTACATTTTGGATATTTTAAGCAAGAAAAACGTTTATTTTTGCGGATGTTTTGCGGATATTTCGCGGTTTTTGTCACTTTTTCGGTATCAATTATGAACCTATGTTAATTTTGTCTCTTTTATGATATAGAACATGAGAATACGCATCGAACGGTATGAAATAGTTGCTAGTTTTATAACATTTTGCATATTTTATGAAGGAATAACGGAAATTTTTGCAGATATTTTGCGGTTTTTTTGATATTTCCGACATTTATTATGGACCGATGTGAATTTTGTCTAGAAATATACATAAAGCATTAAAAGACGAATCGACCAGTATTAACTAGTTACCAAAATATCCTACATATCAACAAAATAAACCATATCCGCCATATCCGCAATATATAAAATATCCAAATTGTTTTAAAAATGGCAACTATTTCATACCGGTCGATGCGTATATAATTGTTCTATATCATATCTTATTTAAAATTAATATCAGTCCATAAAATATGTAGGAAATATCAAATAAACTGCAAAAAATCACATTTTTTTGATATTGCGGATATTTCGTATATGGTGGATATTACGGATATTGCTTATTTTGTGGATATGTAGGATAATTTGGCAACTAATTAATACTGGTCGATTCGTCTTTTAATGCTTTATGTATATTTCTAGACTAAATTAATATCTGTCCGTAATAAATGTCGGAAATATCATAAAAACTGCAAAAAATCAGCAAAAATTACAGTTTTTCCTTCATAAAATAACCAAAATGTTATAAAACTAGCAACTATTTCATACTGTTCTATGCGTTATTTAATGTTCTATTTCATACTAGAGTCAAAATTGACATCGGTTTATAATAGATACCGAAAAAGTTACAAAAACCGCGAAAAATTAACAAAAATAAAGGTTTTTCATGGCTAAAAGATCCAAAATGCTATAAAAATGGCAACTATTTCATACTATCCGATGCGTATTTTAATATACTATATCATACATGAGTCAAAATTAACATCGGTTCATAATAGATACCAAAAAAGTCACAAAAACCGCGAAAAATTCGCGAAATTAAAGGTTTTTCATGCCTAAAATATCCAAAATGTTAAAAAAGTGGCAACTATTTCATACTATCCGATGCCTATTTTAATGTTCTATATCATAAATGAGACAAAAATAACATCAGTTCATAATGGATACCGAAAAAGTGACAAAAACCGCGAAATATCCGCAAAACATCCGCAAAAATAAACGTTTTTCTTGCTTAAAATATCCAAAATGTAAAAAAAATGACAAAAATTTCATACTGTTCGATGCGTATTCTCATGTTCTATATCATAAGATAATAATAAATACCAAAAATAACTCAAAAACCCCCAAAAATCGCATTTTTTTGGATTTTGCGGATATGCGGATATGGCGGATACGCAAAAATAAAAGTTTTTTTTGCTTAAAATAGCCAAAATGTAAAAAAAATGACAAAAATTTCATACTGTTCGATGCGTATTCTCATGTTCTATATCATAAGATAATAATAAATACCAAAAATAACTCTAAAACCCCCAAAAATCGCATTTTTTTGGATTTTCCGGATATGCGGATATGGCGGATACGCAAAAATAAACGTTTTTTTTGCTTAAAATAGCCAAAATGTAAAAAAAATGACAAAAATTTCATACTGTTCGATGCGTATTCTCATGTTCTATATCATAAGATAATAATAAATACCAAAAATAACTCAAAAACCCCCAAAAATCGCATTTTTTTGGATTTTGCGGATATGCGGATATGGCGGATACGCAAAAATAAACGTTTTTTTTGCTTAAAATAGCCAAAATGTGAAAAAAATGACAAAAATTTCATACTGTTCGATGCGTATTCTCATGTTCTATATCATAAGATAATAATAAATACCAAAAATAACTCAAAAACCCCCCAAAATCGCATTTTTTTGGATTTTGCGGATATGCGGATATGGCGGATACGCGGATATGGCGGATATTGCGGATATGGCGGATATGATATCCGCCGCGGTTATGATATCCGCCGCGGATTTGATATCCGCCGCGGATATGATATCCTCCGCGGATATGATATCCGCCGTATCCGCCATATCCGCAATATCCGCGTATCCGCCATATCCGCATATCCGCAAAATCCAAAAAAATGCGATTTTGGGGGGTTTTTGAGTTATTTTTGGTATTTATTATTATCTTATGATATAGAACATGAGAATACGCATCGAACAGTATGAAATTTTTGTCATTTTTTTTACATTTTGGCTATTTTAAGCAAAAAAAACGTTTATTTTTGCGTATCCGCCATATCCGCATATCCGCAAAATCCAAAAAAATGCGATTTTTGGGGGTTTTTGAGTTATTTTTGGTATTTATTATTATCTTATGATATAGAACATGAGAATACGCATCGAACAGTATGAAATTTTTGTCATTTTTTTTACATTTTGGCTATTTTAAGCAAAAAAAACGTTTATTTTTGCGTATCCGCCATATCCGCATATCCGCAAAATCCAAAAAAATGCGATTTTTGGGGGTTTTTGAGTTATTTTTGGTATTTATTATTATCTTAATATATAGAACATGAGAATACGCATCGAACAGTATGAAATTTATGTCATTTTTTTTACATTTTGGATATTTTAAGCAAAAAAAACGTTTATTTTTGCGTATCCGCCATATCCGCATATTCGCAAAATCCAAAGAAATGCGATTTTTGGGGGTTTTTGAGTTATTTTTGGTATTTATTACTATCTTATGATATAGAACATGAGAATACGCATCGAACAGTATGAAATTTTTGTCATTTTTTTTACATTTTGGATATTTTAAGCAAGAAAAACGTTTATTTTTGCGGATGTTTTGCGGATATTTCGCGGTTTTTGTCACTTTTTCGGTATCAATTATGAACCTATGTTAATTTTGTCTCTTTTATGATATAGAACATGAGAATACGCATCGAACGGTATGAAATAGTTGCTAGTTTTATAACATTTTGCATATTTTATGAAGGAATAACGGAAATTTTTGCAGATATTTTGCGGTTTTTTTGATATTTCCGACATTTATTATGGACCGATGTGAATTTTGTCTAGAAATATACATAAAGCATTAAAAGACGAATCGACCAGTATTAACTAGTTACCAAAATATCCTACATATCAACAAAATAAACCATATCCGCCATATCCGCAATATATAAAATATCCAAATTGTTTTAAAAATGGCAACTATTTCATACCGGTCGATGCGTATATAATTGTTCTATATCATATCTTATTTAAAATTAATATCAGTCCATAAAATATGTAGGAAATATCAAATAAACTGCAAAAAATCACATTTTTTTGATATTGCGGATATTTCGTATATGGTGGATATTACGGATATTGCTTATTTTGTGGATATGTAGGATAATTTGGCAACTAATTAATACTGGTCGATTCGTCTTTTAATGCTTTATGTATATTTCTAGACTAAATTAATATCTGTCCGTAATAAATGTCGGAAATATCATAAAAACTGCAAAAAATCAGCAAAAATTACAGTTTTTCCTTCATAAAATACCCAAAATGTTATAAAACTAGCAACTATTTCATACTGTTCTATGCGCTATTTAATGTTCTATTTCATACTAGAGTCAAAATTGACATCGGTTTATAATAGATACCGAAAAAGTTACAAAAACCGCGAAAAATTAACAAAAATAAAGGTTTTTCATGGCTAAAAGATCCAAAATGCTATAAAAATGGCAACTATTTCATACTATCCGATGCGTATTTTAATATACTATATCATACATGAGTCAAAATTAACATCGGTTCATAATAGATACCAAAAAAGTCACAAAAACCGCGAAAAATTCGCGAAATTAAAGGTTTTTCATGCCTAAAATATCCAAAATGTTAAAAAAGTGGCAACTATTTCATACTATCCGATGCCTATTTTAATGTTCTATATCATAAATGAGACAAAAATAACATCAGTTCATAATGGATACCGAAAAAGTGACAAAAACCGCGAAATATCCGCAAAACATCCGCAAAAATAAACGTTTTTCTTGCTTAAAATATCCAAAATGTAAAAAAAATGACAAAAATTTCATACTGTTCGATGCGTATTCTCATGTTCTATATCATAAGATAATAATAAATACCAAAAATAACTCAAAAACCCCCAAAAATCGCATTTTTTTGGATTTTGCGGATATGCGGATATGGCGGATATGCGGATATGGCGGATATTGCGGATATGGCGGATATGATATCCGCCGCGGATATGATATCCGCCGCGGATATGATATCCGCCGTATCCGCCATATCCGCAATATCCGCGTATCCGCCATATCCGCATATCCGCAAAATCCAAAAAAATGCGATTTTGGGGGGTTTTTGAGTTATTTTTGGTATTTATTATTATCTTATGATATAGAACATGAGAATACGCATCGAACAGTATGAAATTTTTGTCATTTTTTTTACATTTTGGCTATTTTAAGCAAAAAAAACGTTTATTTTTGCGTATCCGCCATATCCGCATATCCGCAAAATCCAAAAAAATGCGATTTTTGGGGGTTTTTGAGTTATTTTTGGTATTTATTATTATCTTAAGATATAGAACATGAGAATACGCATCGAACAGTATGAAATTTATGTCATTTTTTTTACATTTTGGCTATTTTAAGCAAAAAAAACGTTTATTTTTGCGTATCCGCCATATCCGCATATTCGCAAAATCCAAAGAAATGCGATTTTTGGGGGTTTTTGAGTTATTTTTGGTATTTATTACTATCTTATGATATAGAACATGAGAATACGCATCGAACAGTATGAAATTTTTGTCATTTTTTTTACATTTTGGATATTTTAAGCAAGAAAAACGTTTATTTTTGCGGATGTTTTGCGGATATTTCGCGGTTTTTGTCACTTTTTCGGTATCAATTATGAACCTATGTTAATTTTGTCTCTTTTATGATATAGAACATGAGAATACGCATCGAACGGTATGAAATAGTTGCTAGTTTTATAACATTTTGCATATTTTATGAAGGAATAACGGAAATTTTTGCAGATATTTTGCGGTTTTTTTGATATTTCCGACATTTATTATGGACCGATGTGAATTTTGTCTAGAAATATACATAAAGCATTAAAAGACGAATCGACCAGTATTAACTAGTTACCAAAATATCCTACATATCAACAAAATAAACCATATCCGCCATATCCGCAATATATAAAATATCCAAATTGTTTTAAAAATGGCAACTATTTCATACCGGTCGATGCGTATATAATTGTTCTATATCATATCTTATTTAAAATTAATATCAGTCCATAAAATATGTAGGAAATATCAAATAAACTGCAAAAAATCACATTTTTTTGATATTGCGGATATTTCGTATATGGTGGATATTACGGATATTGCTTATTTTGTGGATATGTAGGATAATTTGGCAACTAATTAATACTGGTCGATTCGTCTTTTAATGCTTTATGTATATTTCTAGACTAAATTAATATCTGTCCGTAATAAATGTCGGAAATATCATAAAAACTGCAAAAAATCAGCAAAAATTACAGTTTTTCCTTCATAAAATACCCAAAATGTTATAAAACTAGCAACTATTTCATACTGTTCTATGCGCTATTTAATGTTCTATTTCATACTAGAGTCAAAATTGACATCGGTTTATAATAGATACCGAAAAAGTTACAAAAACCGCGAAAAATTAACAAAAATAAAGGTTTTTCATGGCTAAAAGATCCAAAATGCTATAAAAATGGCAACTATTTCATACTATCCGATGCGTATTTTAATATACTATATCATACATGAGTCAAAATTAACATCGGTTCATAATAGATACCAAAAAAGTCACAAAAACCGCGAAAAATTCGCGAAATTAAAGGTTTTTCATGCCTAAAATATCCAAAATGTTAAAAAAGTGGCAACTATTTCATACTATCCGATGCCTATTTTAATGTTCTATATCATAAATGAGACAAAAATAACATCAGTTCATAATGGATACCGAAAAAGTGACAAAAACCGCGAAATATCCGCAAAACATCCGCAAAAATAAACGTTTTTCTTGCTTAAAATATCCAAAATGTAAAAAAAATGACAAAAATTTCATACTGTTCGATGCGTATTCTCATGTTCTATATCATAAGATAATAATAAATACCAAAAATAACTCAAAAACCCCCAAAAATCGCATTTTTTTGGATTTTGCGGATATGCGGATATGGCGGATACGCAAAAATAAAAGTTTTTTTTGCTTAAAATAGCCAAAATGTAAAAAAAATGACAAAAATTTCATACTGTTCGATGCGTATTCTCATGTTCTATATCATAAGATAATAATAAATACCAAAAATAACTCTAAAACCCCCAAAAATCGCATTTTTTTGGATTTTCCGGATATGCGGATATGGCGGATACGCAGAAATAAAAGTTTTTTTTGCTTAAAATAGCCAAAATGTAAAAAAAATGACAAAAATTTCATACTGTTCGATGCGTATTCTCATGTTCTATATCATAAGATAATAATAAATACCAAAAATAACTCAAAAACCCCCAAAAATCGCATTTTTTTGGATTTTGCGGATATGCGGATATGGCGGATACGCAAAAATAAACGTTTTTTTTGCTTAAAATAGCCAAAATGTGAAAAAAATGACAAAAATTTCATACTGTTCGATGCGTATTCTCATGTTCTATATCATAAGATAATAATAAATACCAAAAATAACTCAAAAACCCCCCAAAATCGCATTTTTTTGGATTTTGCGGATATGCGGATATGGCGGATACGCGGATATGGCGGATATTGCGGATATGGCGGATATGATATCCGCCGCGGATATGATATCCGCCGCGGATTTGATATCCGCCGCGGATATGATATCCTCCGCGGATATGATATCCGCCGTATCCGCCATATCCGCAATATCCGCGTATCCGCCATATCCGCATATCCGCAAAATCCAAAAAAATGCGATTTTGGGGGGTTTTTGAGTTATTTTTGGTATTTATTATTATCTTATGATATAGAACATGAGAATACGCATCGAACAGTATGAAATTTTTGTCATTTTTTTTACATTTTGGCTATTTTAAGCAAAAAAAACGTTTATTTTTGCGTATCCGCCATATCCGCATATCCGCAAAATCCAAAAAAATGCGATTTTTGGGGGTTTTTGAGTTATTTTTGGTATTTATTATTATCTTAATATATAGAACATGAGAATACGCATCGAACAGTATGAAATTTATGTCATTTTTTTTACATTTTGGCTATTTTAAGCAAAAAAAACGTTTATTTTTGCGTATCCGCCATATCCGCATATCCGCAAAATCCAAAGAAATGCGATTTTTGGGGGTTTTTGAGTTATTTTTGGTATTTATTATTATCTTATGATATAGAACATGAGAATACGCATCGAACAGTATGAAATTTTTGTCATTTTTTTTACATTTTGGATATTTTAAGCAAGAAAAACGTTTATTTTTGCGGATGTTTTGCGGATATTTCGCGGTTTTTGTCACTTTTTCGGTATCAATTATGAACCTATGTTAATTTTGTCTCTTTTACGATATAGAACATGAGAATACGCATCGAACGGTATGAAATAGTTGCTAGTTTTATAACATTTTGCATATTTTATGAAGGAATAACGGAAATTTTTGCAGATATTTTGCGGTTTTTTTGATATTTCCGACATTTATTATGGACCGATGTGAATTTTGTCTAGAAATATACATAAAGCATTAAAAGACGAATCGACCAGTATTAACTAGTTACCAAAATATCCTACATATCAACAAAATAAACCATATCCGCCATATCCGCAATATATAAAATATCCAAATTGTTTTAAAAATGGCAACTATTTCATACCGGTCGATGCGTATATAATTGTTCTATATCATATCTTATTTAAAATTAATATCAGTCCATAAAATATGTAGGAAATATCAAATAAACTGCAAAAAATCACATTTTTTTGATATTGCGGATATTTCGTATATGGTGGATATTACGGATATTGCTTATTTTGTGGATATGTAGGATAATTTGGCAACTAATTAATACTGGTCGATTCGTCTTTTAATGCTTTATGTATATTTCTAGACTAAATTAATATCTGTCCGTAATAAATGTCGGAAATATCATAAAAACTGCAAAAAATCAGCAAAAATTACAGTTTTTCCTTCATAAAATACCCAAAATGTTATAAAACTAGCAACTATTTCATACTGTTCTATGCGCTATTTAATGTTCTATTTCATACTAGAGTCAAAATTGACATCGGTTTATAATAGATACCGAAAAAGTTACAAAAACCGCGAAAAATTAACAAAAATAAAGGTTTTTCATGGCTAAAAGATCCAAAATGCTATAAAAATGGCAACTATTTCATACTATCCGATGCGTATTTTAATATACTATATCATACATGAGTCAAAATTAACATCGGTTCATAATAGATACCAAAAAAGTCACAAAAACCGCGAAAAATTCGCGAAATTAAAGGTTTTTCATGCCTAAAATATCCAAAATGTTAAAAAAGTGGCAACTATTTCATACTATCCGATGCCTATTTTAATGTTCTATATCATAAATGAGACAAAAATAACATCAGTTCATAATGGATACCGAAAAAGTGACAAAAACCGCGAAATATCCGCAAAACATCCGCAAAAATAAACGTTTTTCTTGCTTAAAATATCCAAAATGTAAAAAAAATGACAAAAATTTCATACTGTTCGATGCGTATTCTCATGTTCTATATCATAAGATAATAATAAATACCAAAAATAACTCAAAAACCCCCAAAAATCGCATTTTTTTGGATTTTGCGGATATGCGGATATGGCGGATATGCGGATATGGCGGATATTGCGGATATGGCGGATATGATATCCGCCGCGGATATGATATCCGCCGCGGATATGATATCCGCCGTATCCGCCATATCCGCAATATCCGCGTATCCGCCATATCCGCATATCCGCAAAATCCAAAAAAATGCGATTTTGGGGGGTTTTTGAGTTATTTTTGGTATTTATTATTATCTTATGATATAGAACATGAGAATACGCATCGAACAGTATGAAATTTTTGTCATTTTTTTTACATTTTGGCTATTTTAAGCAAAAAAAACGTTTATTTTTGCGTATCCGCCATATCCGCATATCCGCAAAATCCAAAAAAATGCGATTTTTGGGGGTTTTTGAGTTATTTTTGGTATTTATTATTATCTTAATATATAGAACATGAGAATACGCATCGAACAGTATGAAATTTATGTCATTTTTTTTACATTTTGGCTATTTTAAGCAAAAAAAACGTTTATTTTTGCGTATCCGCCATATCCGCATATCCGCAAAATCCAAAGAAATGCGATTTTTGGGGGTTTTTGAGTTATTTTTGGTATTTATCATTATCTTATGATATAGAACATGAGAATACGCATCGAACAGTATGAAATTTTTGTCATTTTTTTTACATTTTGGATATTTTAAGCAAGAAAAACGTTTATTTTTGCGGATGTTTTGCGGATATTTCGCGGTTTTTGTCACTTTTTCGGTATCAATTATGAACCTATGTTAATTTTGTCTCTTTTATGATATAGAACATGAGAATACGCATCGAACGGTATGAAATAGTTGCTAGTTTTATAACATTTTGCATATTTTATGAAGGAATAACGGAAATTTTTGCAGATATTTTGCGGTTTTTTTGATATTTCCGACATTTATTATGGACCGATGTGAATTTTGTCTAGAAATATACATAAAGCATTAAAAGACGAATCGACCAGTATTAACTAGTTACCAAAATATCCTACATATCAACAAAATAAACCATATCCGCCATATCCGCAATATATAAAATATCCAAATTGTTTTAAAAATGGCAACTATTTCATACCGGTCGATGCGTATATAATTGTTCTATATCATATCTTATTTAAAATTAATATCAGTCCATAAAATATGTAGGAAATATCAAATAAACTGCAAAAAATCACATTTTTTTGATATTGCGGATATTTCGTATATGGTGGATATTACGGATATTGCTTATTTTGTGGATATGTAGGATAATTTGGCAACTAATTAATACTGGTCGATTCGTCTTTTAATGCTTTATGTATATTTCTAGACTAAATTAATATCTGTCCGTAATAAATGTCGGAAATATCATAAAAACTGCAAAAAATCAGCAAAAATTACAGTTTTTCCTTCATAAAATACCCAAAATGTTATAAAACTAGCAACTATTTCATACTGTTCTATGCGTTATTTAATGTTCTATTTCATACTAGAGTCAAAATTGACATCGGTTTATAATAGATACCGAAAAAGTTACAAAAACCGCGAAAAATTAACAAAAATAAAGGTTTTTCATGGCTAAAAGATCCAAAATGCTATAAAAATGGCAACTATTTCATACTATCCGATGCGTATTTTAATATACTATATCATACATGAGTCAAAATTAACATCGGTTCATAATAGATACCAAAAAAGTCACAAAAACCGCGAAAAATTCGCGAAATTAAAGGTTTTTCATGCCTAAAATATCCAAAATGTTAAAAAAGTGGCAACTATTTCATACTATCCGATGCCTATTTTAATGTTCTATATCATAAATGAGACAAAAATAACATCAGTTCATAATGGATACCGAAAAAGTGACAAAAACCGCGAAATATCCGCAAAACATCCGCAAAAATAAACGTTTTTCTTGCTTAAAATAGCCAAAATGTAAAAAAAATGACAAAAATTTCATACTGTTCGATGCGTATTCTCATGTTCTATATCATAAGATAATAATAAATACCAAAAATAACTCAAAAACCCCCAAAAATCGCATTTTTTTGGATTTTGCGGATATGCGGATATGGCGGATACGCAAAAATAAACGTTTTTTTTGCTTAAAATAGCCAAAATGTGAAAAAAATGACAAAAATTTCATACTGTTCGATGCGTATTCTCATGTTCTATATCATAAGATAATAATAAATACCAAAAATAACTCAAAAAACCCCCAAAATCGCATTTTTTTGGATTTTGCGGATATGCGGATATGGCGGATACGCAAAAATAAAAGTTTTTTTTGCTTAAAATAGCCAAAATGTAAAAAAAATGACAAAAATTTCATACTGTTCGATGCGTATTCTCATGTTCTATATCATAAGATAATAATAAATACCAAAAATAACTCAAAAACCCCCAAAAATCGCATTTTTTTGGATTTTGCGGATATGCGGATATGGCGGATACGCAAAAATAAACGTTTTTTTTGCTTAAAATAGCCAAAATGTGAAAAAAATGACAAAAATTTCATACTGTTCGATGCGTATTCTCATGTTCTATATCATAAGATAATAATAAATACCAAAAATAACTCAAAAACCCCCCAAAATCGCATTTTTTTGGATTTTGCGGATATGCGGATATGGCGGATACGCGGATATGGCGGATATTGCGGATATGGCGGATATGATAACCACCGCGGATATGATATCCGCCGCGGATATGATATCCGCCGCGGATATGATATCCGCCGCGGATATGATATCCGCCGTATCCGCCATATCCGCGTATCCGCCATATCCGCATATCCGCAAAATCCAAAGAAATGCGATTTTTGGGGGTTTTTGAGTTATTTTTGGTATTTATCATTATCTTATGATATAGAACATGAGAATACGCATCGAACAGTATGAAATTTTTGTCATTTTTTTTACATTTTGGATATTTTAAGCAAGAAAAACGTTTATTTTTGCGGATGTTTTGCGGATATTTCGCGGTTTTTGTCACTTTTTCGGTATCCATTATGAACTGATGTTAATTTTGTCTCTTTTACGATATAGAACATGAGAATACGCATCGAACGGTATGAAATAGTTGCTAGTTTTATAACATTTTGCATATTTTATGAAGGAATAACGGAAATTTTTGCAGATATTTTGCGGTTTTTTTGATATTTCCGACATTTATTATGGACCGATGTTAATTTTGTCTAGAAATATACATAAAGCATTAAAAGACGAATCGACCAGTATTAACTAGTTACCAAAATATCCTACATATCAACAAAATAAACCATATCCGCCATATCCGCAATATATAAAATATCCAAATTGTTTTAAAAATGGCAACTATTTCATACCGGTCGATGCGTATATAATTGTTCTATATCATATCTTATTTAAAATTAATATCAGTCCATAAAATATGTAGGAAATATCAAATAAACTGCAAAAAATCACATTTTTTTGATATTGCGGATATTTCGTATATGGTGGATATTACGGATATTGCTTATTTTGTGGATATGTAGGATAATTTGGCAACTAATTAATACTGGTCGATTCGTCTTTTAATGCTTTATGTATATTTCTAGACTAAATTAATATCTGTCCGTAATAAATGTCGGAAATATCATAAAAACTGCAAAAAATCAGCAAAAATTACAGTTTTTCCTTCATAAAATACCCAAAATGTTATAAAACTAGCAACTATTTCATACTGTTCTATGCGTTATTTAATGTTCTATTTCATACTAGAGTCAAAATTGACATCGGTTTATAATAGATACCGAAAAAGTTACAAAAACCGCGAAAAATTAACAAATATAAAGGTTTTTCATTGCTAAAAGATCCAAAATGCTATAAAAATGGCAACTATTTCATACTATCCGATGCGTATTTTAATATACTATATCATACATGAGTCAAAATTAACATCGGTTCATAATAGATACCAAAAAAGTCACAAAAACCGCGAAAAATTCGCGAAATTAAAGGTTTTTCATGCCTAAAATATCCAAAATGTTAAAAAAGTGGCAACTATTTCATACTATCCGATGCCTATTTTAATGTTCTATATCATAAATGAGACAAAAATAACATCAGTTCATAATGGATACCGAAAAAGTGACAAAAACCGCGAAATATCCGCAAAACATCCGCAAAAATAAACGTTTTTCTTGCTTAAAATATCCAAAATGTAAAAAAAATGACAAAAATTTCATACTGTTCGATGCGTATTCTCATGTTCTATATCATAAGATAATAATAAATACCAAAAATAACTCAAAAACCCCCAAAAATCGCATTTTTTTGGATTTTGCGGATATGCGGATATGGCGGATACGCAAAAATAAAAGTTTTTTTTGCTTAAAATAGCCAAAATGTAAAAAAAATGACAAAAATTTCATACTGTTCGATGCGTATTCTCATGTTCTATATCATAAGATAATAATAAATACCAAAAATAACTCAAAAACCCCCAAAAATCGCATTTTTTTGGATTTTGCGGATATGCGGATATGGCGGATACGCAAAAATAAAAGTTTTTTTTGCTTAAAATAGCCAAAATGTAAAAAAAATGACAAAAATTTCATACTGTTCGATGCGTATTCTCATGTTCTATATCATAAGATAATAATAAATACCAAAAATAACTCAAAAACCCCCCAAAATCGCATTTTTTTGGATTTTGCGGATATGCGGATATGGCGGATACGCGGATATGGCGGATATTGCGGATATGGCGGATATGATAACCGCCGCGGATATGATATCCGCCGCGGATATGATATCCGCCGCGGATATGATATCCGCCGTATCCGCCATATCCGCAATATCCGCGTATCCGCCATATCCGCATATCCGCAAAATCCAAAAAAATGCGATTTTGGGGGGTTTTTGAGTTATTTTTGGTATTTATTATTATCTTATGATATAGAACATGAGAATACGCATCGAACAGTATGAAATTTTTGTCATTTTTTTTACATTTTGGCTATTTTAAGCAAAAAAAAACGTTTATTTTTGCGTATCCGCCATATCCGCATATCCGCAAAATCCAAAAAAATGCGATTTTTGGGGGTTTTTGAGTTATTTTTGGTATTTATTATTATCTTAATATATAGAACATGAGAATACGCATCGAACAGTATGAAATTTATGTCATTTTTTTTACATTTTGGCTATTTTAAGCAAAAAAAACGTTTATTTTTGCGTATCCGCCATATCCGCATATTCGCAAAATCCAAAGAAATGCGATTTTTGGGGGTTTTTGAGTTATTTTTGGTATTTATTATTATCTTATGATATAGAACATGAGAATACGCATCGAACAGTATGAAATTTTTGTCATTTTTTTTACATTTTGGATATTTTAAGCAAGAAAAACGTTTATTTTTGCGGATGTTTTGCGGATATTTCGCGGTTTTTGTCACTTTTTCGGTATCAATTATGAACCTATGTTAATTTTGTCTCTTTTATGATATAGAACATGAGAATACGCATCGAACGGTATGAAATAGTTGCTAGTTTTATAACATTTTGCATATTTTATGAAGGAATAACGGAAATTTTTGCAGATATTTTGCGGTTTTTTTGATATTTCCGACATTTATTATGGACCGATGTGAATTTTGTCTAGAAATATACATAAAGCATTAAAAGACGAATCGACCAGTATTAACTAGTTACCAAAATATCCTACATATCAACAAAATAAACCATATCCGCCATATCCGCAATATATAAAATATCCAAATTGTTTTAAAAATGGCAACTATTTCATACCGGTCGATGCGTATATAATTGTTCTATATCATATCTTATTTAAAATTAATATCAGTCCATAAAATATGTAGGAAATATCAAATAAACTGCAAAAAATCACATTTTTTTGATATTGCGGATATTTCGTATATGGTGGATATTACGGATATTGCTTATTTTGTGGATATGTAGGATAATTTGGCAACTAATTAATACTGGTCGATTCGTCTTTTAATGCTTTATGTATATTTCTAGACTAAATTAATATCTGTCCGTAATAAATGTCGGAAATATCATAAAAACTGCAAAAAATCAGCAAAAATTACAGTTTTTCCTTCATAAAATACCCAAAATGTTATAAAACTAGCAACTATTTCATACTGTTCTATGCGCTATTTAATGTTCTATTTCATACTAGAGTCAAAATTGACATCGGTTTATAATAGATACCGAAAAAGTTACAAAAACCGCGAAAAATTAACAAAAATAAAGGTTTTTCATGGCTAAAAGATCCAAAATGCTATAAAAATGGCAACTATTTCATACTATCCGATGCGTATTTTAATATACTATATCATACATGAGTCAAAATTAACATCGGTTCATAATAGATACCAAAAAAGTCACAAAAACCGCAAAAAATTCGCGAAATTAAAGGTTTTTCATGCCTAAAATATCCAAAATGTTAAAAAAGTGGCAACTATTTCATACTATCCGATGCCTATTTTAATGTTCTATATCATAAATGAGACAAAAATAACATCAGTTCATAATGGATACCGAAAAAGTGACAAAAACCGCGAAATATCCGCAAAACATCCGCAAAAATAAACGTTTTTCTTGCTTAAAATATCCAAAATGTAAAAAAAATGACAAAAATTTCATACTGTTCGATGCGTATTCTCATGTTCTATATCATAAGATAATAATAAATACCAAAAATAACTCAAAAACCCCCCAAAATCGCATTTTTTTGGATTTTGCGGATATGCGGATATGGCGGATACGCGGATATGGCGGATACGCGGATATGGCGGATATCATATCCGCGGCGGATATGATATCCGCCGCGGATATGATATCCGCCGCGGATATGATATCCGCCGCGGATATGATATCCGCCGTATCCGCCATATCCGCAATATCCGCGTATCCGCCATATCCGCATATCCGCAAAATCCAAAAAAATGCGATTTTGGGGGGTTTTTGAGTTATTTTTGGTATTTATTATTATCTTATGATATAGAACATGAGAATACGCATCGAACAGTATGAAATTTTTGTCATTTTTTTTACATTTTGGCTATTTTAAGCAAAAAAAACGTTTATTTTTGCGTATCCGCCATATCCGCATATCCGCAAAATCCAAAAAAATGCGATTTTTGGGGGTTTTTGAGTTATTTTTGGTATTTATTATTATCTTAATATATAGAACATGAGAATACGCATCGAACAGTATGAAATTTATGTCATTTTTTTTACATTTTGGCTATTTTAAGCAAAAAAAACGTTTATTTTTGCGTATCCGCCATATCCGCATATTCGCAAAATCCAAAGAAATGCGATTTTTGGGGGTTTTTGAGTTATTTTTGGTATTTATTATTATCTTATGATATAGAACATGAGAATACGCATCGAACAGTATGAAATTTTTGTCATTTTTTTTACATTTTGGATATTTTAAGCAAGAAAAACGTTTTTTTTTGCGGATATTTCGCGGTTTTTGTGACATTTTTGGTATCTATTATGAACCGATGTTAATTTTGACTCATATATGATATAGTACATTATAATACGCATCGGATAGTATGAAATAGTTGCCATTTTTATAACAGTTTGGAAATTTTAGGCATGAAAAACCTTTATTTTTGTTAATTTTTCGCGGTTTTTGTAACTTTTTCGGTATCTATTATAAACCGATGTCAATTTTGACTCAAGTATGAAATAGAACATTAAATAACGCATAGAAGAGTATGAAATAGTTGCTAGTTTTATAACATTTTGGATATTTTATGAAGGAAAAACTGTAATTTTTGCGGATTTTTTGCGGTTTTTTTGATATTTCCGACATTTATTACGGACAGATATTAATTTTGTCTAGAAATATACATAAAGCATTAAAAGACGAATCGACCAGTATTAATTAGTTTCCAAATTATCCTACATATCGACAAAATAAGCAATATCCGTAATATCCACCTTATACGAAATGTCCGCATTATCCGCAATATCAAAAAAATGTGATTTTTTGCAGTTTATTTGATATTTCCTACATATTTTATGGACTGATATTAATTTTAAATAAGATATCATATAGAACAATTATATACGCATCGACCGGTATGAAATAGTTGCCATTTTTAAAACAATTTGGATATTTTATATATTGCGGATATGTCGGATATTGAGGATATGGCGGATATTGCGGATATGGTTTATTTTGTTGATATGTAGGATACTGTGGTAACTAGTTAATACTGGTCGATTTGTCTTTTAAGGCTTTATGTATATTTCTAGACAAAATTAACATCGGTCCATAATAAATGTCGGAAATATCAAAAAAACCGCAAAATAACTGCAAAAATTTCCGTTATTCCTTCATAAAATATGCAAAATGTTATAAAACTAGCAACTATTTCATACTGTTCGATGCGTAATTTCATGTTCTATATCGTAAAAGAGACAAAATTAACATAGGTTCATAATTGATACCGAAAGAGTCACAAAAACCGCGAAATATCCGCAAAATATCCGCAAAAATAAACGTTATTCTTGCTTAAAATATCCAAAATGTAAAAAAAATTACAAAAATTTCATACTGTTCGATGCGTATTCTAATGTTCTATATCATAAGATAATAACAAAAACCAAAAATAATTACAAAAAACCGCAAAAATCGCCTTTTTTTGGATTTTGTGGATATGCGGATATGGCGGATATGGCGGATATTGCGGATATGGCGGATATTGCGGATATTGCAGATATGGCGGATATGGCCAATAGTTCATATAACATATATAATTTGACCATAAATTTTCTCCATCAATGAACAGAAAGACATTCCCTTACATCTATCCGAACTCAATTACAGAATTTATCACAAATCACTAATCGATGTAAATTATTGAGGCATAATATTTCTGAATGAGAGAATAGCATGATAAATTTTACCCACATATAGTTGGTATTAACTACAGAATTAATGTCTGTAATATTTTTAGTTATTATCAAAATAATCATCATTTGTTGTCATCCAAAAATCTCCAGCGGATATATATATATATATATATATATATATATATATATATATATATATATATTATGGGCTATAAAATTTCTGAATATAGGAATAGCATAACAATTTTAGCCCACATCTATTCGATATTAACCACAAAACTAATATGTTATATTTTTAGACAGTCAAAAATCATTAATTGTTCTGGTCTAAAAGTCAACATCCGATGTACAAATTTGTACATAAAATATCTAAATGAAAAAATAATGAGGCAATTTCTACCCACATTTATTCTGGATCAATTACAAGATTTATATTTTGTTACGTTTTTAGATACGGTCAAAAATCATCATTTGTACTCATCCAAAAAAAAAACATAGCGCATATACATAATTTGGCCATAAAATTCTTTAATGAAGGAATGGCAAAACACTTTTCCCAGTTTTATTTGAGGACAAATACAGAATTAGCACTGCGAGATTTTTAGACATTGTCAACATTTACCAATTTTTATCAACTAAAAATCACTAACCGATATGTAAATTTGGCCATGAACTTTTTCAATGGAAGAACACAGACACAATTTTTGCCCATGCGTATTCGAGGTGAAATACAGAATTCATCACTAAAATTTTTGGATATTATCCACCACCATCAATTGTTATCATCCAAAAACCTCGGTAAAATATAAAGAAAATATACTGCACTAGGTACTTGAATAATTTTTATTTATCTTTTGAAGTGATAAACAATTAAATAAACTAATAAAGATTGCACTGTATATAAAAATATTTTATAATCAGTTTAGAAAAGAAACGCTTAGGTATTTTTTGATAATTTTAAAAAACTATATGTATCATTTATTACAACTGACTATAGAGTAATAAACAGTTCAATTTGTTGAGTGCCAAACAAACCGGAACACATAATAACGTGTTATCTAACGTTGAGACTCATCCACAATAACGGCCGCTAATTATTTTGACCGTGGACGAAACGTGACAACTAACCTCTACTTTCCTGCATGTTTCGTCGTACCATAAGTGTACTTTAATCATTGGCGAAAGGTCATATTAGCGATAAATGATGAATTAAATATGTACAGTTATATTCTGAAGGGAGATCTTGGATACGAGTCCATAATAAAATTTAAAGTTTTGCTGTCTGTTACGATAAATTGCAGAGAAAAATGTTCAAGTTGTTGATAATAAAAATGTATCTTGCACAGTTTAGCATACAATAAATTAATTTGTTTAAATAAAACGTTTTATTATGAAGATAAGATCTCAAGTTTAATTAAAAAAATAGACAAATAATTTCTATTTTAGTACTGAAAATGTTATAACTATTATTCTCATTCATTTACAAACATTGAAAACGGACAAATTGTACTAAGTTTTGTATATTATGTCAATTAATAAAACAATCTTGTATAAACTATAAAATAATTTTTATTTTTCTATTTATTATTGAAAAGAAGCTTTTATAATGAACTAGACTGGCACCTGTTATTGTGGAGGATAATTAAATGTGAATGTAACTGCTTTTTATTAACATAAAATTAATAATTGAGTGAAAAAGAAAATTCAAATTTAATCCCGTCAAATAAACTAAAATCAACATCATGTTTTTAAAACTCTGCCTATGAGTTGGGAGGAAGTTTTGTTCTCAAAATACTGGATATATATATATATATATATATATATATATATATATATATATATATATATTAAAAAAATAAAAAATAGAAAACAAAAAAAACAACAAAATATACATCAAATGAAAAAGGAGACATTAAAAATCAAATCTGCGTTTAGTTTGAATCGAACCGTGATTTGAAAATGTAGAAAAGTGAATTCCATGCCGCTGAGACTAGTTTCTTACGGATTAAACTAATTTTCAAGGAAATCTGATCTTGTTTTTTTAATTATTTTTTTTAAATCAATAATATTCAACTAAAGTCTTCCTTTAAACTGCTTGCGATCTTTTAGAGAATCGTGATAAACAGTTTGAGAAACGCCGTTTTAAATCTTTTTTACAAATTATTTGAATAAATGTTTTGAAGTACAGATTTTCTTCTCTTTGTTTTCTTCAAATTACTTTCGTAATTCAATTTACATTACAAACTATATTCACCAATTATTCAAATACTTTTTATACGATCTAAACGCTGGTAATAGATATAAATGAATAGCGTATTTGTTGAAAATCGATTTTCAATATATAAGAAAACAAAAACGTTCCAATGAAACCGAAGCGTACAAATGCAAAATCGAGTGCAGCTATAGAAAAGCTCGAATGACATACCCACTGCACCATTTCCACAGTTTATATAACAAGAGAGTTCAGGATTCTTGACAATTTGCGAAAAAGAAAAAGGAAAAAAAACTGCGATCCCATTCATACTTACACGTACATTGTAACGTCATCTCATGTCACACTTCACGTGTCAAATATGGCACATTTGTCTTATTCGCACGCACGAACACGACAATCAATCCATACATCTTTTTTTTAATTGTCACCCACGTCGAGAATTTCGCATTATTGCTAAAAATTTCGGACGTTGCGTCACGTCTCTCGCTTTTATCAACACACAATGCCTGTTTGTCTATCCTTCACCGCATTGCAATATGTATCTTTTGACACGACAAGATGAGGCATGCGCAATACAACGCTGTATTATTTGTAAGATCGACCCGTGCTATGACACAGTATAGAAAATCGGACAGTATACGAAATCTCACATTGATATGAGCTTGAACTTTCGGCAGACAAGATTTTATGAACGATTTCAAATATTGTACTTTTTTTTAAAAAAAAAGAATATACAATACAAAACAATATTAAACTCGTATAGGTTATTGAAACAAATATGAAGCACATATAGTTTAAAATCATAATTGTATGTTTTCATACCTGTGATCTTTTTGATATGTTATCTTTGTTGTTTTCGTCCTTTTGAATCAGTTAAGTCTATTTTCCACTAGTTTCGGCACGAGTGGCATTCTCTGGTAGATGGTGAAGGCCGAACTTATTTCATGAAACCTGAAATTAGTTTTTAACATCTACCTGAGTGTTACGTACGCCGAAACTATTAGTATAGAACATACAGTTAATCCCAAAAAATGAAGATTAGCAGAACAACATGTGCTTTAGTATAAATTATAAACAAAACAAAACGTAATCTGTCACATCAACGATCAGTCTTATAAATTGTATAACCTAGAGATTCTCTTATTACACCGTCTCTTAAATATTAAATGAATAATTGATCCTCCATTATTATCTTTATGAGTAAAATAAATGATATTCACTTTGTACAACCAATAAATATTTTTATTCAACATTTGATATCTGATATTTAACTGAAAGTAATCATTTTGAAACTGACGTTTTAAGAACCATCAATGCCATATTTACTTAACATTTGGTATATTACTGCAATTTAGTCTAACATATCCTCCTGACAACTCCCTCAAAAAGATTGCTTCCTTCTATCAAAGAAGCGAAGTTTTTAAATAAAAAAAGAAACGTTTATATTAGGCCCGGTTAAATAATTAAAAATACTAAGTTTTTCACATCAGATAAGGTGTTTCAAAAGTAAGATAGGGTAAATTAGATTAATTTAGGTCATATGGTTTTAATGAAAATACAATATAATGAAACTTAACCTCATGTACATACTTGATATTTTTTGAAAAAAATGATAAGTTTTGTTAAAAAGTTAACGTTTGTATAACAGTATGCTCAATCTGATTATATCTGATCCTAACCTAGTCTCTTATTTTTAAAATTGCTCAGTACTACAACTACTATAAAATATTAATATCTTTGAATAACAACAAAAATGATTGATCTCGAATCGGATTGGATCCAATGTAATCAGATGAAGTAAATCATATATTAAATACTTGTGAGTGATATGCGAGAATATCTCAACTTGCTATAATAATCGTTATAAAAATTCGTACATGTTATTAAAAATATTTTCATTTCAAATCCTTATTTATAATAACGAAATTCAGATCAAGGCAGGCCATACGAGGTCAGACAATTAAGTAATGCGACAAAATTCAAAAATCGAGTATATTTAAAAATTAAGGTACATCGCTGCGATTCCCTTCAAAGTAGTCCCCTCCCGCATCTATACACTTATTCCAGCGAGTTTTCCAGTTTTCGTAACAATTCTGGAACACTTCTTGTGGGACCTCTCCAAGTACCCTCGTCACAGATTCTTGGATATCTTCAACGGAGTCAAAATGTCGACCTTTGACGAATTTTTTCATATGGGGGAATAGGAAAAAGTCGCAGGGTGACATGTCCGGTGAATAGGGCGGTTGTGGTAACGTTGCGATGCCTTTAGACGCCAAAAACTGAGAGACACTGAACGCACTGTGACAGGGAGCATTGTCGTGATGCAGAACCCAAGTCTTCGCGATCTCTGGACGCACTCTGAGCACCCTTTTTCGTAATTTTTCGAGCACATTGCGGTAGAATACTTGATTTACGGTTTGTCCAGGTGGTACGAACTCTTTGTGAACCACCCCTTTGCTGTCGAAGAAGCAAATCAACATGGTTTTCCCTTTGGACTTGCTCATTCTCGCCTTCTTTGGCCTTGGTGCTCCAGGGGACAGCCACTGTTGGCTTTGTCGTTTAGTTTCGGGGTCATATTGAAAGAACCAGCTTTCATCACCAGTAATAACTCGATCGAGAAGAGTACGATCACTTTCAACCTGCTCGAGACAATCTTGCGCACCGTTGCTCTAAATTTCTCTGTTCCATTTTCGTGACATGCACTACTCGCGCGTTGTTACAAAACACTAAACAGCTGGCGAAGAAATGATCGTACGAGGGTGGTCAAGGTCTCAATCGAGAGAGTAGGGATCTGCTATTATGGTAGCGGAGTTACAGGTTCGCAGTGTTACCACAAGCCGAGAAAAAAAATCGGTCGCATTACTTAATTGTCTGACCTCGTACTAGTCAAATAAAATTAATTAAGATCAAATATAGTGTTATTTGATTAGATTTTTGTAGAAAATATTAAACACGTACGTTAGGGATAGTTTCTACAAACAAATTCATAGTAAAAAAGTATGTAACACTCACCTGACCTAACATAACCATACTGGGTCTAAACTAAATTTATTTTTACTTCAAAAATTAACTTAAGACTAGGTGCTGCATCAAATTTCAAACGAATCGAGTATTGTCGACTTCAAAACTCCAGACAAATTTAAATCAATGCTTATCACTAATGAATTCTTTTTATACCTCATAAATCACAAAAATATTTTCTAAAAAAAATATTTTATCAATTATTACTAATGAATTTTTTTATTGTTTCTTACGCGCATTTCGATGACGATACCATAATTCTCAGAGCACTAAGGTAGAGAAAAATCTATCGTTGACAAAAGTACAGAAGAATAAGATGTAGATAAGCCAAATCTTAGAGCTTTGTGGATGATGTCATCGGAATATGGAATATGTCATGAAATATGGAAAAGCGGATAAGTAACAAAACGAAATACCAATAATAATTTACTGATTATTATTTATCATATTTTTTGTGGTTTAAGTGGTTAAAAAAGTGAAGTGAATTTAGTCTCAGTGTCAGAATTGTATTATGACAATCAATGAACCACATAATAACATTTAAAATTTACTCACATTTTTAAACAAACATTATTTTTTTAAAAAAATTTATAATTTATCTTTATAAGTTTAACCGTATTCAACTCAAATACTTTTTCAATACTTAATACATTAAAAATTGCTACTCACTTTTAAGTAATCCATGTGTAACAAATGACAGACGAATGTTTCGAAAAAAACCTTTTTTAAAATGGCGGATAGAACATTTTTAGTAGATATGAAAATGATGAAATAAAAGTATAAACTAATTAGTATTTATAAAATTAAAAAGAGGAAGATCAATTTGAAAATGAATATTAGAAAGGTAACTGCCCCCGATATATTTTGGATCCTCTAATGATTTAAAACTCAGTGATATGCAATAGAAATGAAAATATGGGATAATATCACTGCTTGTAAATTATTCACATATCAAAAAAGTATTTACATGTTAGATACAATGTACAAATATAGTAAAGCTGCAGTTTTTTTTTAAATATGTATTCGTATTTTTATAAAACGCAAACACATTAACATTAACTTACAAATAATTTTATTACAAATTATTCATTGTAATATAATGTTAATTTTTAATTGTAATATAAGTTCAGATAAAAATAATACTCACAGTTTTAAAAAAATGATACAATATTACAACTGAAATTATGTAACTTCACTTCACAGTATTGTAATCACACTTACATAAACTAACCTTATATATTAAAATCATAATACAGTGTCACTGATATTAAATCTGAATAATTAGCAACATATTATTAATTAACACTTAATACTATTATTTAAAAATTATTAAAAACTGACAATTAGCACAAAGTTAGGTCTTTACGCAGCAGTTAGGTAACATTAGAAAGTAAACATTCATATCTTCATACTGAGAAATCAGGCATCACATACTGAGAAACCAAGTGTTGCCAACTATCATAATGGGTTCATAGCATTGCTAATTATTATTGAATCTATTAATAGATGGCAGGTAAATTTGTTATTAATGTGTAAGATATACAAACTAGAGAAACAATATTATGTAACACATTGTATAGCCGCAATAAATGTAGACTTATAATGACATTTATAAATTCGTAAACTTTTTTCTAAATAAAAGATTGTTCAAAAGTATTATAACATATGGTTCATGTTTTATTTATTTCATTTAGGACGTATAAGGATGTTATATTTATATTCATATATATATATATATATATATATATATATATATATATATATATATATATATATATATATATATATATATATATATATATATATATATATATATATATATATATATATATATATATATATATATATATATTTATATTCATATATATATATATATATATATATATATATATATATATATATATATATATATATATATATAGTCATTTACAATTAATTATAAAGGACAGTATTATATACTTTGATTATTAAGTAAAATTTTATCTTTGTTTAACATAATATATAGGTAAATATTTTATAAACAAAAAAGTGAATAAAAACACCTCTGCAAGTAAAAACTAATTACTTATGACAGAAAGCGAGATTTGATTTTCAACAAAATTTATATCTCCATCTCGCTTATTAACATAAAATGTATTCTTTCTTTGATACAATTATAACATATTAAAGATATTAAATCTATCTTTATCTGTCTTGAATGTATTTACTAAACTTTTCAGAAAAACTTCTAATAAGGTTAGTTAATTATTCATGTACATTACATTTAACACTTGCATCTCTGTATTACTTGTTTGCACTCTAAAAATTAAAGCTCAAGAAAAAATATTTGAATTTACTTTAATCACTTATTTCGAATTTTTAGAGTGAAATTATCAGCCATATTTGTTGTGTGTATGATTAAATACCATCCACTTTAACTAGCTTATTATACATTTACTTATTTAAATTCAAATTATATTAGCTTAAGAAGCTGGCGTGTGCAACCGACGAACGATGAAACTGGAATTGATTTAAATGTCAGCATATTTGCTAGCACGCTGCTGATAACATGAATTTGCAAGCATGTGAAATAAACAGATTAGTCACTGTGATATTTAATAAATGGATTAGGTTGGTCAAACATAGTATCCGGAACTGATTTACTTTTCTGGGCTTCAATTTTGAAAGAAATGATAAATTTTTAATTGTCTACTACAATAGTTAAACATTTATTTGAAAATTTTGAGTGGAAAAAATTCAGTGTCTTGTATTTTATAATAGTTCAGGAGCGATTTAAATGATCATTTTTTCAAAAAGATAAGAAAAATAAGATTTGGGTACGAATATATATATATATATGATATCGATAGCTATTTAAACTGAAATGGAACTAGTGCTCCCTACCGTTCCGCTACCCGCGGTAGTGCAACGATATTTCTCCCAAACTCTACCCCTTCTCTACATTGTACACATATCAACGCATCAAAAAAGGAGCACCGAATAACGAATTGCTACGTTCTTGGGAAGCGCTTTAAATGGGCATTTCTCTTCTACAAATCGTTCCCTTTCGCACCACAACAGTGTTTATACGGTGTTGCGGTACAACAGGGAGATTTGTAATTGCTGTATATATGAACAATTTTAATATACCAAAACATGGAGGAGTTACAAAGAAGTATAGAGATTTTTTGAATATATCAGAAAATATTAATAACAAAAACGTATTTAAACACGTTAAGTACAAGTATATATTTTAATAATTATGAAATCATTTTGTCAAATTTTTACTTTAATTTGCTAAAAGTCACTAAAAACTTTTGATGTACGAAATATTTCCAGAAAAATCGACAATTGTATTAAATTACATACCACTAATTTACAGAAGTCAATGATAAATACACGCACACACACACACACATATATATATATATATATATACATACACGTAATTTTCTTCACTTCTAATTAACTACTGATATTTCCATTTTTATGTTTTTCAATAAATAATGAAATGAATGATAAACGGCTGACTCGTTTCTGGAAGAAAAAAATGCTTTTTCAAATATTCTATTTTACTTTCTTCTGGGTTATCTGACTGTCAGATATCCATTACTAGTTTCAGCAGGTGTACTATCTTGAGGTACATACTAGAGACTAATATCTTCAATTTTTATCATAAAATGCCACACGTACCGAATCTAGTAGTGCAGAGCAGACACTCAGATGATTCAAAAGAACAAAGCAAGAATAATGCTTCAACGTGATGAAAATATAAAAATATACAATTATATATTTTTCTAATCGGTCTTATGACTAAGAACATACAAGAGTTATAAAATTATTAATAGTACATACCTTGCAATCAATTTTAACTTGCATATATTTTCCTTACATGACATAATGTGTACTATAACAATCGACTCCAGTTGGATCCAAACGTAATTTGGGACAATGCTAATAGAAACAAATCGAAAGCCACATTCTATCAATTTCGATTTGAAGTAGTCAATCTCAACAAGCTGTTCGGAATTAATATTGAATTTAATTGTTATCTCTTCACTGCAGGAGATTATGCTCATTAGTGTTACTGAAGAAAGAAGATATTAAATTACAGTAAGGCCACTTCTCATAATTTTGTTGTTTTAGTAATCAAAAGATGTTAAATGATACTAAATCTATTAAAAATATGGACGTAAATAGAATTTATGTTCAAATATGATATAAAAACCATGTTCTATTTTATTCAAGACATTCTAATTGCAGTTAAGAATATCTAGTAAATAAAAATCAAATCCTTATTGTGGTTTTCTATTGTATACTTCTTGTACACTGTTGTATGCGAATTGTGTAGATCACACGCCAATTCGTTACTTCTATGATCGGTTTCAAATTTTGTCATCTTCAGGTAAATCTTTAACTAATCAGCTGATTTACTGACGATAACAAATAAAGAGAAACCGATCGTACAAGAAGTGAACTCGGATGTAATCTACAGGGTCTGCACAAAATAAAAAAACTCGTATTTTTATACTTTAAGTTTTTTAAAAAATAGATATACTAAATTAAAAAAAATGTCATTGAAGACTACCGTTAATGAAAAAACATGTAGGTGAACTTTAATTATTTTTCATTTTTAAAATATATTTTCATTTTGTGAAATCAAGAAACTATTTGATCTCTCACACTACGAATTTCGAGGCCTGAAGCTTCATGGATTCTTAAACAGCCGTTTTTTTAAACTGAATTCACAATGCTCTAAAGTTCTAATGAGTTTCACTTCTATTGGTTTATATGTAACGATAGATTCGCCAATGAACTTATCAGTCCTCGTTATCTAGTACAAGCAGCCTAAACCGCTATGCCGATGATGTCGAACAATCAAAAATTATTAATAATGATTTATTGAATATTTTTGATCAGAAAAAAATGTGTTTGTGAGATAAAAGTTTAGTTAATTTGTGAAGTAATTTTAATTACAGTTTCAGAACTGAGTTTTGTAAAATACTCATTGTTTAAAACTGTATTGCAAGTAATTCATAGAGAAAAGGAATTATATTCTTCAAATGACAGATACTTGATTTATTTCATGATTTTATTAATTCTCAGCCTTTTTTATTATATATGATAGCTTAACAAAAATTATTCACTTGAAATAATATTAATTCTTCATGTACTGTCGGGACTTTCAAGTCTCAATAATAAAAACTGATATTAAATAATCAATGATTAATTATTAAAATCTCTGGAATTTTATGTTCGAAATAAAAAAGGATATTGTAAAATTTAAATTTTTTAGAACATGTACATTTTTGTTGTTTTCAAATTTTTTCACTTTTATAATACAAGTTAATTGTTCTATTATTGCATTTTAATCAATTCAGTGAATAAATAGTAAAATCTTCACAGTTATTAAAAAAAAACCATTTATACTACACATTACAATAATTATGACTGATACAAAAAAATAACTTATACATTAGAAAATAAGAAACCAACACTGAATACCTCGAATTTTGTCAGCATTCTTAAGATTCGGTACATATTTTGACGACAGTATATCTTCGACATCGATTTGAACATCTTGTAATTGACATTGACATTTCTTATCGTCTACTTTGTACAACAATACTGGATTGATTTTATATACTTTACTATCACTGAACGATGGAATATCGAGTATTGCTACAATATAAATCATTTCAGAGGAAGTTTCTTTCACAGTCATAAACGTTTGCTTCTTTTCACTGTATTTGAAAATACTCTGAGTATATGATATCGAATCGTTAGATGTACATTTTGAAGGAATGATAAGATTGTTGAATTGAATTTTACTGAAACAAACAGATTTATGTTAATCTGGAATATAAAAATATAATATTCGCTTCACAAATGATTTTTTTGCTTTACAGAACAAAAAATGTTTTACTGATTAAAAATGTTCAACAAATTATCATCAATCACTTTCGATTGCCAGATTTTTTTGTACCTTGATACTTTAAATATGACAGTATGCATAAATAACAATAAAAAATGATCAATTATGATTTATTCAACATTTTTGATCAGAAAAACTGTTTAAGATTTGTGGAGTGAAAAAAATTTATTTGTGAAACTGAATTTATCCAGTGATAGGAACCAATAATCCATATATTTATTCTATGATACAAATTATTCAATATATATATATATATATATATATATATAATTTCAGAAAATATAGAGAGAAATTATATAATTCAAGTATTCAAATTAAATAATATTTTTTAAGTGTTTACTTGTAAACACTTAAAAAATATTGATAGTAGCTTCATTCGAAATGATAAGGTTTTGATTATTTAATCTTCAGTGTTTTCTTCGTACACGAAGGTCATACATTTTAATATACATTTATGAAAATAATTTCACAATAACAAAAAAATATGTCATAAATTTCACACGATCACAAGAACGATGACGGAGAGTTTTCCTTTTGAAATAATTCATGCACTTGTGGAAATATATCAATCCGTTTTTTTTTCCAAAACATCAAACAATAATATAACAGGATTCAAAACAAACAATGCTCGACTATTCGTCGCTACTTTTGTTGAATATAATTGAATTTTGTCAGATGTATATAGCACATACAGATATAAATTGAGAAAAACATAGACATATATATATATATATATATATATATATATGTATATATAATACATTTTCAGCGTATTTTTTATAGAAGAATACACGTTATTCACATATACACTACAGACATTTATTATTAAATAACCATATCATTTTTTATATAAAACTATGGAGCTCTTTCGCCTGCTCATTGCGTTCGCCAATACTCCCCCTCCAGTAAAGAGCATCACCCCCAACCGCTAATCCTCACTCTCCAATAACAAATAACAGAAATTAACAAATGATATGTGAAAATAATCTTCGTGAAATATAAGTTTTACTGGAAAAGTTTACAAAAATTAATATAATAAAATACAATGTTAAAATGTGTTATAATTTTTTTTCCTCTAAACATTCAGTAAATATAAAATTTTGAATAATTTTCCTATCAGTTTTACATTAAAATCGTCATCATGTGGATGACAGCAACCAATTAGAACAGAGACCACGTGACTAATATCAACCAATCAAAAGTCACCAGATGACATCATAACTGTTTCATTTTTATAACATGGAGAAACAATACCTAAATGGCTTAAACAGTACAAGACTTTAATAAACATGCAAGATATTTTAGTTCAAGTTTTTATTGTAACCATTAATGAAAATTTGATGATGAGGTGTTCCTGTTGCGGTACGAGTGGGAACGATTTGTAGAATAAAGTTAGTTTGTTATTCAGTGCCCCTTAATTACAATCAGTTATGTAGATTCAAAGAATAGGAAGAGAAAGACATCGTTGTATTATCGCAGTTTGCAGTGCGACAAGGAGCACTGTAAACACTTTAAAAAAAAACATCATAAGAGAAATATTTGCGAGGAAAAACTGTGTTATTGAATTAAAGATGGAAAAGAAGCAAAAAAGAGCATTTTTTGTATGAGTTCAAAACGGGTGGTAAAACGGCAGAAACTGCTCGTAAACTAAAGTATATTTCATGCACTGTTAAGGAACGTACGATGCAATGGTGATTCCAAAAACTTCGTGCTGAGAACGAGAACCTTGAAGACGAAAATGGTCGCGGTCGTCCTTCTTCAATTTATAACGACCAACTGAAGGCTTTAGTTGAATCATAACTACCCACAACAATTAAAAACAAGTGAAAGCAACGATCGAAAATGATCGTTAATGATTTATTTAACATTAATTAATCGAACGTCGTTTGCGAGGCAAAAAATAATTGATCTGTAAAAATGAATTTAGCCAATGTCAGAACTGCTTTGTAACAGTTGCGGATTTTAAAATGTGAATTCAATTATGAAATTTCTCACTGTAAACATTTTTTATTAAAAAAATAAAAAGACTTATATTAAACACGCTATCTTATCTTTTTATTGATTAGAGTGATACCTCCTGCTGTGTCTATTTACGATTTATGACAATTTATGGCTACAGATTATTTCTCGACCTAATTTTTATATATACGAGAGTCGATTTTTTCCAAAAAAAACGCTGTTTAACTTGCTTGGTTATCATACGTATTAAACAAACCTTATATATATATATATATATATATATATATATATATATATATATATATACATATACATATATATGTATGTATGTGTGTGTGTGTAAGTTTTAGCTAGTAATAAATGCTATTAAGTGCCGTTACAGACGACGTCTACTGAATGCAGATATTTTTTGTATGTGGTGTGCAAGTGAACGACGGCTAGCGTCCGTATCCCCAGTAGCGGCGTCCAACTAGAGGACGACACATGACGCTACTGATTTCCTCGTGTTGTGTTTCATGTATGTGGTAGTCGTAAGAGCGTTGTGCTAAAGTGACAGTTAACGTGAAATTAAAAATATTCAACAACAATCAGTGAATCGTTTTCAATGACAGTACTGTGCAGTGCAAATAATATAACAGAAATACCAAATGTTTAGACAGCTGTCAAGACTCATGGGTAAGCGATTTAATTATAAATTATTTTATGAAAAAAATATACAATGTGTGCATAAAAGTGTATATATAATATGTATACATATACATATACGTGTATATATATATATATATATATAGTTTTAAATTTTAAAAAATAAATATCAATTGTTACACACTTCAGTGTTTAGATATTTAAATATTCTTTCACTTAAAACAAATTTAATGATTAATACAATATATACACTTGAAAATTTTAAATAATTACTATTTAATATAAAAAATGAATACTTGTTTTTAATACTTATTAATATTCAAACTGTAAACCATTCTAAATCAATTTCTGTAATGAAAAAATGATTCATTTTTCATATGCCAGTCATGAACAATTATTTAAATTGTAATGTTATGTTTTTATCTTTGTAATCCAGTTGATACGTTGTCCTAGTGATCTTCGCTCTTTTAAAGAATAGACATTCAGCTGATCCAAAAGGACGAAGATTACCAGGACAAATAATTATTCTAAAATAAATGTTTTTGTAATAGTAACTTTTTTAACAATTGCACATATTTTTATTTATAATTTACATTATTAAATTGTTTATAAATAAAAGTAGTCTATGTATTAAGTTTATATAACCATATTCAATAATTATTTGAATTGAAAACAGAGACTTCATAAAAAAAATTATCATTTCTAAGATTTAAAAGTCTTTTAGAAAAATATTCATAAATAAAAATAGACAATGAGTTTTCAGTTCACAAAAATTATAAATAACAATATTCTAAATAAAATTAAAAAAAAACTTTTTTTATTTATAAATTTTCAATTTTTAAAAAGTATGATGTTAATTAATAAACATCTAATTAAAAAAAAATGAAAATAAAGTAGTCCGTGTATTTGTTTAAATAAATTTTTAATCATTTATTAAACAAAAAAAAAATTTTAGGTTTTTCTTTATAATTTTTAATATTTCAATGTTCTATCATTTTTGATTTATTATTTTCCAAATAAACGAAATTAAATGATTTATATATTTACTTTATATAAACTATAAGCAATGTTTTATTAAAAATAAAAGGTGTATTATACGAAATCTTGCAGAAAATTTAAATACTATATGTTTAAATATTACTTTTGAATAAGAACTTTATACTATAAAAAGTTTATGTTTTATTTATGAAAATGACAAATTATGATTTTTCAATTAAAGAAAGATGTTCATTTTTAATAACTAGACATTACAGAAAATATTAATAATAAACAATTTATATTTCTATATTTTAAGGAAAAACCTTGCTATATAAAAATGGTGTATGTAATTATTTAAATAATAATTACTTAAACCAGTTTTCAGATAAATTATTTAAATTTAGACTTAAATATTCACACATTTTTACATTTTCTAATTGAATGATACTTTATAGAAAAATACATATTAATATGTAAATTATAAATAGTCTTTTTCCAACAATAAGAGTTTTATTATAAAAAAACAAAGATAAGTTTATAAGTTTTTCAACATTAGAATACATTTTGATGGTAAGCATTTTTAAAAGGGTTAAATAAAGTTTTAGCTCTTTGTTTACTTAAACTGAAAATAAAGATTTTTAAAATAATATATTTATTTAAAGAAAATAATTAAAAAGGATGTAAATATGTAAATATTTACTTTTTACACTTACATATTTTAGTGAAATATTTTTATATTAAACACTATATATACATAATTATTCCAATGATCATTTAAAAAATATTTCCAGATTCAAATATATTTAAATATTAAAACAATTCGACATATAAAAAATTATCCAAAGATTACAGAAAAGTTAATATGATTTTAAAAGTAAATTAGTAATAATTATTTTTCAATTTAAAGGCCATGTTTATTTATGTAAAAATGTATTTAGATTTAAAATATTTAAAGAATCTTGTATGATGTTTTATAAAAGCACTAGAAATAAAACATTCTTCTATTTGCTTAATGTAAATAACAGAGAATGATCTTTAGGATTAAAGAGAATAGTTATATAGGTAAACTTCTTTTTGAAATTAAAATATTTAAATAATTAAATGCATGATTTCATGAATAATCCTTCATGAATTTTGTTTGGGAACAATTTCTGACACATACATCATTTCAAAAAATAAACTGATTTATTTTAATACATTCAAATTGATTATTTAATACATTATTCTGATCTGAATTAAAGCAAATGTGAAAAACTTTTTTATTTATACAATTCTATAAAAATAATTACATGTCAGTATATTATTTCCTAGCTACTAGAGATGTCGATTTTTCAAATAAAAAAAAAGATTTTTATGATTTAAATATTTAAATTTAAACACAATTAAACCAATATACATTTTTATTAATATTTTTTTATATAAGTACTTATAAATAAAACAATCCATTTATTTTATACCACTCAACTATATTAAAAAAAAGTTATAAATTAATGAATCAATAAGATTGTTTAACAATTTGTTTACTGAAATAATTCAAATGGAACAATATAATTTTTATTATGAAAAAAATAACATGAGAAAAAATAAAATATTCTTGTAAAAAATATACATTTCAGAATCACTTTTTTCTTTTGGACATAGAAGTCTCAACATAAAGGTTTAAATAATAATATAATCAATTTGCTGTTGATAAAATAAAACGAAATATTTACTTGCATCTTAATTTTTCAAATAAATACATGATACTTAGCCGATTTAAAAAAAATATATGAAAAACTTATAAATGTACTGATTTTTAGTAATGTTAATATAATATTTGTATTTATATTTAATAAATGGTGATTTTGGAATCAAAACAAACAGTTTTATATGTGAACAGATTTTTATATTTGAAATGTTTACTTGGAAAAGTATTTTTTTTAGAAATATTTCAGTTATTTTTAGTAGTTAGTTACAAATAGTTTACTATTTGTCTTGCATAAAATATAAATAATGGATTTGGAAATAAAATAGACATTTTCAAATCTTTTCTTTTATAATATTGAACTATTTTTACCTATTATCTTAATTTAAAAAAATATATATCAATTTAGATAGAAAAATATATATTTTTTCATATTTTCAAAACTTAAAAAGCTTGAATACATTTTTTTAATAATAGTATTATAAAAATTAAAATGAAATATTTATATATATTTTTTTAAAAAAAAATATATAAATAATTATATATTTATTTGAATAAATACACAGAGATATTTTTTTCATTTCCAAACAAATAAATACTTTTTTAATTAAATACATTAAAATTAACTATTTTATTTTTTTTTAATTAAAAATGAATAAAACTCTTTCAATAGCTATTTAAATATTGAATAAATATTCAAGAAAAAATGTCAATTTACAATTTGTTTATAAAAATAATTTATAACAGAATTATGTATTATTGTATACACTCTCTTCTAGAAGACATTTCTGTACATTTATTTATTTTATTAGAAAAAACTGTTCGAGTAAACAAAATACAAATTTAATATAAATATTAATATCTTCGTACTTTTCATGATATGTTTATTTTTCAAAATTGTTCAACTTAAAAAAAACTTTCAGACAGTGATACGAAGACACTTCAATCAAGCAGTTCTCTCAATTTGCAAACAGATCCATTGATACTAAATGATTAAAAAAGAAATGTAGACATGTGGTCTTCAACACTTCATTTATAAGATACAGAATGTTTTTATTTCATCTCACAGCTGAAATATTTTTTACTTAGTTTTACTTCAAGAAAAATTTTTTATTTCATTTAAAAATATAAGACTTGATTGAAGAAATGTAGAACATTAAATGCATTTATAACAGATGCCCACAATGGCCTTTCCCGTTAAAAATACAGCGGAGTATATAATAAAATGAACAATAAATATTGTTTATTCTGTGCTCATGAATCTGTATACAATTTTACAAAACACATTTTTAGAACAACTACAGATGATATGAATTTGAAACGTTTGATTTTTTTATATAAATGACTACATATTATTTAAAAAATCATTTAGATATTACAAGAAAATTATAATTGTATCTTTTTATACTAGTCATTTAGTTGTTGCGGTGTTGTTGACTATTCTTATCACTTTGAATCATTTGAGTGTCTGTTAATCACTGCTTAAGTCTCTAATATCTATTTGAAAATGGTACATGTATCGAAACTGGTAGAGAAAAATAAAACTCATATGATCTAAAAGACTACGAGGATAATACAGTTTCAGTTTATAACATTGTTCATCAAGTTTATATTCATTATTAGTTATTCATATGTTTTTCAAGATATGGAAAGTTCATCACACAATAAAAAATTAATCCTGAGATTTTAATATTAGCTTGGTAGGAAAATAATTGCCATTTTTGTTTCCTGAATACTAACCTTATTTTTTTTCAATGAGTGTCATGTCATCATGTTCATGTAAATATCATTTTAAAGTACATTTTTCGGTCTGTATTTCAGTATCATCGATTTTGGTTTTATTATTAATTTTGCTTTAAATTGAGCTATTGAATTGAAGATAAAAAGAAGCAAATAAGAGCATTTTTTCGTATGAGTTCAGAACGAGTAGTAAAGTAGCAGAAACTGCTCATAAACTAGACGATACTTTCGATGTGGCTTATGTTAAAGAACGTACGGTGCAATGGCGGTTCTCAGAAATTCGTCCTGAGGACGAGATTCTTGAAGATGAAGAAGTTCCTGGGCGTCATTTTTCAGTTCATTACGACCAACTGAATGCGTTAGTTGAATCAAAACCAAGCACGACAATTCGAAAGATTGCACAAAAAATAGGATTTAGTCATCCAACAGTTCTGGACCAATTAAAACAGCTAGGAAAATCAAAAAAAAGAAAAAGTATATGAATTTGAAGGTCATAAACCACAATTATTTTTTTACCAACCTAATATTAACTTATCTGTAATTGAATTATTAATAATTAATAACTTAAATACAAATTTATAAAATTACGTTATAAAACTCAAAATACTTCGAAAACTTTATACAAACAGTTCGAATATTTAAGTCGAGACAAAGTAAAACACATTATGATATTCCATATGTGCATTTAAGTGTACTTCTTTGTACATGTGTGTTTGTGCACATTTTACACATGGCGAGCAAAGAAATATTCCATGAAAACCTAATCAAAATTAACATATTACACAAAATATTATCAAATAACATACTGTTGTTTTTTAATGTGATACTATAACCACATGTATGATAAGAAAATTAATAACTATATGGTAATTTGTTTTGTTCCATTAATGTTTCCAACCGAAACTTCATGTTTTTTAATGTGGATTTTTATACATATTTATATATATATATATATATATATATATATATATATATATATATATATATATATATATATATATATATATATAAACATAGTAGAACACAGTTATAGCGAGGACACAGTTGTAGCCAATAAATGTTCTAATGATTTTGATTCTTGGATATCTTCCTACAAAATATTTATTTCATAAATTAAATAATAATTAATGATAATAACAGTTTATTTAATTAATTATATAATAAACTTGTTTTACAGATGTAAAAGATAAATTTCGTCCTCTCTAAAAAGGTTATTCTTTGCCTATTTATTATTAAATAATTTGGTGGAAAATAATTGAGGTTTCTGACCTTCAAATTCATATACATTTTTCTCTTTTTTGATTTTTCTAGCTGTTTTAAGTGGGTCTAGAATTGTTGAATTACTAACACCTAACTTTTAAGCAAGGTCTCGAATTGTTGTGTGTGGTTCTGGTTCAGCAACATCTTCAGTTGATCGTTATGAATTAAAGAAGGACTCCCGCGACCTTCTTTATCTTCAAGACTCTCATTTCCAGCATGAAATTTTTGGAAACACAATTGCACCGTACGTTCTTAACAGTACCCACACCAAAGCATCGTTTATATTACGAGTAGTTTCTATTGCTTCTCCACCCATTTTGAACTCATACAAAAAATGCTCTTATTGCTTCTTTTTCATCTTTAATTCAATAGCGTAATTTGAAGCAAAATTATTAAAAAAAAAAATAAAGTCGATATTACCAAAATATTGACTGTAAAATGCACTTTAAAATGATATTAACATGAATACGATGAAAAGACACTTTCATTGAAGAAATTAAAGTTAAAATTCAGAAAACAATAACCGTAATTATTTTCTTACATCCTAATAATTAAAAAAACCTGCTTTTTTTAGAATACATAAAAATAATTACTCATTTCCAAATATAAAATCTACAGAACACAAACTCTAATTTTCTATTAGTTAATCCTTTATCAGCCAAAACCATATTCGATTATTTCTAATTATGTGCCATACCGATATTTTATTTAAATATTTTTTTACATTAGTTCTACAAATAAATTTTATTAAAATAAATATTTACAGAAAAATGGAATACATTTCAATTCTCAAAATATCTTCCAATATTTTGTACAACTTTACTCCATCTGTCGGGTGGCTGACGAATCCCTTGTCGAAAAAAATGGCGGAATTGAGTCGATGAAGTCGTAATGGATTTTCAGACCTCTTCCATTATTTTAGTATTTTTTTCACGTTTTATACGTCACAATACCTTCCCCAAAAGCTGAACAAAACATTCCCATGGGTTCATCAGCATTTTTTTCGACTGAAAAGTGAAAAATAAACACCAAATCGTGTTCACTACTGTTTTGTTAGGTTGTGCTAACTACTTGGCTAAGATATATAGTGTTTTTAAATAGTAAGGTTAGCATTTCAAAATCGTAAAACGATGAGAAAATATTATAATTAAAAACGGAGTTATGACTGATTCAATTTAAGGGCACCGAGTTAATTTTTACAACTAATAGATACTTCTTCTTTGTATTATTTCATGAAATCTTGCAATTTCTCCATATATAAGAAATTATTTAATCTTATTTTTCTAAGTATCTATTGACATAGTGAATCGATTTTTGTGTCATTAGTTGATATTTTAAACATAAAATATTAAAAATCATAAGAATGATACGTTTCGCGCCCATATGGGCATCATAGGTACATTGAACTTATAAGAAGTTGTATAGAAAAAGACTTTCCATTAAATACTGAATGTTTAGTTGCAAATTAATGAATAAAGTAATCAGAAAATTTTGTCGTTGTGGAATATGTGGAGCTGTACGGTTATTTTGAATTTGCTTATTGAATTAATTTCTGTTACTGATTTTTAGAATTCGTTTCTGGCAAATAAATTAATATATTTAAAAAAAAAATAACTTGTCGACTTTTCATAACAAATTCATACAAATAATGGATTTCGAAATGCAATGATTATTTTAAGACTTCTTCATTTTTGAATATTTGAGTATTTTGATCCTTTATGACTTATGACTATTTTACAAAATATGTCATAGTTTCATAGCATATTTTATATAACAGTAATAAGTCAAAAAGGGCACAATGTAAGATTTCGAGAATATGTAAGTAAGTTTTTCAAGAATTTAGAGAAGTGCGCCGTCATTTTTTTCGACAAAGGATTCGTCAGTTATCCTACAGATGGCATAGTTATATAAAATAATAGAATATATTTTGAGAATTCCAATATATTCCATTTTTCCATAAAAATTATTTTTCTATAAAAAAGTCTCCGAATGAATTTGCACACCTAAAATTTTTATTAATAACTTCTTAAAGAAATAAATACTATATTTTATTTAATGTATGTATGTATATATATATATATATATATATATATATATATATGTATATAAACAAAGAAGCAAGATTTTTGTATAAAAGAGTAATAAATCAAAAAGAATAAAGTGTTATAATATTTAAAAAAGAATTGAATGGAAAAAAATTATTTTACTCTGAAATTTAAAATTTATAATTAATATAATAGAAATAATAAGATATTTTCAACTAATTATGAAAAAAACTGAAATTTTATTTATTAAAAAAATATCATTGCTGTGTAAATATTTCAAATATCAAAATATTTTATATATAAAAAGTTTATTTCTAGATGCTTCCTATTTTTAGAACAATTTTCGTCTGAAATAAGCAAATATATGAATATGTTTGTTCCTCTCTGTATGTGTACAATTTTTTTTAACAATGAATAATTTTGCTATGTTTGTATAATAATTTTAAACGAAGAATATAAAGTTGATGAGAATGATTTATAAAAAACAGAATAAAAATATCAAATGAAAACAAGTACACTTGATTCGTGTTCCAATACATTTATTAGAATAAATATTCATATGAATTCTACGAAATTGAAATATGTATATTTTTTCAGGAAACTGAAACATTTAAATCGTATCATCAATGAAATATCTGTACGTGCGACGGATATTTGTTCTTTAAATCAAGATGAAAAGGAATCTAAGTCGTTAATATAAACACATCATGTACATGAACTATTATTGTGGCCTTTGTCGAAGAAAGCGTGACCAGTGAGAAAAAAAAATATCACCAGAAAGAAATTGAACAAAACGAAAAACTTCAAGCAAGTAGTCTATTGTAAAAAGTCTTCCAAAAAAAATATATAAGGGGAAAAAAGCATAAAACACACACACATACACAAACGGAACGTTTCCGAGCCAACCTGATGTGATAAGAAAAATAACACACGCGAAGAAGTTTTTTTTAAGAACAGTCATTTGAAAGAGAACACTGTTCGTTTGACACGAAAAAAATTATAACATTAAACACATATATTCTGTATTGAAATTTTAACGTCGAGTCGACGAAACACATTTCTGGTTATTGTCAATGTCTGATTGTGAGGAAGTAGACGGATAACAAGTACTTTCTTGAAAAAAGAGACTCGGAATAGTTGTAGTATAGATGTAGAATAGAAAAAAGGCCACTATTATTCGTATTTATTGTTCGTTTTTTGGTCGGAAGAGATGTTTCTCATTTATAAACCAAATAAATGGAGGTCACGGTGACTCGGTGAAACGTATCGATACATAACCATGACGATGGTTGTTCGAAGGGCAGCGGCGCGGTCCTCGTACAGGGCGTTAAGGCGTTGTGTCGTTTGTTTTGCGACCGTGTGCGTGCTACCTGTTCTGTTGGTGTTCGTTGTGACAACAGAACAATATATGCGGCCTATGAACCAACGTAGGATTAGCAGTACCATCGACGAGGTAAGTACTAATTAGAATTTACTATACGGTCAGTTCGTTCATGAAAATTTAACGTATGAAACAACAAATGTTGAAATACTTAAAGATAAATGATTATGAAAACCCATTTTATATATATTTTTTAATAAAAACTAGTTGATTACATATCGAAAAGAAAAGATAAAGAAAAATCTAAAATGAAATCACAAGTATATATTTATTCAATAATTCTTTCATCGCAATATTTTTGGCAAAAGTGCTATTATTTCTTAAACTTTTTCGTTAACCCTTTCATTGTGTGTCGTTTATGTATCAAATTGTTTTTTTTTTTACTTTTGATATGGTTTCCGGATAATTATACATGATTTTCTCAAATACAAGTATCATATCAAACATACAAATCCTGAATATATGAGGACAATTTGAAAAGACTGCGGCCTAACTATGAAAGAATATAACTTGTGTTTTTAAATTACTTTTATTTTTCAATACGGTCCTCCTGAAATTCAGTGCACTTCATCCATTGATACTCCAGTGCTTTTATGCCGTCTTGGAAATACTTTTCTTGGATGTTCTCAAAACAACAATTCACTGTTGCTATCAGTTTTTCATCTTACGAAAATCGCCACCATTTTTAAGTTTCGAAATGAATGGTAGCGCCATATCATAGAAATTTACAAAACTTATCAAACGACCCTCGTAAATAATCAATTATTCACCATTCATCCGATAGAACTCCTAAGCTCGAAATAAAATAACTGTTCTAAAATTTATTTATTTTTTCTAATGTTATTATTTTTCAGATTAAAAATTACATTTTTTCCATTTTAACTAATACAGTAAACCAAAGGGTAAACCACACTAATGTGTCTGTACACAACTCTATATTTACTCTCACTGTGTAGCGTCCATTATACTTTGATTGATACAACTAAGCAGAGTGATATGCGATGACTCAAGGCTTCTATCGTTTTTTTCTTATTCCAATATCTCAAATCCGTTATAAATGTGTGTGTGAAATTTTTCATTTCACCTTAGCTCATAAATAAATTGGAAAAAAGAAATAAAAAAAATAAAATTAATTTTCTCTTGTAAGATAATAAAACCAAGGTTATTATTTTTCAGTCAATATTCTTAAATTCGAATATTTGAATTTACTGTCAAAGATTGATTTTTTTAACAAGAACTTTATATTTTCAAAAAGTTTCTATAATTTCTCACAACGAAGATAATTATCTCGAATAATGAAATCCAAATATTTGTTTTTTCAAATATATGAGCTCTGACTGATTTATTTTAAAAGCACTGAATTAAATTGTACGCAGAATATTAGTGTGGTAGGAAAATAATTGCGGTTTTATTTTCTGAATTCTAACCTCATTTTTTTCGATGAAAGTGTAATTTTACGGTGTTAATATTATTTTAAAGTGGACTTTTCGATCTGTATTTTGGTAACATCGACTTTGAGTTCATTATTAATTTTATTTCAAATGAGGCTATTGAATTAAAGATAGAAAAGAAGCAAATAAGAGATTTTTTTTTGCACGAGTTCAAAACGGATGGTAAAACAGTAGAAACTGCTCGTAAACTAAACGATGATTTTTGTGTGGGTATATTAAGAAACGTACGGTGCAATGACAGTTCCAAAAATTTTGTGCTAAGGACGAGAACCTTAATGATGAAGAAGGTCAAAGGCGTCCTTCTTCAGTTCATTATGACCAACTGAAGGCGTTAGTTGCATCAAAACCACGCACGACAATTCAAGAACTTGCACAAAAGTAAGGCTTTACTCACTGAACAGTTCTGGACCATTTAAAACAGCCAGGAAAATGAAAAAATAAAAAAAATGTATATGAATTTGAAGATCAATTGTGTGTGGGAGTAAGATTACCGACTGAGTGATGCACTAAAGAGTGAGAACTTGACTTTTTTTAAATTAATGAAAATAAGTTTATTTTTTGTGATTTTACGTTTATTTTGACATTGAATGCAAGGGTTATAACTTAAAACTAATGTTGTGATATGGATTCTAACTAGCTGAATAATTTGTGACTTAATGACTTGCTTGTGACTTCATGACTTATCTATCGCATAGCGTGGTTGGTTTATATATGATTTCGGGAGTATGGTAATTGTAATTCCAGGTAATGTACAGTTTAATACAAACGGTTCAAACCCATTAGTTTACAATACAATGAATTAATATGTATTTGGATTTGATACTGAATAATAGATGTAACTTAATAAGCCTGATCCTTTTAAATAAAGACAAGTTTTTTCCATACTTTTGAATAAATTAATTTTGAAAACTGGAATTACACTGTTAATAATGTGATTTTAATAGATAAACAAATAAACGAATAAATATAACTATCAGTCTTCAACAGAACATAAACCGTAATTATTTTTCTACAACCTAATATTTATTAATTTATTACAAATTAAAATAGATAATACAAATATAATATAATTTTAATTAACGTTTATATGTTACATCTACACTAGATGTTTTTTTTCTGATAATCTGAACAGGATAAAAATAACTCACTTTTAACTATTCCCTTCATTATATCTGATATTTCCGGCCACAAATCTAAAAATAAGCTATCTCTATGAGAATTTACATGTGTCTGAGGGACGATAAGACAAGTGCACCGAAAAAAAGATTAAATGCACAAATGTTATAATATATTTTCTCTGAACTACTGATAGCTTTACAAATAACACATGTTCCTTATTCATAAAATTATTTCTACAAGGAAATCACAGTGTTGAAGAACGTGTAATAATAGAAATTGTTATTATGATATTTGACCTGTATAAATAAAAATCAATACCATTCCACTTAATATCTAGGAAATCATTAAAGCGATGGGAAAAAAAGCGTTTCCATTTTAATGTATTTATTTACTATCTGACTGGAATAAATTAATGTTGAATGATTTCCTGTTATTTGTTTCCAAATCTTTTTATGGATTGTTTCGTGTGTACATTGAATAAAAATGAATATGATTGATGGATGTTTCGTTCAGAACGTTGCATTGTTCACGTGAAAATACATTTTCTCGTAGTACTTTCATTAATATATCTAACTTTAGCAATTATTTTTGTGATTGGCGTATTTGAAAATGATAAAGAAACTTAATTAAAAACATGTACAGATGGAAGAGTTTCAACTTTTTGTAACGATTTACGATACATGTATAAGACAGGCGATATTTTTTTTAATAAAAACTGAATTAGTCGAATTTTCACAGACCGTAAATATACGAGGGAAGGTCAAAAAAAATTCGCAGAATGAGGGAGAAAGAAAGTAAAACAAACCCAGTCATTATTTTTATTTTTCAGTATATTTTACCTTGACTCTAATATACTTTTCAAACCTTTCAACAAGTTTATTTAACCTTGTAAAAACATTTTTCGGTTCTTTTGGGGTCTTTCGACCCCAAAAGAACCGAAATTGCTGCCCTGATCTCTTCATCATCCCCAAATTCCTTCTCGTGTAACTCTTTTTTCAAATTCGTAAATGACTAAAGTAGCTAAGGGCTTGATGTGGACTATATAGAGAGTCGTTCAGAATTTTTAAACCACATTTATGGATCGTAGCTCTTCCAACATTGCTCTTATGAACAAATACGGTATCTTGCAAGAGCAATACACCATTTCACGATTTTCTCATCTTTTTTCCCAGATTACTGCCTTTAGTTGTTCCATCATAGTGACACAGTATTCTCCAGTTATATATAAACACACTTAGCTTGGTAGTCGATTAATAAAACACTCTATGTATCTCAAAAAACAGTGGCCAAAAGCTCTCCAGCTTATGTCGACATTTTAAACATTCTAGAGGGTGATGTATCCATTTTATATCAGCGTTTGGATATAAAAAGATAATGAATCCATGTTTCATCTCCAGTAACTATTCGGTACAAACTTTCGTCGAGATTGTCTTTACATAGGTTCAAAAACTTCCTCAGCACTTCAACATGGTGTCGCATTTGAATCGCTGTGAGCATTCTTGGTAGCCACCTTTCGCTGACCTCTGACATGTCAAAAAAGATCATGTAAAATATTTAAAACAATTGTAACTGACACTCCAACCATTTCTGTGATTTAATTCCTTTTTGAACGGGCGTCATTCAACATTACTGTCTCTATTTTCTAACAATATCCGTCTAAGTTGCCTCGAAAGACCTTCCTGAACGTGCGTTTTCTTCAATCGACTCTCTGATTTGCTTGAAGAGACTACACCACTTGTAAATCAACGTTTTCCCAGGACAAGAGTCATGGTAAACTTATTTATTTTTTCCATAATGATTTGAGACGTTTTTTCTTGTTTTTTGCGGAATTTAATGACGATATGAAACTGAAAGTTCTCCACTTTGGGGACTTGTTCTTAATTTGACATACGTTTCAAGTGATAACTTGTATACTACTACTCAAAATGACTTGCAACTTGGTACATAAACTACTGGAGAAATTTACTTTCAAACGCGTTAGCGTAACAACACCCCTCTCCCCGCCAACATGACCATTCTGAGAATTTTTTTACCTTCCCCTGTAGGTGATTTTTATATATAATAACATAAATGTATAAACAAAGTGAAAAAAATGATTTATTTTGTAATATAAAAAGGATTTCACAAAAAAAAAGAAAGAAAAACAAGTACATATTTTGTTTATTAGTTCACCTAAAAAAACATCGCGTGTCACTTGTAAGAAAACATTATTATTCAGAAAACTATTCAAGTCGAAATTCTAATCGAGTAGAATAGTTCAACACGTGTTAAAATAACTTCGTTTGACGAAAACGTATCTAGATTTCAGTTTAATTTGTTGTTTTTTCCCATTCTTCCTAAGCTAATTATTTGGTTGTGGTTATAATCAATCATATTTCTTATCGAAAATACAATCAAACAGATTTATACAAAACTTCTTTATTTTTAATAGTGGGTGCGTGCGATGCTATAAAATGGAAAGTCAATATTAATACTTTTTTAATACACGCCAAATAAATATTTGCGTTTACTCTTAGAATATTCTTACAGAATGTCAAATCAATAGATTTTTAAATTATCGAAGAAGAGATTTGAGTCATTGTACAGTTGTAACACTGAATAAATTCACTTACATAAATGAATTATTTTTTTATTGCAATCAATAATGATTTATTGAACATTTTCGACCAGAAAAATGTTCATGGTTTGAAGACTAAAAAAATAATTCATTTGTGACAGAGAATTGAAAACGTATAATATACTACCAAGTTATTATTAAAATCATTAACTTTCAGTAGATTTTAATATTCAATCAATATTTAATAATACTCTGGTACAATCTTTTTCTAAAATAATATCTTTATAATGTTAAACAAATCATTAATTTAAAAAATCATATTCGGAAGAAAAATACAAAGGTCAGTCAAATATAAACCGAACTTTTTCCCGTACTCTTTATTCAATTAATACTTTTCAAATGTACACACAAGACATTTTTTTACATAATTTCCGTTAATATTTAAACACTTATATATATGTTTAGAATCTCAGTCACTTTCACGTTTTCGTTCGTTAAAAACTTGGTTCCAATGCGTTGGGCAATGGCACTAGGTAATTTTTGCTCAAGTATCGTGTTAGCTACTAACGAAACGAATGTGAAGTCATATGCACGGCAAGAAATGAGTCTAGATACCCACATTAACATCCCCATTCAATCTCAGCTGCAAACGTTTGCTCGTTTAGTAGTAGAAAAAAAAGATTTATATTTTACTGACCCTCGTACACTTTTAACAACTTTAAAATAAAAAATTACTCGAGAAATAAAAATTCGTAGTAGAATAGACATTGATTACAATTTAACTTACACATCATTTTTTTATTCGCTCGACAAACCACAAAAAATTTTTTTTCGACTAAAAATATTCAATAAATCTTACTGATCACTTTTGATCCTTGTTTATACATATTTCTAAATTTGGAATCATCCTTCGAGTAATAATGCATAGACAAATCTGAAAAAAATGATTTTTCTATAGTTCAGTATTCTGGAAGCGCATATATACGACCCTTTTTCCAATTTTCATTTATATTTAAACTCTTTTCAATTATTTTTCGTTTAAAAACTTAAACTAAATCGTTATAAATGTATTTAAAACACAAACAAAACTTTACTTGTCTGTGAAAATTCGTTTTATAATATAAATTCTTACTGCAAACAAAATCAGATTGAAAATTATTTTCAAGTTTATTTACCGAAGATAGTCTTTTTAAAATTCAGCTATTCACATCAAAATAGAATTATATAATTCTTTTTCAGCATTGAGTACAATTCGTTTTCCAATCAAAACATATTCGACAACACAAAAAAATAATTACGTTTTAATTCGTCTTCCAACAACAAAAAGTTGATTGAACGAATGTCAGTCCAAAATTGTATATTCATTTCATCGGCGTTTCAATCATAAAAAGCATTCGCTTGTGCTATTTTTGAACTTATTAAAACCAATATTCGATACCTACGCTGTCTGTTAGATTGAAGCTCTTGTCAGAATGTACAAGAATGACGTTGCGTGGCACGCGAAAGACAATTAATTCATCAACGTCAACTCTATCTGAAATTGGGACGGTGTACACAATACACACACACATCCATACATGTACGCACATACATACATATATATATATATATATATATATATATACATACTCATAATATATATGGAGACATATATGTTACAGTCTTTGTATTAATAGCCTTTAAAAGCATCACAATTTTTTGTTCTTAAGTCTTTCTTATTCTATTATGTTTCAGTCTCGTGAAAGAGACCGCGTCAACATTTTTTCCAATTGTTTTGTTATTTCGTTCGGTACAATAAATCGATTGTTCTATTTTTATAAAAATTTATATAAAAACGTGTCTCAATATTAATGATACGCAATCGATTTTTACCAGTTGGTTTCAGTTAACTATATTAGCTTATGTTTCAATTTAATAGATATGCTCTTAGTTCTATTTTTATAGAATATTGAAGTTTTCTTCACATCGAATACTATTAAATGTCTTAAAATATACACAAATATATATATATATATATATATATATATATATATATATATACGTCTCTCTCTCTCTCTCTATATATATATATATATAAGATAAAATTGTATTATTTTCATATGGCTTAAAATCTTGAAATTCAATATTCTCTTGCCTGCTTAGAGTTTATCTTCTCCAATGTGTACATGTATATGTATAATGTACGTATGTATGTATAAATATATATATATATATATATAGAAAGAGAGAGAGAGAGAAAGAGAGAGAGAGACTCTGATGGAAACTGATGAATAGATGGAATCAGAATATCCTTACACAACAATTATGTTTACAGCAAAAGCAATAATGAATTATTGAAGAGTGGAAAAAATTGGAAGACGTCTTTATTTAGCAGTGGATCGTCAATACCTCAAGATTATTTATACATATATATATATATATATATATATATATATATATATATATATATATATATATATATATATATATATGGGCGGTTTGAAAAGTAACTTTGTTCAATATTTGAAACAAAAGCTTCAGTTTCAAATTGTACTTTATTTTTCGACACAATCCTCTCGAAGTTCAACGCACTTGTCTCAACGTTTCGCCGAATCCCTCGTGAATCCATTCCGGAAGTAAATTTCTTCGAGGTTCTTAAAATAGTCGTTTGCGGCTTCTATCGCCTCCTTAATCGTCCCAAATCGCTTTCCAACCAGGAAAATTTTCAGTTTCGAAAACTGATAGAAGTCTATGGGATCCAAATCGGACAAATACAGTGAACACGAAAGGATTTCTAACTTCAATTCACCCAATTTTTGCTAAGAAAAAACGCTTGAATGAGCCTTTGCATTATCATGGCGAAACAACACTTTTCTCTTGGCTATTCCAGTATGTTTTTCCGCGATCGCTGCCTTCAACTTCTTCCAAAGTGCTGCGTAGTACTGGTCATTGTTTTTACCTTTTCAAGATAGTCAATCAAAAGAATTCCTTCCGCATGGCAGAAAACTTATGCCACCACCTTCCCAGTATAGTAAACCATTTTTTCCTTCATCGTAGACATTTCGGTACGTTCAGTCTACTGTTTTGATTGAGTTTTTAATTCTGATGCGTTGGTGAATCCAAATTTTTTTCAAGATTTGTGGAGTGTGTAAAAAGATCATTTATAAATAAACGGATATCAATATTCAACAATATAAAAACAATACATTTATTGCTAGCTACTTCTACAAAATTCTGGATACATTCAACAAAGATATCAATATAATTGATTGAATACTTTGGATTTGAAATCTGAAATTAATAGAATGATTATTTGGGATTTTAGACTGAGTCGAAATTAGGATAATTAAATGCCGAATCTAATTATAAAAGGATAAAAGAAAATACCACACACTACAATGATATGATATTTGAGAGAAGTATGAAAATCGTAGATTATACGTGCAACGAGGCGGAACTTATGAATATCTCTTTTAGTTTTTGCTATAAAAGAATTAGCTCGATACAAAGTATCATTTAACGTATTGTTATTCGGTTTTTAATCTATATTTTATCAATCAAATTATAAAATTTGGATTATTATGAGGTAGAATTTTATCGATTTTAATCATATTGTTTTCAAATTTGAAATTAATTAATAAATTAAAAGTATACTACATATACCAAAATGTACAATAATTAATATACTACCATACCTACTTTCTTAACATGATTTTATTGCTATAAAAATAACACAAATAATCAAAATAAACACAAAGAAATTACAGAACTGTCTAAAAAAAATATGTAATGTTTGGAGTGTATATTCATATATGACAGTAAGTTTATCCACAGTGTCATACAGTAATTGTGTCATTGACAGCTTCACGTCACTCTATTTATGTCCTGTTTTAAGTCATGAATCATGGGTATCGTATACTCTTCAATAATAACGCTGTGTTTTCAGAAACAGTAGTGGGAGCATAGTGGCACAATGCAGCTGCTGAATGTAGAAGTGTTTACAACGAGTGAAAATTTATTTTATTAATAGTTATTTTCATTAAACATCTAGAATGATCATTAAATAAATGCATAACATAAGAATTTGCATGTTACATGAATTACAAAGAGAACTATATTGCTATAATTATAACGTTGAATAATATTTTTGATATGTACACACACATACACAAATATATATATATATATATATATATATATATATGTATATATATATATATATATAGAGAGAGAGAGAGAGAGAGAGAAAGAGAGTGTTCCAAAAAATGTATACACATTTTAACAGTCCATATCCCTCTTAATTTTCTTTCATTTTTAAATAAAAGTAATTTAAAATATGGCCAATCTTGGACTAAACTTCTAAAAAAGGAAATTTGTCGTGAAGTGCTATTGGAAGTGTGAAAACATAATTGAAGTGCAAAGACAGTTTAGAAAGCCTCATTTAAATTAATCGCCATAATTGCAGCTAATGGCCAATTGAGAATCAGCATGTTAGGTGGAACATTATGTTAATTTACCAAGTGTGGTGTGGATCGTCGGTAAGGGGTTTAATTGCACCATTCTTTTTGATAGCACTATGAATGGCGCCGTTTACTTGAACCTGCTGCAAGAATTTGTCATACCACGCGTTCGTGAGATATTTAGGGATGAGACTTATATTTTCAACAAGATGGTGCACCTCTCCACTACCATCGTGGTGTGCAGGACTATCTTGATGAACATTTGTCGAACAGATCGATTGGACGTAGAGGTAGCACATTGAATACCCTTGCGATCCGCAGACCTGACGCCAATTGGATTGTTTTATGGGGATTCATCAAAGATAAAGTTTATGGCACAAAACCGGCAACAGTTAATGAATTGAGAGCAGCCATTGAAAGAAAATGCATCCAAATATCAAGTCAAACAATCAGTTCTATTTACGATTCTATTGCTTCACATTATCAGCAGTGAATGGACCAGAACGGTCATCAATTTGAGTACTTGCGATAACTAAAAAAAATCTATGGCTGTCTTCTTTAATTTGAAGTTTAAACCCTAGTTATATCTTAATAAACACTAAATTTATTATCATTCAAAGCGCGTATACATTTTTTGAGACACTCTGTATATATATAAATATATATATATATATATATATATATATATATATATATATATATGTGCCTTGGTAGCATACGATACCATCTTCAAGTTTGACTAAAAGTTACATTTTTACATGGTGTTCAATAAATCGAATTTTACACGGTATTCGATTCAAGTACATCGAAATGTAAACATATATAACGAACAAATTAAAGAAATAAAGAACAAAAATTAAATAAAAAAAACAGTATAAGAAATTCTTCTCCTGGCTGTCCTAAAAATATTATTTTGTGAGATGATGTCCTTTACCTCTAACGAACAGATACACACACACACACACATATATATATATATATATATATATATATATATATATACATATATATATATAACTTCTAAGACGAAAAAGTGGTATTTTAAATTCAGAAGAGGGTGGTTACAGCTTTAAGGATAAATTTCGGTTAGTAAGATAGGATTTGTTCGATAATTACTTTCTGACGAGATTCCTAGAAACTGATTTTTGAATAATCACTAAGACACAAGAAATGTTTCAAATTGTGTATGGAAATGTACGAAGCATTTACTTAAGCTTGACATAGTTGTGAAATTAGAAATATGGCTTCCCTATGAATTACTTAAGAAAATCATAAATCAATGATTTGTAAATCTCAAGTAGAATCGACAATTTTATAAAATATTTTTAACCCTTTCACGACGACGGAATTGGGCGTCAGTACGCTATCGATGAATGGGTCGTCATGCCATTAGTGCGTAAAAAGTGTCTCGCATTTTCGGAGCTCCCCTACACTCATGTACTAAATTATGTTTGATAAAAAAAGTCTGTGACATACTTAGAATGAAGTAATGTGTTTAGTGCGTGGCACTCAAGTGGTGTGGCAATAATGTTAAATTCATTTGCGGTGCTAGCCACTGTGAATCATTTTGTGGATGGCCAATATGGCCGGCGCTAGGCGTGAAAGGATTAATGTGTAGAATTACAATAGATAAGAAATTCATTCCCTATAGTAATTTTTAATAGACTGATCATTTGACAGATTGTATATTTAATCAGAAAAGAAGATGGACAAATTTGAACCTTAAATAGTTGTGTCAAGATGTCTTGTTAATCCTAAATGATTCATGTTGTTAATCTGTTTTGATATGAGATGAGTTATCAAGTTATGAATTAATACAATCAAAACTACGAGGGAAGGTCAAAAAGTAAAGATTTTTAAGATATAAAGAACTCTTACTCTATTTACAGGATTTTTTCAGTTCATTTTTTACATAACCTTTCATTTTCTAAACATTTAGTTGATTGCTTAATGAGCTTCTGGGTTCTGTCTTGGAACAATTTTTTTGATTTCTTGCGCAACCATTCTTACATCGCATTACTGACATCATCAGAAAGAAATTGTCATCCCGAATTCCTTTTTAGTGAATCAAAACGACGAGGTGAAATTTTCAAGAGAATTTTGATGATGAATTTTTTTTCATCATTTCATTTATAAATTGAAACAATAAATAATGCTGGCTACTTTAAAATTCTGCTGTAATTGAAACCAAAAATCGAGTTCAAGTTGAAAAGAAAGCTTTTCTAAGGATATGATTCTGCTTCAAGATTACGATAGGTCTCACACGACTAATAGGCACAAACAGAATATTCGAGATCTAAATTTTGAGTTCGTGGACTAAAAACCATATAATTTCAATTTAACATCAAATAATTTCCACTTATTTAGGATATTGTAAGAAGAGTTGGAAGGAGAAGTTTCTTTTTGATGAGGAGATCATTGACATGGGTAAGATTGGCTACATAAAACATTGAAAAGTCTTGAAGAATGCAGAAGTTTATTAAGTGTTGGATTAAGTGCATAGATGTTAGAAGGGATTATGTATAAAAAATAGCATAAAATAATTCTGTATGTAGAATATTTTTTTTTACTTCTTAAATAACAGTTTATCTCATACATCAATCTATTATAATCAGCTCAGTAGATAATTCCTTACACGTCCGGTAGATATGTTTAAATTTTATCTTCAAATTCCACTAATTTAGAATGATTAGATATTAAATTAATATATTAAATTCCATCAGCAATGAGTTCATAGCAACAGATCACACTAATTATTTATATTTTGAAAAATATTTTGTCAACAAGCTACTTTTTTCTACACATTTGTGATAAGAAATTATTTAGTGTATACTTTCTTATTCGCATCTCAGACTAACCCTAATAAATTAGTGTTTTTTATGAGTATCATGTATAAAATATTTTAAAATGAGGTAACATTCGATTTTTTTCTATTTTAATTTCAAGTGAAAAATTCAGTGTAGAAAATTGTAAAATTTAATTTGTAATTTAATATCATTTCTTAATTTATGGATTTGAAATAGACATCGCACACAAATGCACACACACACACATATATATATATATATATATATATATATATATATATATATATATATATATATAATCTATTCGTAAAAGTATCCCGTTCTTGTACAAAGATAGTAATATTTCATCGGCAATGCTGATTAAAATGCGCTCTTTCCAAACAAATGTTGATTTATATGATGTTCTCTGCTCGAAAGTACGTTGAATTTCTACTAAACGAATATTACGTTATATCTCGAACACGAGAAATTTTGTCAGAACGGTGCGTTGAAAATAAATGGTTATAGAATTTTCGCCGGGAACGTTATATGATTCGACGAGCTTTTGTGCTGAAGATGTGCAGTTAAAACTTAGTGGAACTTCTTTTAACGAAAATATATGTTCGTGACAATGATTATGAAGGTTGGAGGAAAATACACACGCGCCCACACACACGCCCACACACACACACACATGCACATGTACGTTTTTCTTTCTAGAATATATTTTATTTTTTTTTTCGTTAATATTTAATTTTCTTTAAATGTGAATATATTATTCATACCAGAAATTTTATAAAGTCTGAAGAGTGGTCTTAGTTTATCTTAAAATCGTTAAACTTATAAATAAATAAAAGGATATATATATATATATATATATATATATATATATATATATATATTAGGTAATCAAGAAAGTTCTGCTTCTGTTGTAACATATAATAATTTCAAGAATTGTTTACACTTGTTATCGGACAAAATTCCAAGAATTGTTTATCAGTAAATTATCATGTGTTTTAAATGAATCTCGAACTGTTCACTTTAATTTAAAAAATAATTCTAACCCTTAAAAATGGCTGTGAAAAATAGTGTAGTATGTGCGTGTTTGCTTTATGAATTTAAGCGTGGGACTAACGCTACAGAAACTGAAAAACAAATTTGTACTGCGTTTGGAGAAAATACAGTTACATCAAGAACAGCCCAGAGATAGTTTAAAAAAATTTCTGCCGGGGATGAATCCATTAAAGACGAGACCAGATCAGGCAGACCGTCAAATTTAAATATCGACGAATCGTAGACAATGATCGAAACAAATTCCAGGATAACAGGTTGCGGAATTGTTCGATGTAAGTGACGAAACAATACGAAATCATTTACACAAAATAGGAAAGAGTTGGAAATTAAGTAAATGGGTACCACATGAATTAAATCCCAATAACAAATTACAGCATCTTACAATCTGTACATCTCTTATTTCACGACTAAAATCAGAGAACTTTTTGGATCAACTTTCGACTACTGATGAAAAATGGATTATTTATTCCAACTACAAACGTACTCACTATTGGCTTTCATTAGTTTATCCTGTCCCACAAAGGCCTAAATGAAAGTTAACACCGCGAAAACTTCTCTGTGTTTGGTGGACTTCAAAAGGAATTGTTCACTATGAATATCTTCGAGTGGGTCAAACCCTCACGGAAAACATTTAAAGTGAACAACTCCAACGAGTACACGATGCATTATTACAACAAAATAGCCAGCACTTGTTAATCGCAAAAGTTTTATTTTTGCGAGATAACGCACGACCACACGTTGCAATAGAGACAAAAATAAAAATTATGAATTTAGGGTGAGGGTGAGAGATCCTCCCCCATATCCCGTATTCCCTAGATATATCTCCATCAGATTGTCGCCTATTTTTATCTTTGGACAATCGTATGCGTGGTAAACAGTTTAATAATGAGGATCGAAAAATGGAGGTGTCTACATTTTTTCAAAATAAAAATAATCTTTTTATAAAAATCGAATTTATAAATTATCTCCTCGCTGGGAAAGGGTTGTTCAATTCTAAGGTGGATATTTTGATGAATAAAGTTATTCTATGTAAAAATACACAAGTGTTTTTTTCTCAATTCAAAAACGATAGATCTTTCTTGATCACCTGATATATTGAACGTCAAGGTACAAAAAAACATTTACAATTTTTCTATTGAATCGATAAAAGTCAAATCAAGTTCTTCTTTTGTACCTCAGTGCTTTGAGAATGATGGAATTCTAAGTGAAATATGTATAAACTACAATCGTAATTAATCAAATATTGAACATTTTTCATCAGATTGTTTTGTGGTTTGTGGGCTGAGGGAAAAACGAATTTATGAAGCTGCAGTATCGAAACTTTGTAATACTTTTAAGATATATACACATTGAAATATACACATGCCATATTGAAAATTCAATTTTAACATTTTGTTCAGAAACATTTTCTGTAGAATGAGAAGAGTGAAAATTCATTTATGAATGAAAAATGATAAGTAAATAATTAAAATTCGATTCATATATGTGGGAATATAATTTGATTAGGCTATAGACATACTTTATTATAACATCTTCTATTATTATAACTTCCTAAATATAAAAAAAAAAATAAAAGAAAATATTATTTTCATTTTCATATTCTTCTATTACGATATACTTTTTTTGTAATGACATTTTTTTGAAAAAAATTTCGAAAATTTTTCTAGATCGTTTATACTAACCTTTATAAAATATAAATTTATTTCAAAAATGTTATCCTGTATATTTTTTATTAGACTTGTTGGATCTATTTACATATAAATACATGTATGTTTATACATTCATACGTACATGTAATATATATTTAGACATCTCACATTTAATTAACATGATGTCAGTAAAAATGTCTACAATAGGTATTCGTACAATAAAAATAAAATGGTGGTACTCTGTAAATAGAATAGCAGCTCTGAACAATACCATTGTAAATAGACGTTGAACGAACCGTGTAATAAAAACAGCTCGACACAATGTAATCTGAACACGGTTGAAATTAGTTTTCATGATACCTTGAAATGGATGAATAGAGTTTTAATCATAAAAAAAAACTGAAAGGGCTGATTAATGAACGTTCATGTCTGGAATTGTTTATGAGAAAATATTTTGGTTTCTTACCTTATTTTGAAATTATGTTTTTTCGTTCTCAATTTAATGACTAATATAATTTTTTTTTTATTTTAAATTAGGGGGCTTTACCTTTGCTCGCTGCGCTCATGAATCCCTGGGCTAGCTGCGCTTGCCCATTTATCAATTACATACATGTACATGTAATCGATGAAACAATAAACATATTTGGGTATCACAGAAGCCACATTTCAAATAAATAAGTCGACGACGTCATGGATTTATATATGTGCAATATATATGTTAGTATATTTATATAAACATTCTTGCAATAGATTATTTTTGCAGTTTTATTTTATAAAGTGTGTTGCGGATAATTTTGTTCGTATATGTATAGAAAAATATATGATACTGTGTTTATATAGTCATTATCGCAGAAGAATTGCAACATTTGTTTTATATATGTGGTAAATATATTTGGTACCACAGAAACATTGACCTCAAAATAAATAAGTCGACGACGTCATCGAAATTTTTTGTGCATAATTTTGATTATATATATATATATATATATATATATATATATATATATAGAGAGAGAGAGAGAGAGAGAGAAAGAAAGAGGGAGAGAAAGATTATATTATGAATAAGTTTGATTATTATCTTTGTAACTTTAAATCATTTATCAAAAAAAAATAGAAATCTAAAATGTTCAATAATTGACTGTTGATAATTTTTGATTATTGCTTATGCGCATTTCTATTACGATATTATCATCCTTAGAAGCATAGTGGTGATTCGATAATGGTTTGGGGATGTATGGCGGCCAGCAAGATTGGAAAATTGGTATTTATAGATAGGATAATTCACGGGTTAAAGTATATGGATATTTTAAAAAAAAAAACAATTTGTAGTCAAATGGCATTAAATTAGGGTTTCAAAATAATTATTTCCAACAAGACAATGACTGTAAGCACACAGCACGATTACACAGAGTGGATTCTATATAACACCCTGCACACTTCAGGAACAACCCCACAAAGCCTGGATATGAACCCATTTAAACGTTTGTGGACAGAAATTGAGATAAAGTTAAGAGTTCGCGCAATTTCAAGCAAATAAACATTAAAAACTAAAATAAGAGAAGGTAGGGAGAATATTAACAGCAATACAACACAAAAATTATTCGAGTATGAGAAGTCATTTGGAAGCAGTAATCAAAACTAAGTGTAGTCAACAAAACACTAAATTAATTTAAATATTTACAAGTCAAACATTATTATATTCAATGTAAAGATATCAATACTTTTGTCGTGTAATTTTGTGAACTAGTTTACAATATTTTTTTTCTCAAATACTTGCTATTGATATTTGTTCATATTTTCATTATATTGTCTGTAAGTATATAAGTTATTAACAAAATTAGTGACAATGTATAATTTTTCACCTTTTTTTAAATTTTGAATCAAAAAATGTATTAGTGATTGGGGTATGAATACTTATGGGAATCCTTTACAATATATATATATATATATATATATATATATATATATATATATATATATATATATATATATATATATATATATATATATATACATACATATATGTGTGTGTGTGTTTATAAAAGTAGTTATAAAATTTTCTTCACTTAAGGGTAAAACTTTTTTCGTTTAAAAAGTAGTTAAGATTAGGAATCGTTATTCCATTATAGAATTTTCAATTAAGGTCCAGACAAGAGTTTTACAAGAATGAACTCTCACTCCAAAACATGAACTTTAAATAGAAACTTTCAGTTTGTAAGTAAAAAACATGTTTAATCATTTTTGTTAAAGCAGGAAACTGTTTCTGTATATATATATATATATATATATATATATATATATATATATATATACATGTATGTATGTATGTATGTATGTATGAATGTATGTAAGTATGTATGTATATATATATATATATATATATGTGTGTGTGTGTGTGTTTGTGTGTGATTTTTTTTAGCTAAAACTGTATTTATATCTATAAGACATCAGTGTTTTAAAAATATTTTATGTGAATGAATGTAAGTTTACCAAGAAAGTTTTTGTTCATTAGAACTAATAATACATTTCCGTACTTTTTGTTCACTTATTGTATGTCATGAATGGTCAAAAATATATAAAACTATTTGTTTCTGTTCGTATTACTTAAAATAGTTTCGTGTTTTCACAATCTGTTGAATTTCATTTCATTTTATTTTATTTTATATTTATCTTGTCACTTGTTAAAGGAACCCTGTTCTCCTAATCTAGAGTGAATATTTATTACGACAGCGGAAGTACATTTCTCATTTTGCACCACTAAATATAAATTATGTTAAAATATATATACATGTATGTTGTCTGTATTTAAATTCATTGAATTTTCAAAAAAGAATTCATATACACATTTTATTTTTATTGTGTACAGTTATTATTTTATGATTGAAGATAGTTCGAGGTAATATTTGTAATTGTATGGATAGATCATAAAATTTCCACAAGATCATAGAAAATATTTACAGTTTGAAAAGATAAATTGGCATACTATGGGTTTTGGTAAATTTATGTTCGCAAATGAATTTTTTACCTTTTTACCAAGTGTTCTAACCAAAACTGTTCAGTAATTGATTTACGATTGACTGAATGACTATTTGATGTTAGCGGTGCAGAGACATCTAACATTTTTAATGCCATTGATTGATGAAAATTTTTATTTTTTACTTATTCGTATTTTGACAGCAATTCCGCCACCATTTTCAGAATAAAGTACAGTAATTGCAATTCTGGATATGATATGAAATGATAAAGTTTCTTCAAATAGAATTCTGTTTAAAATAACCAAATAATTGTAATTAAATAATTTATATAGGAATTTTGACAATACATTTCTGATACTGTGGTTAAATTCACTTTCACGAAAAAATATACGAATAAATTCACTTTTTCTTTTGCTCAACGAATCACAATTGGTTTTCTGATCAAAAATGTTCAATAAATGATTATTTTCAAATTGATAAGGTACAGGAAAAATGTTGTATTTTTACAGATTTTTTTGTACCTTAAATAGATTTATTTCCACATAATGTTCTATACCTTAAAGCTCTGAGAGTGATGATATCTTCATCAAAATGCAAAAAGCAACAATTAAAAAAATATTAGTAATCATTCATTGAACATTTTTGAACAGAAAGTTTTCGGTTTATGAATGAAAGAATACTACACTTGTAAGTGGGCATTTTCAGATAAACGTCGCCATGAAAACATGATATTTCTGTCGAAACGAGCATAAAAACAATCATAAATCAATCGTCAATTAGTCATTAGTTAATAATTCAACATTTTTGATCACAATACTTTTTTTTATTTTGTGGGGAAGTAAAAAATTAAAAATAGAAGACATATTACTTCTATCAGGGCAACGATTACGACATCAAACATAGTCTTAAAATTTTACAAGAAATTATAGTCGTACTCGTATATTACAAACATATTTTTGTTCATTTTAGCATTTCATTTTCAAATTAAGACTTTTATGGAAATGTTTTTAGAAAGGTCTTAAACAAACAAGTAGAATTGCACTACTTTAAAACTGTTTACATTTTTATTTTCTAGTCAATTATCTTATAAATTTCTATAGATGTTTGAAAAACACATTAAGTAATTAATATGCTCTTGTTTTATTTATAGCCATTTTCTTACAATTCCGGTCATATTAGTTCCGAATGGTTTTCAAAGATTAAACCTTAAAAAAGCTATTTATAATCTCTCTCTTTCTCTCTCTCTGTTTACATATATATATATATATATATATATATATATATATATATATATATATATATATATACATACATATATGTATGTATGTATATATATATATATATATATACATATATGTATGTATACACAAAAATACTGAAAAAAACTAAATAATAAATAGTTGACTGAAGACTGACATTGCAATAAAATTCCATAATGGTAATAGTGTGTAGATAAGTTTGTGGTTTGTTATCTAACATTACTAAACATGTTTTTAAAACATTAAACAAAAAGATAAGAAATGCGGGAAGTTTTATCGTGTCATTCCTCATAAATATTAGGTGTACAAATTACTTCATTTCCTTTTTAATAAATAAAAATAGAATATATTTTAATCCTCAAAATATCCACCGTTATTTTATATAATTTTGCTCTGTCTGTCAGGTCTTGTCGAAAAAAAAATGATGGTTGTAAATTAATGAAGTCGTAATGCATTTTCGTACCTATTTCACTGTTTTAACATTTTTTGCATGTTTTATACGTCACAATACGTTCCCCCAAGGATGAACAAATCATTCTCGTTGCGTCGGCAGTAATTTTTTTCAACTTTGTAAAGTATTCAATGCCTAATATACTGACTTTCGAATGCTATCGTGTTCACTACCATTTTGTGAAGTTATGCCACGATATATAGTGTTTTTAAATGATAAGGTCCGAACTTTAAAATCCTAAAACGACGAGAAAATGTTTTAATTTAAAATAAAGTTACGACAGATTCAATTGAAAGAGACAGAATTAATTTTTATACCTAATATAGCTTGTCTGAAAGTTTTAAACCATTCCTCAGTTCTTTAATTTCTATTCATAATAACAATGCGATACAATATGTAAACAATTATTAATTTTGAATTTTGTATGTACTTTTTATTATTTAGTTACATAATAATTTTTAATGAGAATAAATCAGTCCGGTTGTATTTCTTTTAAAAAGGAAACAAAATCACATTTTGCATACTCATTCCTATAGTCTATTTCTGAAGGGAAACAGTAGTATGAAATGGTTTCCGAATGAATTTATGAGCATATATATATATATATATATATATATATATATATATATATATATATATATATATATATATATATATATATAATAATAATAATAATAATATTTAAAATGTAATTCGATTGTAGAAATCCGAACGAAAAGGACCTGCGGTTGAATTGATTTTTTGAAATGAATTTTTCATTCATATCACAAAATTAATTTTGACCAAAATGTTCAATAAATGTTTGATAACTTTAAATTACCAATGAGTATTTACATAAAAAATGTTATATCATTCTTAAAACATTAAGGTACATAAACAATGTTCATGCATTTTTCTGTACCCAAATACTCTAAGAATGTTGACATCACTATCGAAATTAACACAAGTAAAATCAAATATGATCAATAATCAATTATTGAAAATTTCTGATCAGACCATTTTGTTTTTAGTTTGTGGGATGGGTGAACAATTCATTTCTGAAAATTATTAAAAAAATAATTATGTTTCTATCAAATAATAATAGAAACTTCTATAATAACTTAATAAGATATTAAATTACAAGAACATTTCCTTATTAAAATGGTACATTTATAATTTGATTCAAAACATATTGACAAGATAATTTAATTTAATAAACAAGTTAAATTGGTTTAATCTCTTTAATGAAAATATCAAATGTAATCTTAAACACAATTCGTCTTTTTCGCATTTCGTGCTCGACCAAAAAACAAATGTAAATGAATCCTTAATGACAAAACAACATAGTAATTTCCTTAAAAGCATCAGCTAGACATTCGACGCAGTTCAATATTTAATAACGGCATAAGCACGATGATTAAATCGTCGGACATTATAAATGTGCCTTTGAATTTTTAATACAATCAGATACCGGCAATAATTTTCAAAACAATTACATAACAATTATTGTGGACAAGTACGAAACGGAATAGCGACTATCGAAATATAAAATGCAAATTACATATATCATCGCGACATCGTACGGATGATTGTGGGCGGGATGGAAGGAGGGTCGTAAAAAAATCGATGGTTCTAGTTCTCGAGAACGTCGGCTAACACGCGACTTGAATTATACATAACGCGATCTAAAATAATGAGCACACACTGTGACATATTTGCACGGTATACAAACAGTACGGGATTAAGGAATAGATCACAGAAGAGAGACCTGAATGATAAACGAAAAATATTTATTTATATTGATTGAAAGATATATTCGATTCGTTGTTCATAATAGTTTTCTCATTCGCTTCTAAACTGTAATTCTTTTTATATCACAGGCTTGCACAATCCAATTCTTTCTTTATTCAATTCTCTGTTTATTTATTCGACTACTGTGAAAAATAATCTGTTTTCTCAACTATGTAATTCATTTTATGCTGACAGAATTATAATGATTTCTTCTCCAGGCTTTCTAAATAATATTTTTCTGTTTATTTTCTCTATTTTGATTATTATCATTATTATACAGGTAAATTTCATTAATCAATTAAATTATTCATTCTTATTTAAAACCTACTATTTAAATGTAGTAAGTAATTTTCTATGAGCATCATTTTTCACAAATTGTTTATTCTCGACTCATAAAATTCATTTTTTTATAAACAAATTAAGTGAATGATTATCATTTCTGATTGTTGCTTATTGCCATGCTATCAAAGCGGTATGGTATAAACAATTTGAAGATTTTCCTATACAGAGACTTTGAAACAAATAATACGGTAAAGAACTTTTTATCTAACGAGTTAACAGTTTTTTGAAATAATTTGAATAGAAAATAAATAAATAAAATGATCTATTAGAATTTGGCACTCACGATAAATTCACTTTCAAGATTCAATATTCAAAACATTATATTTTTTTATCAAAGTGTTTAATAAATACTTAGTCTATTTCGATTGTAATGCTTTTATTTTCAAAAAGTAGACACAGAAAATCAAAACATTTTCTGTGCTTGTACTCTAAAGACAATGCTTCCTGAACACACAAACAACTGTTTAACATTTTGATAAAAAAATATTAGTGATGTTTAAGGACTTGATTCCTTATCTCTTCCATTCTGGAGCGGTAAACTCACGTGATCGCATGTTTTTCTTTGCAAATATCCTACTTTCTGTTACTCCCAGAACATTAATATTCCGTGTTATCCTCTATTATTTGGTACTATCACTAATTAATTTCAACAAATGATAGAAACCGTAAATATTACTTTAATTCTCTCTTTTAATTCAAAACCAACCTCAATCCTGGTACGCATGTATTGTTAAAAAAAGTCAGTTTACTAATCGTCAAACGTTTACCGTGAGCAAGTAGAGTGATATTTTTAATTATATTTCTCTATTTTCTTGCAAAACATATGTTCTATTAATACTAATAGATGACGTAAGAATTGACTTTAATGTTCAGCTAATTAAAAAAATCATCTATTCCTTAAAAAATAGACACTTTCATGAAAAATATTTGGGGTAAACTGTGTTTACACCAGAGTCACGGAGAGTTTTAAATCGTCACCGGGCTGGAAGTGTTAATAAACTTTGTATTTGCATGAAGATCTATTTTGCCGTTTAATTTCTAATAAAATTCTATACTTTACACGTGAATCAAATGTTTTATTTGAAGAGAATATATTAAAAGAAACAAATATTTTTAGAAAAATATATTGAATGAGTTAAGGACTTTTTAAAATAATCTACATTAAAAATAAAGAAATAAAAATCTCTCAAAAAAATAACATAATTTTTTCGTTCAGATGATAAAAAAGGTTTTACATAATAGACCAATAAAAATGTATAAATGAACACACATACACATTTATATATATATATATATATATATATATATATATATATATATATATATATATATATATATAATGTACATAAATGCTTTTATGTAGTCAAAAATTTTCTAATAAATTACTTCCTGAAAACAGAGCATTAGACTTCAGTTAGTTTATGATGAAAGGTTCCCATGAACAGTAAGTGGGGATTAAATCCTCCCTCCAACCACAATCTTAACTGATATTTTTATGGTTTCCTGTTTTTCCGCTTAAATGCTGCGGTAGTTTCAAGTAATCGCACGAAATTTTCTTCTATTTTCTTTGTTGGCCGCTTGCAAAGCACATAAATGCTGTTAACATTTATATAAAACAAGAACTTATTATTAGAACTTTTCATGACTTGAATGCGTGTCATTCTTCAATATACAATATATATATATATATATATATATACACACACACACACATATATATATATATATATATAAATATATATATATATATATATATATATATATATATATATATGATACCTATATAGGATGATTTAATTTAAGTTTCCACATGAAAGTATTAAAAAACAATGCAAAAATTAAAAATAATCATCTTATTTTTGCTTTATTTTTTAATATTTTCATGTGGAAGCCTAAATTGAATCACCGTATATATGTGTGTATATATATATATATAGAGAGAGAGAGAGAGAAAGATTTAGGGTAATTAGATTTACATGTATTTTAAATTCAATTTCATGCGAAACATTTAATTTGTATTAAACATAAATACAAACCACTTCTTTCTATTTGAATTCACTTACAATTTTATGCATTTTTTTGTTTTAAATATCAGCTTTTTTTATTAAAAAAAAAATGGTAATGAAAGTTTGATGTATCAATAAACCATTGGGTATAACTTTTTTTATTTTATAGTCACTCTCTTGTAGTTAAGTTTAACTAGACTGATATGAGCTATGTTTTAGCTTTTGAAACTTTTTAGTACAATTGTCTCCCAAAAATGTGATACATGATCTAAACTCCATAAACCACCAAATATTTTAAATTGGTAATGTACGAATCACGTTTCCTTATGTATACTCTTCACTATAATTCAAGGCAAAGTACATCTATTTGTATCCATATATACATATATATATATATATATATATAATACAAAATCATGTATTATGTGAGTTTCAACCTCCTGTAATGAGTATTTTATTCGAAATACAGTACTTTACTTACTTATAAAGCCGTTATTCTAAAAGGTGTATTAAACATTACATAACTCTTGCGCTTAATCGAATATCCTCTTAAGCCCTAATAGTGTTCTAAAAATAAACTAAAAATGGATTAAAATTGTAAGATAAATTTATGATAAATCTTAAGGCTTTAAAGTGTATTAAACATTACATAACCCCTGCATTTAATCGAATATTCTGTTAAGTACTAATAGTGTTCTAAAAATAAACTAAAAATGTAAGAAAAAATGTTTGTAAGATAAAATTATGGTAAATCTTAAAGGATAAAAAATGTAAATATTTTATAAAAAATTGATATTTTACAAATGTATTTTTCCCTCATTCTAATCCACAAAATAAATAAAATTGAACGTTTAACAATAATCAATAATTGAACAAATTTTGCGGTTTATGGAACGAGGAAAAATTCGTTTGTAAAATCAATTATTTTTAATCATTTATTTTTACCTAACAAAGATCAGTATTCGTATTTAGGATCATCTGAAGTTAGTATTATGGACAACATTTATTTTTCGTTTGTAATTTAAATATGTGATTAATGAGAACGGAATAACATTAAACTCATTATCCCCCTAAATAAATAACTATAATTAATTTCGTGATGAAATGAAATGAAGACAGGACAACGGTGTTATATTCTATATAAATGACACACATATGCAAGAATACTAATGACACCTTTGTTACAAATATTTGAAGGTACGACCCTTTTCATTGTTTAATGAATATCATGTGTGATCATTGTACATAAAACAATAATATACTGTTAAATCTGTACTTGACTGGATGTCTTTGAATATATTATACAAAATAATTAATAACAGAAATCTATTTTAAGTAATATAATTTAAACATTTGCGTGTTAAAAAATTTATACATTTATTTAGGTAGAGAGACAGGGAGAGAGAAAGATATATTAAAAAGTTCCATATTTTGTAATTTACCGAAAGATCTAAATCGTGACAACAATTTCACAGCCATAACTTCTCAGCCACAATCCGGATCTTTATCGATAACACTCCGGGGTTATCATAGTCGTTGAGCACGACATCATTATGCCACTCTCCATTTTTAACACAGTGTTTTCGTATCGACCAAACAATCGCATAAAGAGAATCACTCCAGTGAGTGATATCGTTCACGTTCAAAGATAACGAAAATGCATACGGTTCGTTAAATGTTTTGTTCGCTTTTGTTCCATTTATAGAACGTTTTATGTCAAATCCAATTCCTATTCAGATATAAATGATTATTTTTCTTTCTTCTCGAAGAGTAATTTTCAGTTTTCGTTTGATGATATGTGATGTTTTATACGACTAGTTATGAAAGATATCGTGATCATTCGTCGTTCATTTTCAACTTGAAATTGTTATATATCACACATTGTGTACCATGATATTTTATAATAAAATTAATTTGAAATGTTAATTCATACTCTATCCAAATAAATTTGTTATTATATTATTTTAAGAGCATTTTAATTAGAAATTTATTGTGGCTAAATTCACTTTGACATCATCGCCAAAATGTTATGTAATTGATAATTGTTTATTTTAATTTTGACTTAAGAGCATTTCGCTTACAACTCAGCTATCTTTAAAGAGATGAGATTACAAATTACATGTTTTCTAAGTGATTTCTTTGGTCTGTTTTGCATTAGAAACATAAATGAATTTTTCACTCACTCTACAAACTAGAAAAGTTTTTACTAATCGAAACCATTGAATAAATATTTTTTGATCAATTTCGATATTTGCTTTTACACATTTTAATAGAATTACTATCATCTTTAGAACAATAAGAGACAGAAAAATTTATTAAAATGAATACCGACTTCCTGACATATCGAAACAAAACAAGCGCTGAATGTAAAATTTAATATATATTTCTTATAAAAATTATATAATTATTTTACTTGAATTATATTCTATTTTTTGACCCGGCCTTTTGTTATACTTATCTACAATTCTCTAATCCTTTTAATGTTTCTATAAATGAGTTTTTAGTCGTTCAAAACCTACACATCTTTTGATAAAAAATATTCAGTAATTGATTACTGATTAATCTGATTGTTACTTATACGTATTTCTATGGCGATGCCATTATATTTATGTTTTTCTGCAGTTTAGTGAAATGAGAATGAGGACATCGTCATTGAAATATGTATAAATAAGAATTTCAATGAAAAATAAGAATCCGTTCTTCCTGACTTTTCATTGAAGAAAAAAAACGAAAATGAGCTTATATGATGTGGAAAAATAGTAATAATATAAGATTTATTGATTTAATAATAATGTTTAAAATAATAATAATGACAATTTGCGCTATCTATCGACTACATCATAAATTTTCGTATCACCCTAGTATGTTTATTACCTTTCTGAAACGTTTAATACTTTACATTAATTTCATTCGTAATAACTGTGAAATTTGATGAATATAAATCGAAAATGTGAATCAGAATGTCGAACCAAAATAAACTACAAGCACGTCTGTTCATTTTCACTCGCAAATTACCACCAAATAATATATGAAAAAAAAAAAACTAATAAGAAGCTGAAACAGAAAACAACTAAAAAACATGACCGCCGACATTACAAAAAAAAAATCGTAAACTATCTCTATTTTTAGCAGCGAACACGAATTATTAATATACGCAAACGAGCAAAATGCTATAATATTGTTTATTATCTGTATGATATCATTTCATTTTATATAAAATAAGGTAGACGGTTCCATTATCTCCGCTAACTGGAGCACAGTGCCATTTTCATGGTTTATAAACTGAAGTATACATTATATTATTACACACCGCACTACACATTTTATGAAATTAATATAAGAATAATACGCTTAATTGTATTTTAAGCTTCAGAACGTGCTCTAAAGTAGAAATAAACGATATTATATCTTCAAATAAAAATATATTACTGTGTGTTATTTGTGAACATTACTAACGTCATAATCCAAGACCTACCACAAAGGAACGTGAAGCCAAGAAACAAAACATATATATATATATATATATATATATATATATATATATATATATATATATATATATATATATATATATATATATATATATATATATAGATGTGTGTGTGTGCATGTGTGCATATGTAAAAGACACATAATGTGACAGATTAAATACTAAATCTAAATCTTACAACGATAGTGCGACTAAAATAAGATCACATTCAAGCGGCCACCTGCCCCGTACAAAAAATAACGTGCCCTGTTACTGAAATAGATTTAAGTGTATGTTGAACAAGTCAAAGATTAGCAGGATTATTGTTTAGTAAGTGCCATTTATAATAATAAACACATGTTATTAATTTTATTTGTTTGTTCTTGGATTATTTCTCAACGCCGTTCTCGCTATCCAAGTGCTTTTTTGATTTTCGTTTAAAACACTTATTCAGGAAATATTGAATCTTATAATAATTATTAGATTTTATAACCTTTTTTAATACACTGAAAATTAAATTAGTACTTTTTTAAAACTAGAATTATATGATTTTATAACTGTGATCCCGGTGGTCTTCCTTGTGGATCATTTGAAATTCTCTATTCTCCAATACTAGTTTTGAAACAAGTGACATCTTGATTTTTTTTAAATACTGGTATCTAAAATCTTCCTCAATATGACATACGTTGGAAAACTAATAGTGACAAACAGAAACTGGAGTATTATTTTATAAAATATTATTAATTTAAAAACCACCGTTCTGTTACTTAAAATACTCTTGTTTTGAAAATAAAGAATAACAAGCTATAACAGAAAGCTAGACATTTTAAAAAAATTGAAATTTAATCCTTTTTTACGATGGCGCCGACACCATGAGTTCTAAAAGTTCACAAAAGTGTAATTATACTCTAGACAACCTCCATAAACCCTCAACCAGGCTTAGATTGTCCATTCTGATACAATATTCCACAGCCAGATCCACTGGACTATGTACTGATATTAATTAATAATTATTAACGTTTGAAAATCATTTTTGTTTTCTAATATTATTTTGCACGTTACCGACTTTCAAGCAACTTAGATTCTTAAAAAAAAATCTTTTTATGACTAAAATGCCATCAAATGTTTAAGCATCTATTTTTTTATGTTCGTGTTCTTTATTCTATAGTGCATAAAATAATGTCAGAATAAAACTTTTATTATTGATAAATTACAGGATTTAAATATTGTTCACTTCGAAACAATATTTAAATTGTTAAAAAACTTTTTCAATCTAATATCTTCGCGCTTCAAAACAGATCTAAATTCTTCTCCGCGAATACTTTTTATGCACGCTGTCATTTTGTTTATATAATCTCTATTGTCCAAATGGACTCTCTTTGGATTTTGTTAGTTTTAGAAACAAAAAAGTTAGGCTTTTCTTGGATTTTGTTACAAATTAGAAGCTGATTCCTTGTTTAAAATTCTTATTACACATTTTCTAGCAAGGGCGAGAAAATATGTCTTACATAAACGGGTATAATACAAACACTATTTAACCGATTCTTCTTCGAAGCAGAAAAGACCACAACAGCTAAACCAAAGATTAACACCATCAAATATCGAATAATAAAAACAACTTTGTAATCTGTTTGATTGTTGAATGGATATTCTGGAAAATATTCATCCAATCTCATATCATTTTTACTACATGTAAAAAACGAAATCATTTCTGTCGTTTAGTATCGTAAAAAACTAGGAGATCCTTCCCCCTACTCGCTGTGCCCCCTACCATGGGGGGATGTCGCTTTCGCTCGTTAACGTTTGCTTTTCTCCTAACAATTAATGGAAATTAACAAATAATACATATAAATTGTAAATTATTGAAAAAAATGTTTTAATTAATTGGAGATCGTTCGATCCCGCGATCCAAAGTAATCAGTCATAATACAGACACGTCACTAATATCAACTAATCAGAGAACAAATAAAAGTCACGGGAACGGCATCACTGATTCATTTTTATAAAATAGGAAGATAACTACAAACGATAAAGTAAATAAGAACCTAACTATTTCATTGTTTCGAAATGCACATGTTAAAAAAATAAAAACAAGCACATCATAAAAACAATAATACACCTAACTCTCGATTTACACGATTAACACAGTTGAAGGAATGCAGAAAAACTACCATTTACACGGCACTATTTCAGTTTAACACTGTCATAGAATTGTAAAAAAAATGTTCTAAAACACTTTCGTGCGCATTTAAAAAAAGCTCTTCATTTACATTGCTATGCAAAATAATAAACACACACACCACTGTAAAGAGTTTCTTGCTTCCTTACATCTTAACGATAACAAAAATTATCAACTTCGCACTTTTTCTTCTCAAATGAAGTAACGGTATCAATTCCAGATAACAGCGCAAATAGTGTTGACTATAAAAAAAAAATAAATTAATGAAATGTGCTCTATAACTATGACTACGGATTTCTACTTGAAAGAATCAGCTTTCATTGCCAAATAATAAAGTAAAGGAATGGAATAAAGAACTGAAATGGCTAAAGAACTGGAAGATTTCTTCATTAAGAATGATTCAAACATGGAAAGAAATTCAAAACTTGAAAGGGACTTGCGTAATTGTTTAAGTCAATATCAGGAACTTTATAAGGAGTTGAGTAAAGATTTGAAACAATCTTTGATAACAGATTTTATTAGAACAGTTCCCGTCATATCTTTAGAAAATAAATTAGAGAAGTGAAGATGTGAAGTGAAGAGAAAATTAACACGTGAAGATGATACAAAATGAACACCTTTATTGGTTTTTAATTTTTTTCCGAATAAATGTGTAAACTATATTTTCTAACTTGATTAAAAATAGATAATATTGTTTCATTGGGGATTAGTAAAACATATCCCTTCTTTTTAATATAAAATATAGACTCGAATTGCATGATTTCGATTTATATGGTACTTTTAAGGAATCAATCTACAGTGTAAATCGATGGTTAGATGTACACCGTTACGAAGTAATACACTTTTGTAGAATAAAACGTTTGTAGCGTATCCGCAAATCCAGAGTCAAACCGTAAATAAACATAAATTAAGTATGTGCATCTATTCAACTTGTATCTCTTTACGCCTTTACATACACACACGCATATATATATATATATATATATATATATATATACATGTATGTATATATGTGTGTGTGTAACTGATATCATGATATATGTATTTACATACGTCAGAGTGTAATTTTTTACAGCACGTTATCATGTCTAAGCCATAATACCGCATTGCGCAAAACTAGGGTAGTACATATAAGGGTCATGTGAACGGACGACACAATATTTTTCATTGCAGTGGTAGTTGCAGAAAAGCAAGCAGATGGCATGTGCGAATCTAGCGTGAGCAATCGATGGATATGTTACAGAAGTAAAATTGAAATTGTGCCAAGACAGGAAGATAGGCTGTAGTAAGCTGAAACGGGAATAAAAAGTTTTGTTCGTTTCTCGTACGAATTGCCTGACGGTTTATTTATTCAACTATGTACGGAACGATAAGCTTTTTTAGTTTTTTCCTACATATATATATATATGAGACTTAAAAAATGTTGAGAGATTACAGCAAGTTCAGTGTGATTTGCAAAGATTTTTCTTGAAGAAATGTATTTAAATAACGTGCACAAAGAAGTTCTGAGAAACACACTATCCTATATTTTCTTAGAAATATATATTTTAGTATTCATTCTACATGGTACATTTTTCAATTGAGATCACCGAGAAACTAGACTGATATATTTTTTAAAACAGACTGATTATTAATCAAAAAGTATGAAAAATACAAAACGCATAATTTACAAAACCGTACAGATGTTTTATAAAACAGCACATCTCTGAATCAAAATATAAAATTTAAACCGTATTCTTACTGTGTATCCATTTCATGTACATCATCCAAATCAAAATTATTTCAGTGACAAATCATATGTCACTAATGAATAAATGCTTCATACATTTCATCAATATTTAATAAATAACTTAATTATTCATTTCACAAAAACGGCAAGTCAACATTTCTGGAATAAACGTATTAATAATAACTTTATTAACTTTTACTTCTGAATTTCTAAAATTAAAAAGTTTTATTCCTGTGTAACATTACTAAAGTTATGGGAATTGTGACATCTTAATCTGATTTAAAATAGGTCGCAAGGGCATAAAGTTTCAGTGAAGCTAATGCTACAGATTGAAACTATTTTCCGCTATTTGAAACTCTTTGAATTTGAAATGTGTTTGGACTTAATTACAGTTCTGTATATATATATATATATATATATATATATATATATATATATGTCTGTGTGTGTGTGTAGAGAGAGAGAGAGAGAGAGGTAGAGAGTGATTCAATTTAGACTTCTATACGAAAATATTAAAAAAACGCAAAAATTGAAAAAAACATCTATCCACTATTTATTGTTTTAGTTCAATTGTATTTAACTATTGAATTGTACTAAAATACTGAATAAAAAATAACATACATTTTTACACCCCTGAACCTTCTTTTAATACTTCCATGTGGAAGCCTACATTAAATCCTCTCTATATATGTAATTTATTTCTTTCCTACTATGTATATGGATATAAATTTATTTACTTGTCTTTGAAGTCACTATTTTTTGTGTGTTTTTTTACCGGTTTTGTCTTTAGCCATTTCTAAATGGATACCGATTGACTGTGTAAATGTCTCTCTCTCTCTTTCTCTCTCTCTCTCTCTCTCTCTCTATATATATATATATATATATATATATATATATATATATATATAGAGAGAGAGAGAGTCTGAGAAAGAAAATATAAATAACTCAAACATTTTGAACAATTTCAAAAAAAATTAAATAAAATATAAATTACCTCAATACATTTTTCTATCATACAAATAGCAGACAAACTAAAAAAAGGAATTGCATTTATATTCCTAGATAAAATAGAGACAGAATTTAAATATGGAGTATTCATGGATTGAAAAAGTCCATCTAAACTGAACACTGGCCAATATTAGGCGGAAAATTTTTTACAAACGATGCGAATTCTCAACATTTTAATTTTAAGTAGATTATTACTATTTAAAGAAACATCTTCAGTCCTTATTGCGTTGTCCTTCTGTGTACTTGTTCATTTCCATATCCGAATTTTATAGATTATGAACGAGATTGTTTATTTTATAATCGGTTTCGATTTTTAGAAAAATTTTAAACTAAAAATCGTTCTGAATATAACAAAAGTAGAAAAAAGTCACAGAAAAAAAGAAACCGCATGTGACCTTCAGGATTCGCTTAGAACATGAAATCACAAATATCTATTTTTTTACAATGGATATATATATATATATATATATATATATATTCATGAACCCGATATTTATTTACATTAAATAAATTATAGTACTTTAACTTCATAGCAGAAATCATGAAACAAAACTTCACAAATAAATTATTTTTTCATTCCACAAACCACAACAGAAAATGTCTCGTCAGAAATATACAATGAATTGAGATTTTTTTTGTATTTTGGCGCAGTAAAGATAACGGCATTGTCAACTAAATAAACATGAATAACCTTCAAAAATGATCAATAATGATTTATTGAACATTTTTGATTCGAATTTTTTTTATGACTTGTTGGTTGTAAAAGAATTGATTTGTGAAAGTGAAAAAAAAACAGTGTCAGAAATGTACTGTAAAAAAATAAATTTCATTTAAGATAAAAGTGCTTGAAATATTGATAAGTAAAAATGTAAATACATCTATTATTCCCATATAAGAATTAAATATATGACAAGTTTACCGTTAATGATATCTTTATATCTAATTATTTTCACATTTAATTTTTACAGTTTTATTTAAAAACTATACTACATTTATATGCTTGGTTCTTATTTTATATGATTTTATTCAGTCAAGTATTAAAAATAAATGTTTACTTTTCCAATAGTCATTTTAAAACTTTATAATAAAATTCAGTTTTGAATAGACTAACAATAACAATACATCAATAGAAATAATAATAGATTGATTGAATATTAGGATGGATGACTCCATTACGATTACCCTTAGATTAAAGAATACACGATGTCTTCAAGGTTGAGCTTCCAACCAATTCAAGAGTCACAGAAATATGAGAAAGATTAAAGCCACAATTTTCTAAGGTACAGAAAAAAATTTGTTCTTTGACTACTTTTCACTCAAAAGCACAATCACAGACATTAATTAGTAACAACTAATGGGAAAATTAGGTGTAGTTATTGTTAATAAAATGTGTTGTATATTGTAATGTAATGTCTGGATCTTGCATGGAAATGGATTGATTTATAATTCGTTTGTCACTATAATTCTAGTATAGAAATAGAGGTTTAAAGATTTAAATTACATTTTTTATTATCCAGATTTTACCTCTAGTTAGTACCGACTTTTCTTTCATGATCAGAAAGAAAAGAAAGTATTATAAAGATAACGATTTGAAAATTCAAATAAGTTCATAGCACCAGTTTTACTACATAACCTACTTCAACTATAAAGACAATGAATACTTCTTTAATTAGATATATTTTTTAAACATAGAAAGAACGTTGAAATTTATAGAGATTCTATTGAAAAATTAAATATATTTTTTCCTAAATATTTAACTTTCATTATCTCTAAGAGAACTATTTAATCTAAGCACATACAAAATTCTTCTATTTAAATAAAATACTATACTTAACATAATTTCAAGAATAAATTTATTTCAAATATCACATATATGCCCAGAATATTTTTATCTCAAAATTTTATAAATCTTAAAAAGATATCAGTGGTAATAATCAAAGAACAGTCATGAACTAGTGACGAGTTTGATGAAGTATCAGCAAATGGTATTTTTTTAAAAAAATGTTTGATTTAGTTGGAACCTTTTATTAAAAATGGGCGAGAAAAATCAAAGAAATAATAGAGAATGGTATTAATAAGAACTGTATAACAAAAATAAAAAATGATTCGATAACAAACATCAATAAAATATAGAAAAAATGATTTCTTTGACCGACAAACCGTCGAACGTTATATTTTAGTATGACATCTTTGATCACAAGTTAAACGAAGCACAATAATAAGTCTCCGAAAATACTATTTACAATCGATACTCATACTTGTCTTCTATATTATTGTATATAAAAACATTATGAGGAAAAGTCGCTTGGATTATAGTGAATTGATACGATTTGCCATTTCTGTCGTTTCCTTTTGAAAACTTTTTCGGTTTATACATACACACACACACATATATATATATATATATATATATATATATATATATATATATATATATAAATGTGATATATTACTAACCATAGCGGTACATTGATAATTTATCATTCGGTTTGTTGGACGCTTGGTCGCGTGCCAATTGCTTTTAATGCGGAAGATTGTTGACAATTTTTTTATGTTTTATTTTTCTACTGTAGTTTCGGTACGATATCGAAACTTTTTCTCTACGTGAAATATAATTAATATTATCAAACGTTGACAAAACAAATTGTTTGTAAATTATATCGTACGAAAAAATGTTATCGTATAAGTTTTTATTAGAACAAAATAAAACACGGAATAATTCGTGTATGTATATATATATATATATATATATATATATAAAATAAATAATGATACTGAAAAGGAAAGTTTTTGATAAAACAACAAAAAACTTTCGTTAGAGATGGTAGATCGGTTTGAAAGAAATACAATCGGATTAATCATTTATAGAAAACATTTTATATATCAGCAAAAAGTTGAAAATTACAAGGTTACATTTAAAATAAATGATATATATATACATATATATATATATATATATATATATATATATATATATATATAATTTTTATCAATTTATATAAAATATTAATTATATAATTAAGTAAATAAATCAGAACTTCTTACTTTATAGTCAAATGTCTGTTTGAATTTTTATTAAATATTTCAGTCCACTCTCATTTATTTTTTTGACCTACACCGCATTACAAAGTTTATTTCTTTTTTATATTAATAACTTAGATAACAACTACAAATATCATTCTACACTTAATTAACCTCTATTTGGATAATTGATTCTTCAATGTATCTCTTGAAAATAGAATTGTTAAATTTTCTTAATTTGTACTCAAGTAATTCAATTTTGAAAACAAATTAAAATAAGGCGGTTTTCTTCATTTTATACTATTTTCATTTTCGGGAGAACAAATAATATATCAAGAAAATATTCGTATCATTTATGATGAAGAACTATCGATGTTAGAAAGGTTTAAAAGAGGTTTGAAAAGTGTTTCATAGAAAATTTTTTTTTTGAAAGTTTTTCTATGATCTGGAAGACCATTCGAGATAATGATGACAAAATCGTATTATTAACACTTTGAATGCCGGACGAATTTTATGTGACTTGCCCAAAGCGCCTTAACAAATTTTTTGTACTGCAATGCATATTGTACTAAAATATATACAACAGTTAAGTTGAACTGTATTATCATGTTTTATGCATTTATCTTAGTGGGGGTCATCGTTGACTCCTCTCTCGGAGCTGAGTGCGGTTTTTCGATGATGCTTCGATGTTTTATGGTGCATTAGTTTTTTTACATCATTGCAATAATGATAATATTATTGAAAAGTTTAGAAGTGTTGCCTTTACTTGCATTATCTGTTTTTACTAATCTTGAAATCATCTATCATCGATGACCACCGTGGCTCTACTGACAAGTTGAATGTCGGTCATCGGTGATCCCCACGGCATTCAAAGTGTTAATTAAGAATAAAGCACATTACACCAGACAGATACATGTTTCTTCATCGTGTAAGGGTAAGTTGTTAAACATTTAAGAAACTTTAGGTATATATCTCATTATCATGTTTAGATATAAAATAAACTGGCTGAGAAAGTAATGATAGATCATGTCTTCTCTTATAGCCCGTTTGAAAATATAATTAATATATCAACTTTTAGGACAATTAGTGATGGGAGAAGAAAAATATATGCTCTACAATAACATGAAAAAAATACTCTGAGGAAAGTAAGATGAATTAGGTTCAATTAAAAAGCTTTAACGAAAAGAATGCTCTGTATCTGATAAGATTATCGAAGGAGCATTATACGTTCTTCGAGAAACAACCAAATGATCATTGTAGAAAAGTACTGCTTTTTAATCAGCAATATAAAAGAAACCATCGAAAAAAAATAGGCTTATTATCAATTTTTAGGTAGGAATTGGTAGAAGGGAAGCGTTAAGTTCCATCATAAAATGTAAAATATAATTAATATGTAAAATAAATAATTACTAGTTAGATATTGTTGGAGTTTATAAGTCTTCTTATATTTATAAGACCTGCGAATTTCACATAGAAAATTATTAATTTACCCTAAAATATTGGCTAAACATGATAGTGTAAAAATTAACCCTGTGATTTTATACTGAACCAATCATAACTCTGTTTTAAATTAAAATATTTTCTCATCGTTTTAGGATTTTGAAGTGCAAATCTTAACATTTAAAAACACTATATATCTTGGTCAAGCAGTTGATATAATCTCACAAAATAGTGGACAAAATGGCGAAAAGTATCATATTAGGCATTGCATATCTTTCGCATTTAAGTCAAAAAAAAACTTCTAAAGAGAATGATTTGTTTAGTTTAGGAATAAATATTGTGACGCATAAAACATGCAAAAAATGATAAAACAGTAGAAAAGGTCCCAATATACATTATGATTCGATCGACTAAAAGCAAACATCTTTTTTTTGACATACGATTCGTCAGTTACCTGATAGATGGAGCAAAGTTATACGAAATAATGGTGGATATTTTCAAAATTGAAATGTATTCCAATATAAAAAGGCACCGAATTAATTTGTATAACTAATAGATAATAATGGTTCTTGTATTATGATAGAAAGTTTATTTCTTATTGGAAAATTAAGTTTCATTTCTTTTTTAAAAACGTATATAATATCGATTTAGCATCAAGTGATTTCTACCTTTTTGTTTCAATAAAAAAGATAGAAGTCAAACGTTTCTTTCTGATACAGTCCAAAAGTGGACGAACATAAAATAAAAAAGATTCGTTTCGAACGAAATCCCGTAACGAAATTAAGTGCTAGAAGCTTGAGAGGATTATATAGAAAACTGGCTTTAATAAAAATCTTGTATGCGGATTAAGAGTTTTATTAATTCTTAAATGTCTCTTTTCTTTTTGACTTGCCTTCATAAAAATAATTATTTTTCTTTTCAATTTATAATTCTAGTCGCTTGTAATAAAGTGTTGAATTTCTTTATAGTAACTAAGAATTTTATGAAAATGTAAATCAAAAGAATATTTTTTTAAAGAATATCAAAAACCGTTCATGTTTGTCATATTGTAGAAGAAAAAACATATTAAAATCACTTTAAATAATACGACTGTCAAAATAAAACATCATTTCTGTTTATTTTCAGTATGACACGTACACCGGTGGCAATCTAGTGAATCGTTCGATGTTAATAGGCGGTAGTGGCACACTGAACGCGGCGCCTAGTTTCGCCGAGATGACTGCACGTATGGCGAAGCGCCGAGTTCACCTGACGTCCGCGTGCCGACGGCACGCTCTCGACGTGCCCGGCAACGACTCTTTACATCGGCCTAATCCGTGGGAGTTCCTTGTCAACCGACATCATCATCTTGTGTGGTGTAACGTGTTCAAAGCGGCCTCCACTTCGTGGATGTACAATTTTAATATATTGGCAGGGTATGACACTATTGTATGTACAGGTTTATTTTCTACTTTCACGGCATCCGTGTACGATTCGTCACGGTTATTTATTGAAACTAGAACGATGTATAATTAATACAAACAACACAAGTCAGTACTGAAATTTATTTACTTCGAATTGTTTAAAGAATGAAGGTTAAGTATGAAAATTATTTTCAAAACTTGGATTCCTTTCAAAAAATGCAATTACAAGAATAACGTCGAAAATAATGACATGAAAATTAAAAACATAAGATAATAGAATACTTTTCGATCTATTAGAGGTACCGGAAAATAATGTTGTTTTTTAAATGAAACAAGTAAATATCATTAAAAATTTTATTTATTAAAAATTAATTTCAAATATAATTCTCCTTGTTAAATACAACCTTTATCCATCTCCCAATCAACATTTCAATTCGTCTTTCATAAAAATCACAAGGCTTTTAATTAAAATACTCACCTATTCCATTTTTAATCTCTTTATAACTTTTGAAAATTTTACCATCTAAAAATGTTGCACTGACCTATTAAATCCGACGGCACAAGATCTGGAAGTACAGTGGATGTTGAATTGTTATCCATTTTAACGTTTTAATTTTGATCTTTGTGATCTTTGAAACATGTGGTCGCCCATGTTGTCTTCCCTCAGTTGAGGTGGTATCCATTTTCCCTGTCTATACAGTTTTCCGATTTTTTAATGTGTTTTTGCATACTTGACCAAGATTATCCCTAAATTGTCAGCATTTTTTTGAATAGTGAACGTTGAATTTGCTTCAATTTCGGAAGTTACGATGTCTTCATTCACTTTTTTGGTCTTCCACTTCCAGGACTATTCTTCATATCACAATTTCCCGATCAAAACTTTTTGAACCATCCCTGACATTTTAGAAAATTTAAAACATCACCTAATATGTCGCAAATGTTTTTAATTGCTCTATTTGTGGTCTCTTTTCCAAAATTAAAACAATATACAATTGCGAATAGATTATTCACTCGGAATAAAACCTTCCATTGCGAATGAGCATACTATTGTACTTTTAAAATATTAAAATGTAGTTTTGAGACGTTTACACGATATGACACAAAATATGTAATAACCGATCGGCAGGTACAGGACAACTTCCCGTTGAAAATGGCTATTATAAAAACGATATTGTTTTCTGGTACACCTTATATATATATATATATATATAGAGAGAGAGAGAGAGAGAGAGAAAGATTGCAAGAATTAACCACATCGATTCATCTAAAATCGCAAAATTTATTTCTACAAGACATTAAAAAAAATAAAAAATAAATAATTCTTGAATATGTTTGATTTTTTAGATACAGTCCTACGTTTTTAAAGAAAACCAAAGTGGTACCTCTTCATTTAGCAAGAAAGAAATATTCGAGACCTTCGTTAGATGAATTAAAATCAGCATTAAATGATTCAATTTCGTTCTTAATCGTACGACACCCACTGGAACGATTATTATCGGCCTACAGAGACAAACTGCAATTTTCACTGCCGCACACTTTACATCAGAAACTCGGCAACCAAATCATATCAAAGTATCGCATCGGTGGATCAAAGGTAATCAATTTTTAAAAAGATTTTCTCTTATATTGAAACTGTAAAGGTCGAGACATTTTATAAAAAGTTTTATCGCATTATTTTTATGAATTAATACTTATATTTAATTCCGGAATATATTTTTAAAACTGATTATAAAAGTATACAATTGTATGAAACATTAATAAAATACTCACTTGGCGACTAATGTATTTATAATAGTTATATATAATTCTTTTAAAAAATACATATTAAATAACAATGTCAAAAAATTCAAATAATTTAAATTTAAAAACATACAGCAATAAATCAAACCACGCACTTTATTTTATAGAAATTTAAATTTACCGACTGTATATTAATAAAATCATTAAATATAATGAAATGTTTGTTTCGATAACAAGTATTCTCATTTTACTCTACACTTAATTCTATGAAAACACTCGAAAATAAATATGATATGCTTGCAAAGCACAGCTTTTATGTAATGTACAAGTCTTCGGTTAGAGTTTGACACCGCTTACCGGATACTAGCTTTCATAAGATGTAAAGAGCTTTATTCAAATAACTTTACAATAACACTACCGGTGTGGCACTAAACTTCGTTACTACTTTAAACAAAAGCTCGTTTATAACAAACAACGCATATATATATATATATATATATATATATACACACGAGTATAATATTATTATTATTAACCTACTTGTAGAACAAAGCTCTTAACTTTCAGGTTTATAGTTTGGTTATTAATTAATACAAAAAATATCATCAAATATGAGGTAGTATAAAATTCTCGGAGAAATATTACTACAGTCTTGTGGCGAATTTTTATAAATGGCTTTCAATTGAGTTTTGATAATAGGTAGTGTTTCTAATTTGGTCTGTAGTTTCAAGTACTGGGATTCTTTTTATTCCGAAATTCGTACTTTATTATTTGTAAACTTCTTACATTCTAAATTGTTTAATTTTTTTTTGGATCTGAAAATGATGCTCATTTTTTTATTAGGTTGGTAGAAAACTACTTGCGGTTTATGACAATCAAATTCGTATCCATTTTTTAATTCAAGAAATAAATGTTTATAAAAGCTGATTACATTTTAATCCTCAAAATATCTCCTATTATTTTGTATAACTTTGTTTCATCTGTCAGGTAACTGACAAGTCCCTTATCGAAAATAAAATGGCCGCTTTGAGTCAATGAAATCGTAATGAATTTGGACCCCTTTCACTGTTTGAGCATTTTTACATGTTTTTGTGTCACATCTTCACACAAAGCTGAACAAATCATTCCCGCTCCTGGCAGGATTTTTTTGATCTGGAATGCAAAATGTATGCAATACCTAATATGATGATTCTCGGATGCCATCGTGTTCACTATTGTTTTGTGAGGTTAAGCTAACTACTTGGCAAGATATATAGTATCTTTTTAACATTTTAAAATTTTAAAACGACGAGAAAGTATTTTAATTTAAAACAGAGTTATGACTGATTCAATTTAAAGGCTCGCAATTAAATTTTGCACCAAATATTATTTGATATTTGAAATCTGCTATAATGAATGAAAATATTCAATACAATTCAAATTATATTTTATTTAACCAGTACTAAATTTTTAGAATATATCTCATATTGATTTTAATTTAAATGCGAATAGGGTATTCACTTGGTAGTTTGTAATATTCTTTACCCGTCAGTAAGAGGATATAGTAATTATTTTAAACATTTAACATTCAGGCTATTCTATTAGATTGGTAGAAAAATAAATGCGATTGACGCCCTTCAGATTCATAATAAAAACCGAAATTATTTTCCTACCAGCCTAATATATTAGATAGGTAGGAAAATAGTCTCGGTTTTTATTATGAATCTGAAGATTATAAGCCGCAATTATTTTTCTACCAACCTTACAATAAAATGATCTGAATAAATTCGACATAAAAATAAGAAGAATCTTGATGTAACCAGATCGAACGGATTGAATATAAAATTATTATTTTTTTTTGTTATATAAATAATTGCACTGAGAGTAAAATTAAAAATTGACACAAAATGAAATATTTCGTGAAGGATTTTATTTAAAGTGACCACACTGAATAAAAATATATTTTTATAAATCTGTTTTGTTTAATTTGTCTGGTAACTTTTTAAACAAACCTCCTGTCTACCTATCTACCTCTCTCTCTCTCTCTCTCTCTCTCTCTATATATATATATATATATATATATATAAATTAATAAGTTCACAAATTCTTTTATTTATAAATTAAAATAATAGATGATTAGAAATGGACAATATTAGACAAGAGTAAAAGTATTCACCGTTCATAATTTTGATTTTTGTAATTTGGTAGCTCATTGATGAATTTGGAAATCCGGTAAGTTGTAGATGGCAATGTGAGTGTTTGTTAGTTATTTGGAGCTTGTTAGAACTGTTGAACAATAACTTAGCGTTCAAATTCAATCTGTGCAGTGTGTTAATATTTTAGAAGAAAAAGCCAATTAATTGACTATGTTACAAGAAATGAAAGGTATTTAATAAAGTTTTTGTCAAATGTCAACAATTAATTCCGAAATGTTATATTCTGAAACTCTTACTCACATTATTAAGAAATAGAGATAATTTAGAAAAAAAAACAATTTCTTAATTTCTCCAATTGATTTGCATAAAACACAATTAATGAAACAAAGTTCCACTAAAATAAATTAAATTCTAATGGTTTTTGATCAGAAGCGCTTTAAAGTACTTGAAATAAATAATTTTATAATTGTATTTTTTCAATAATAAAAATATTTATAAAATACTTTAATTATTTATTCGCGTGTTTTCAATAAACTAATTATAACACAACAATTATGAGTAGGTATTATTTCATATTGAAAAAAAATATAAACGTAAGCTCAATCATGAAATCTGACCTTCAACCTTATTCTGAAATTAAAATCAAAGTACGTATATTTAAAGAATAAATTAGTTTATAAGTTATAAATCTTGTTAATTTATCTATAATTCCGTTTAATTTATTTATGATTTTAAAATAAATTTAATTGAAAACCCTATGTAAATGTTTAGTAATAAATTTTCTAATTTAAATAAAAATGTAATTCGGAAAGTAGATTAAAAACAGTGCATAGAAACATTTTTCTAGAACTAAATATATATTTCAGGGTAAAGGAAATAACCCCAGATGGCCTACATTTGAAGAGTTCGTTAGATATTTACTAGATGTATATAAAAATGGACGAGAAATGGATATGCATTGGACACCAATTACAAACTTTTGTACACCGTGCATGATACATTTTGATGTTATTGCGAAATTCGAAACATTGCGTGTAAGTTTATATAATATTAATCATTGAATAATTATTTTATTTATACGTTTTCTATTAGTTTACCAAAAAATTTTTTTTCTCACTCCACAAATAAAAAATTGTAACCAAAGATGTTCAATAATTTATTATTATTCATTTTTGATTGTTGTTTGTACGAAATTTGATGTCAATGTTCAAAACGTTAAACAAAAAGAAATCTTTTTGATCAGAAAAAAATTTTTGATCAGAACATTTTTGTAATTTGTGTGGTTAAGTGAAAAATTCATTCGTGAAAGTGAATTTAATCCAAACTAGAACGATTTTACACTTTCACAAATGAATTATTTTTTCATCTCACAAAACACGAAAATACTTCTTGTCAGAAATGTTCTATAAATTATTGTTGATCATTTTTGATTGTCGTTTATTTGCATTTCAATATCAATCTTATCATATTCCAACACCAAGTCATACAAAAAAAATAATTTAATTCAAATCTTTCTGTATTTTTGTGCTATGGTGATAATAGCATCGTCATCGAAATGCACATAAGTAACAATCAAAAACGATCAATAATAATATATTAAATATTTTGAACATGCCGGAAAAATTGTAGATTGTGGAGTGAAAATAGAATTCATTTAAAGAGAATTTATCTACAGTGTCTGAACTGTATATAATGCTTTTCTAGATTTAAATCGTTATTTCAAATTCAGCTTGTATAACAATCTCCATGTTTAAATTAAAATTTCTCAAAATTCTTGATTATTGAAGCCTTTTTCCTTCTTCAAAATTATTAGAAAACTTCAAACAGCTTTTTTAAATAGTATTTGTCACTTTTTAGCCTATTAGTATTTAAAACAATGATTTTTAACTCAATTGTTGGAAAATCTAAGCACATGATTTCGATTCCAGATGATTACTTTTTTTTATCTTTATTTCTTATATACATACATACATACATATATATATATATATATATATATATATATATATATATATATATATGTATATATATAAAACTAAAAAATGGTTCCACAGCCATTCGCGCGTTTTATTAGTTTTTTGATTGGTTGGTATCGGTCACGTGGTCTCTGTTCTGATTAGTTGATATCGGTCACATGATTAGTGTTCTATTTCATGGTGTATGACAAAAGAGGGTATACGATTTCAGTGTAAGTCTGATAAGAAATTAGTTCAAAATATTGTATTCACTAAAGCATTAGAGTAAAAAAAAAATGTTACACATTTTAACATTGTATTTTGTTATATTTATTTTTATAAGCTTTTCGAATAAAATTTTTACAACTTATATTTTGCGCGGATTATTTGTGTGTATAATTTGTTAATTTGTTATTTGTTAAGAGGGAGCAAACGTTAGCGAGCGGGAAGCAAATCCCCCCCTTCGGTGATTGATAAGCTCAGCGAGCAGTGAGCGAAGTCCTCTTGCATATATAATAAAAATAGTTTTCAATTTTTGGAGATTAAAAGGAATCAAGGAAAGCATCGCGGTTTCAAGAAGTATGATTTGAAAAAAAAAACTATATAGATAAATCACTTTGCTTTAAAAAGACAAAACAAATCAAAATATTTCTTTTTATATTTTTATTGAGCATTATTTTAGTCGCACTGTATAAAATTAATTCTTTTTTTGTTATTATACCATTTTTTATTCAATTTCCTGTCATATAAAACAAAATTGGACTTAGTTTGTTCAATAAATTTTATTTTCAGGACGATCAAACTTACTTAATTCATGAAGCTGGCCTAAGAAATATAATCAAACCTCAATGGAAGAATTCTGGTCGTGGCCGTACAACTACATCGCAGTTAATTGGAAATTATTTTTCACAATTAACAAAAAATCAGATTAAACAACTGTATCATATTTATAGGTAAGTATATATTTTGAAAAACTTCCTTTAAATTTATATTCACTTTATTAGACTGAATTATATTCAATCAGTGTATTTTTAAACTCTAGTATTAATTATTAACAGTTACAAATCTCTTTGGAATACGTTTTGTATACAAATATATTCACTCATTCACTCTATTCATAAAAATTGATGCTATGCCAGGATTTGTATGATTACTTTTTTTATTTAATTTTTGAAGAATATTGATTCGGTAAAAAAACTAAAGATTCATCAGTGAGTTTTTTTATCCATTTTTTCTAAACTCAATTATAAAAAAATATTTAAATATAGATTCGAATATAAATTCGAATATTTAACAAATGTTAAATTCTTTATCAAAACATCAAAGAAAATTATCTGTTACTAAAATACTTTTTAAAGATTATTTCATCAAACAATTTTCTCAGAAAATAATATTTTTCAATTTAAAAACAATAAGTTTGAGGTAATGTTTGATTTTTTGATAGATTATATTTTTTTAACAAAAAACCCTGAAAGAAAACCTTCAGAAAAAATAATCCTATTAACCCTTTGGAGCCGGAAAGGGGGAATGAGTGTTAAAAATTTTTAACAAATATTTTTTGATTAATTGGACATTCTTTTATCGTAAAGAAAATAAAAATTACAAATTTGTCGATTACAAAAAAAAATATGTTAATTCATATTAGCTATTAGCAATTTCACATCTATCTGGTATATCATGGAAAATCTTTAATAATATTCGGGGAAATATAAATCTCTTGATTGGAAACATAAAATTGAAGGAAAAAAAATGATAACAATTGAAAATTTGCAAAAATAACTGTGAAAAATTTTGAATCAATTAAATATGCACAAAACGGTTTCATATCGGTCACGACTTATATCTGGATGTAAAGTCTTAAAATTTTTTTTATACGCTTTCTTCCAATGATAAACTTTTAGAAAAATAATATTATTCAACCCAATTCGCAAGTTCATAAGTTTTATAGGTTTTAAAATGAAAAAAACCCGATTTTTCTGATTTTTGGACGACCATAATTTTATTTTAATGAAAGAAAGAGTATAAATTTAGTCTCATTATAAAGAGATTAGTGACCTCTAAACATATCTAAAAGATATCCCTCTACCGTAATTTCTTTGGAAAACATCAATGGATTCCTAGATCCATGCCCGGCTTCAAAGGGTTAATGATCTTTAAATTAATTCAACATTAAAAAAGATATTAACATTTCAAAAATGTTACTTTCATGAGATATATGAATCGTTCTATTTTTTTACAGATATGATTTCGATTTATTCAACTACACGCTGAAGAATTACATTGAAGTAGGTCGTGATGATCCAGAACCTCTTCCCTCTACAAGCATTCCTAGAGCACATGCAACATAGTAACAATGATTATATATAAAATTTTATATATACATAGAGGTTGCTCAAAGTGTTACAAATTGTTATTGAATTGTTCAATTACTTGCAACCTTCGATAAAAATTGGTGGTATCGCATATAAATCTCGACACAATAAACGTTTCCCAAGTTAAACTCAATATATTTTTTTTATGAAAACAAATCGTTATAAAATCTAAACGTAATTAAAAAGAATTAGATGTTTGTTTGAATCTTAATAACAATTTAAACAATAAAAACAAATATATCGGCTGAGCCAAAGATAGAAAGGTATTTTAAAAAGAAATAAATTCTTATAGACTCAGCAATTATTTTTTCAACTATAAGACAGAAAAAAATAAAAAATAAAGAAGAATATTTCAAAGATTTTTTCACGATTTGTAGTGAAATTTATAGGCTAAATATAATTTTTTGTTTTATTATTATATATTTATTCAATTTTATAAAAGATAATGAAATCAAATCTCGTCATGACTTCTATGTAATTTTATATTATTTATAAATCATATTATTTTCATAATTAATATTTTACTATTTTAGACAAATTATTAATGAAAACAATGAGGGTCGAAAAATGTATTATTTATCTTATTTTTCTAAACTTCTATTCAGTTATAAATATTTATTGATGTATAAATAAAAATATCATAAATTTTATAATACAAAAAAAAGTTTTTCTCAGTTATCAGATTATATAAATTTCAAATATTGTTTAAAAACTTTATAGAAAATATATTTTTGGTTTTGTATTTCTAAATCATCTATCCCGTATTAATAAAAATATCAAAATTTTGAAAATCAGATTATATCTTTTTCAAATATTATTTAAAAATTTTATACAAAATATATTTCTGTCCTTGGATTTGTAACCTTCTTTCCCCTATTTATAGATTTATAAAAAAAATATTTAAAAATGTAATATTAAAAAAAATGATTCTTTCTGTTAACAGATACATCTTTTTCAAATATTGTTTAAAAGAATGATATCAAATATATTTCTGTCCATTTATTTCTAACCTTTTCTATATTTATTAACAAAGATATCTAAAATTTTGGAATTAAAAAAATTTTCTGTTATCAGATTATATCTTTTTCAATATTGTTTAAAATTGTTATACTTAATATATTTCTATCCTTTCATTTCTAACTTTTTTTCCATATTTACATATTCATTAACAAAAATATCTGAAATTTAAAAATTAGAAAAAAGATTTTCGTCCTGTTATCCGATTACAACTCTTTCAAATATTGTTTAAACATTTCATACAAGAAACATTTCAGTCTTTGAATTTATGACCTTTTCGGTATTAACATATTCTTAAATCTAAATATCTAAAATTTTAAAAAATTAAAAAAAATATTTTCTCTCTGTTAACAAATCACATTTTTTTTAAATATTGTTTAAAAATTTTATACAAAATCTACTATATTACTCTATATTATCTTTTATCAGATAACATCTTTTTCAAATATTATTTAAAAATGTATAAAATAATAGAAAATTATGTAAAAAAATGATTTGCCATAAATGTACAATTCCTTAAATTATTTAATACATTTCTCTCTGTAACTAAAAAACGGTTCCGCCACTATAAATGCATTTTATTCGCTCTATGATTGATTGATATCGGTCACGTGGCCTCTGTTCTGATTGGTTAATATCAGTCGCATGATCAGTATTTTCAACTTATATTTTACGCAGATTATTTGTTTGCATAATTTGTTAATTTTTGTTATTTGTTAGCAAGAGTTTACGAGAGAAGGGCGAAGCTGTCCTGGGGATTGGCAATCGTAGAAAACAATTAGTGGAGACAGTTTAAAAAAACCTTTTTATTTAGTATCTATCTCTATTTATTCAATTAATATAGTATCTAGAATCTATAATTACTTATTTTGTATCAAAATAAAGTTTTTTTTAGATTTATCATTCATCTTTTAGTCATTATTTTATACTATTTGTACCATTTTGAAAATTAAATTAAAAATGTATTCATATACACGTTTATAGCTAAAAATACTTGTACCTGAAGTATAAACAAAATGTTACATTTCTCATCACAATGCTATAAATTAAATTAAAAAGTAAATAAAAGCCAAAAAATATTGTATTCAAAAAATACAACTGCATGCTATTTTAATGACATTGAAATGATGTCAAGTGTATATTATATTATGTATAATTCCAAAGATTGTTATTGAAGAAAGAACTTTATTAATTTTGGAATTTTCTCTATATTTATACGTACATACATATATATATATATATATATATATATATATATATATATATATGTATATGTATAAACATATAAAATACTTGAAGAAAATTAAAACACTAGCTTTAAGATATATTTATGTAGAAATTCCTTTTAAAAACTTTCAGTTTTATAAAATTCTTGTAAATTTTATTTTGTAACAAAAATATGCAATATTTTTTAGTATTCATCTGAATAAAAAACTATTCATAAATATTCAGATTTCGTTTAGGATACTTCACGTTTAAAAAAATACTCAAGTTTTAAAAAATGTTATAAAATTATCTTTCAATCATTAAGTGTCAGCCAAATATAAATCGATTTTTTTCCGTAATCTTTATTGAATTATTATTTTTCAAAGGTACACACAAGTTATTTTTCTACAACTTTTAACTTGGTACTGAGCTTCTTTCTCTGAAGTCTTCTTGATTCTTGAGATCATGTTTTAGGTTAAATTTTTCGTACCTCGATTTTTTCTTCTAATTCTTCTTTTCTTCAGGCAGTTTTCTTGCTTTGTCATCATTATTTAAGTTAGGAAAAATATCAGAAACCTAAGTATCAGCAAACGGATTTTTCTACATAGTTTCTGTTAACAATGAAACACTTTTGCGACAGGGTTGGCAGTTTTTTGATACCTATATCTCAGACAATAGTGTGGTGTGTTCGAAGCCAATAGCACACGAAATATTCTACCTCTATCATTTTCGAATCGTTGTCCTCCGATCGCTCCTCGAGTGGCCGAAGAAATGGTAATCACATGGCGATTAGTCGGGGCTGTACGAAGGATGTTCGACAATAGTCCAGTACATTTGTGTTAATTTCTCTTAGGTTAAGGAGGCAGTGTGAGATTATAGCATTGTTGTGGAGAAGAAATACGCTAATTTTCTAAATTTGACTCATTCCGAATAATGGATTACACACTTCTATTGCTTATCACAATTTCTTCATAAATTTCATCTACTTTTAACTGCCGGTCACCTTCAATAAGGTCGAGGACTGTTATGTCTGGCGTGATGCTGCTCTTGAGACGACACAAATGCATCAAGTTTTGCATGTCATAACGTCAAACAGCTAACACCTTTTCGATAACGTTTCATTCTCGAACTGTTCACGTAACCATTGTAAAATTTCAGTCAGTTTCACGTTTTTGTTCGTTAAAAACTTGATTACAATGCGTTCCGTAACGACACTAGGCAATGCTTATTAATTTATCGTTCTAACAATAAAAAGAAACGAATATGAGGTTATGAGCAGGGCAAAGAATAAGTCTAGGCATCCTCACTTAGTCTCAGCCATGAACCTTCGCTCGTTCAGCAGTAGGAAAAAAAAGTTCGTTTTATATTTGACTGGCACTTATAAAAACTTAAGAAAAATATTTAATAACATCAATATCAAAATTACAATCTATAATGTACGGAGACATTGAATAGTCACATCGAATCAAAAGTAACTTTTTATATACTGAAGTATAGATGAAGTTATGAATGAATAATTATTACAAAAAAAAATAAAAAATAAAAAAATATTTAAGTGCGTCCATAGTTAAAGTTACATGCACTATTATCAAACTTTAAATGTACATATATTTTACTTTTCGAAAAAAATTAAACTGTTGAAATTCAACAACTTTATGATCAACTATAATTTTTTTTATACAATCTGACATGTTTTTTTTTCAATCCCTAGTCTCGTATTTGTAAACATAAATTCAAGAACGAGTTTCGAAAATTGATTTTCAACAAATTAAGAAAATCAATTAAATGTGATACCATCAATTACAAAAAAAAAATACAAACAACTGTTATGATATTTAAAGCCTTCTTAGTGTATAGAAATCGAAAGACTTCAACTAATTAAGAACTAGTGCAATTACGAAGAATGAAATCAGTAGAACGCGGCTATTTTCAAATAGATTTTTAATGGAGCTACAATACTTTTTTTCGTATAGAAAGAAACATACATACATACATTCATAGATGACGTTTTGATTTCTCATTTACGAAATGTTCAAATATGTGATTATTATAGTATTTTTTAATACGTTTCATGTATTATTAAAAATTGTTCTGTTAAAATCTATGCGTTTTAATTATAACCATTTTTTTCTCTACAATTCATGGATTCAGGTAAGAGATTTAGACATGTTTATCGTTAGAAATTAATTTAATTTCTCTGATCAAAAAGTTAAGAGGTATTTAACTCAATTCATATTAAGTAGATTAGCCAATACCTTCTTTTTTATTTTTTTAAAAAAGAAAAAAATTCTTTTCATTCTTAAAAAAAATTTAATCTTACACAAACAAAAATGTTTTTAAATAAAAAAACATCTTTAATGTATACAAAGACAAAAAATTAAGAATGAGATTCTAATTGTTTGAATTAGAAGTACCATCTATTTATTAGATTGGTAGAAAAATAATTTCGGTTCATGTACCCATTTGTTTAGGTTTTTTGATTTTCCTAGTTATTCTAAGTGGTCCAAAACTGTCGGATGACTAATGCCTACGTTTTTTACAAGCTCTCAAATTGTGCGTGGTTTTGATTCAACTAATCCCTTCAGTTGGTTGTTATGAACTGAAGAAAGACACCCGCGACCTTCTTCATATTCAAGGCTCTCGTTACCAGTATGATTTTTTTGGAACCACCATTACATCATATGTTCCATAAAAGTACCCACACCAAAAGTATCGTTTATTTTGTGCGCAATTTCTGCTGATTAACCACCTGTTTTGAACTTATACAAAAATGTTACTCTTATTTGCTTCTTTTCAGTCTTTAATTCAATAGCCCAATTTGAAACAAAACTAATAGTAAAACCAAAGTCGATATTACCAAAATACACACCGGAAAATCCACTTTAAAATTGTATTAATATGGACACGATCAAATAACACTTTTATATAAAAAAAATATGGTTAGAGTTCAGAAAATAAAAACCGCAATTATTTTCCTAATACACTTATATTTTATTCTACTATGTAATCTAAATAGCATACAGCAGGGATACGCGACAAAAAATGAAGAATGAGATTCTAGTTTAAAGAAACATCTCAGCCAGATCACTCACTAGATACTGTTTGAATTAGAAGTATCATTTATTTAAAAATATCTCTTACTGGAAAAAAATCAGTACTGAAATTGAAATACAGAGGTCAAAGTCTGAATATTTAATATTAATATTTATGTTTTTCTACATAGATGAAATGAAAGATTTTCCAATTAAATGATAACAAATTGTTTGTAATAAAATAATATAAATATCATTAAATAAAATATACAATCTATAATTTATTTTATTTTCAAATTTTTCAAAAATACAAATGAACTTAAGCTCTACATGAACATTTTTTGCAAAGTTATTAAAAGTACGTTTTCAATATTAAAATAATTTTTACTTTACAAGAAACATAGATTCATGAAACAAATTACAAGAAATCAATTATTTAAAAGACATTTATCTATAAAATATATATATACAAACTTACCATTTGGACGAATTTGTCGCTACAAAACCAACAATCCATTTATCGTTGTAAATATTTTGCCACGTTGAATATATTTTTAGAGCATTCACCGTTTCTTCAGCAGACGAAACAGATGATTCTAATGAATGTAACAGCTCAAACCGAAATTTTCGTTTTTCATTTAAGAATTTTTCTACTCGAGCGGTTTGCAATTGTACTGCGGCCAATCTTTTCTTTAAACATGCCACAACATTACCATCTTCTTCGTCAGAATTAAAGTCACACTTGAAAAGTGTATCATCGACGAAGTCTGATAACTTTTCCATTTCTGAAATTGAAGAAAAAAAAAACACAGAACAATATTGATAACAAATCAGGTATAATATATTTGAAAATTCGTAAATTAATTTTTCTCTTGTTCCACGAACTACAATATTTTCTCTGATCAAAAATGTTTAATAAATGATTATTGATCATTTCTGATTATTGCTTATAATAATTTTTGGCAATGCCTTAACCTCAAAATGATAATGTACAGAATATGTGGGATAAGAGAAAAATCGTTTTGATTACTACTTGGAGGCATTTCAATAGTTACGGTTATTATTTTAAATAAGGATACATTTTTTTATCAGTCAGAATTTATTGTTTATAGAATATCTTTTTAACAAGTAATAAAAAGTTTATATTCAAAAACCTATGTCTTTTAAATAAGAACGTGTTTTAAATGAAATAAAATCATGATTGTAATTTATAAAATATATAATTATGACAGTATAAAATTATAAACAAATTATACGCAAAAAAAACCCTAAAAGATATGAAAAATTATCATATTAAAACGAAAATTTAATATTTTATATCTGTATTCATTGATATATTTGACCTGGTGATCGTCGTTTTGAATAACTTTAAATAACTTTTGAATAACTTAGTTTTGTTTTCCACAACTAGTTTCAGGATGTGTGACATCTTCATATATATTTTAGATAAATAATACCTAAAGATATATTTAATTATATTAAGTAATGGAAAATATAAAATTATTTAATAGTCGAAGACTGCAATACTAATATTTTCATTAATAAAATTGTTTAAAAAGAAAAAATGATCATAAAATATTTTATTAATTAGTTTCTTGTTACAAAAAAATATTTTTATCGAAACAAGGATAAGCAATTCAATATTTTTGAGTTTTTCTTGACGTTTCTATATCGATTTTATAAAATGATACTTAGATAATTATTATATATTAATAAATTTAGTTTTCATAAATATAAATCCATTAAGAAAATGAAACTAATGCGAATAGTTCTATAAAATTAATAATAAAATGTCAATAAAACACTCAGGACTAACTACGTGCCGTATAAATATGAAAGTGTATTCAAACGTAGAGTGAAATATAAATTTAAACAGATACAAACAATAAAAATATAGTCTTCATATTAATATAAAATAACTGAAAAATTTAATTGTATTGTGTGTTCATTTTTATATCTACAATTTTAGAAATCAAATTTCGACAAAATATGTAAGTAAATATTATTTCTTCAATATCAATAACAGTTCTTTTTAATTTAGTATTGAGTGATTGCAATCAATTAAAAATTAGTACTCGACAGATCTAGTATTTTCCTGGTTTACGTTCCATATATTTTTCTAATTATAAAATAAGAATGATTTGCTGTGTAGACAATTTTTGATCATAAATTTCATTAATTACATTATTTAACCAGTTTAGTCCTTTGATTGTATTTGGTATCGAGTGGTAACCCTGTTAAAATTGTCTTGTTTTCCAATTTAACGAAGAATATGTTAACTCAGAATTAAATAGCAATAAACGAATTATTTCATATCATTAATTTTCTTTTAATTTTATATGATTCGGTAATCGTAATATTTCGATTCTTGCAACATACTTTGTCTTATATTAATTACAAGAAATAATGCTCCACTGCATATGAGATACAGTAAAAAATAAAGGATACTGATTGATTAGAAATGAGTGATTCATATGATTAGCTTAAGAAAACAAATATAACAGTTATTTACTAACTTATTTTCTTGGTCCACCAATTTCATGTGAATAGTATTACATCCATTTTTGTCAGACATATTTCATCACCCTTGCTGGAAAATGTGTGAGAGAAATTTAAAGCTGTTTGTTAGCATTAAATTTTTAATCAAATTCGTCAAAACTGAAGCTGAAAGATTTTTGGAAGATTTATAAAGTTTGCAATGATCGACTCTGAGTTCTAAATTCACAAAAACTGATAAAAACATGAAAAAGATTCCAAATGTAATATGAAGCAATCGCCATTTAACTATTAGAATGATTTCTAGTTAACTTTCAGAAAAGGACTTTAAAAAATATTTGGAAGTATGAAAGAAATGAATGAAAAAGTGGCTTAGAACCAACTGAGGCTACTTTGAAAAGAGCAACCTTTAAAACCTAATTTATCAATAAAAAAAATTAATTGATAGCTTCGTTCATAACTTTTCAAAACTAGTATATATTTATAAGGACGGTTTAAAAAGTAACTTGGTCTAGATTAGGGATAACAGTTTCAGTTTCAAAGTAAACTTTATTTTTCGACAAAATCCCCTCAAAGCTCAATACACTTGCCACAACGTTTCACCAATTTTGCGATTTCTTCCCGGAAGTGGGTTTCTTCCGGGTCCTCAAAATAGCCAATTGCGGCCATTATCACCTTTTCATTTGAGACTTAAATCATTTTCCATCCAGGAAAATTTTGAGTTTCTGGAACAAATAGAAGTCCAAAAGAGTCAACCCAGGCGAATATGGTGGATACGAAGCGATTCCAAACTTCAATGCGCCCAATTTTACTGAGTGACAACGCTTGGAAAAGCCGGTGCATTGTCATGGTGAAACAATACTTTTCTCTTGACCATTTCGGGACGTTTTTTCACGGTCGTTGTCTTCAACTTCTCTAAAAGTACTGCATAGTATTGGCTAATAACTAGTTTTCCCTTCTGAAGAGAATCAATCAAGAGAACTCTTTTTGCATCACAGAAAACTGACGCCATCGACAGATTCACCCAATCTAGGGAATATCCTCTCATCGATTTCCTTCGATGTTTTTCCTTCTAAATAAAGAACTAAATCACACCTCAAATTCCTAGTTTATCCATTTTGCACTGTCGCACCAAACGCTTGTGTTTAAACTGTCAAACGAAGAATTAATGGATATGAAAAAATATAGCTGTCTCTTTCTTCCTCACTGTGTACACAAAACAATTTACTCTTCAATCTTCATTCGAAAAATAAATTAAAGTAGAAAGTGTTTTCTATTAAATAATACTTTCTTTAAAAATTATTAATTTATCAACTATTGCACTTAACAATACAGTTATTAATCTACTGTAGTTTTTTTAATACAAATTATTTTTTTTTACAGAATTCTGTATCCAAAATGGAAGATATATGCTATACAATCAATCCAATACAAAAATTATGTATGTTTTTCGCTGTTTCCAGCTTCACAATCGGTAGAGAACTGAACGGGAAGCGGCTTTTGAAAAAATCCATCTGGCAAATTTTCTATTCGATTTTAATAACACTGATATGTATTTCATCTCATATTATATCCAACATCCAAAAAAAACACCTTGACACTTTCAGAGTTACTTATGTAATCAATTCAATAATGGAAGCACAACAACATATCCGAACAACAATTTCAGTTCTATGTATCATCTGTTCTCAAATAAATGCAAAAAAGTTTATAAAATCATTGGAATCATTACTAGAAGTTGATACTCATATAAAAGGCTTAGGAAAGAATATCGATTACAAAAAAGCAAGAAAATACGTAATTGCTCTTTGCTTTCCTGTTATAATAATGCAAATTAATGTATTTGGATTCAGTTTATACCACAAATACGACGTACGCGAACTTTACATGGCCATTTTTTACAGTTTAATTGATATTTTGCCTTGTTTCGTGAACGCATCATTAAAAGCACAATTTGTTTGTTATGTAGCAAATATAGGAAAACGATTTCAATATTTGAATGAGTTAGTAGAAAAGATCGAAATCAAAAACAATAAACGGATGGAAAATATCAAAGACATAGACAACTTAAAATTGTTTCAAGTCGAATCAAATAAAGTCGATATGCCTATCGACGAGAAATTGAAAATCATCACATATTTGCATGATAAATTAAGTATGACTTTAAAACAAATCAACGAAGCTTTCTCGTTGCAAATTCTATTATTGTTCGGTAATAATTTCGTCCTTTCTATTATGATATTCTATAAATATTATATTTCTATCATAAAGACAGAAAACAATGAAAGATCTTTAATGTATATTGTTTTAAATACTTTAAGTCTTACTCAAATTATATTTGAAATGGTTATGATCGTTTATTTTTGCAGTAATACTACTTATCAAGTAAGTACCTTCAATAAGATTAAAAAAAAAATAAATTAAGACGTAATTTATTATCCACTGATGAAAAGTGTGCATAAAAACAAACCTACATCGATAAATAAAAGAAATTTAAATAAAATGTTAACACATTATATAAAAATATGAGAAATTTTAAGTATTCATTTTTTTTATTCCAGCAAGTAAATAAGTTTCATTTCACCACAGACTAATGATTTAGATAAAAAAAAATGTAAATTTCGAGAGAATATGTCGTTTCCTGCTCATTATTTTTTTTGTATGTTTGCTATTCAAAATCTATTCCTCGATTATTGATCAATTCTAAAAGTTGCTTATGCGCATTTCTATCGCAATGCCATCAACATCATCTTCAAAACGCTAACGAAAATAATTCGTTTGTGAAAATAAAGTCATACATAGTTCCAGGAATGTATCGACACTCAATCGATTTATATAAAAAGAACAGTGACTTGTTCTCAAGTAGAAATATTTTAACGATTCAGAGTTTTTTCGTCTGTTTTTGTAAATTTAGTGTCACATAGACACAAAGAAATCTAAATATTCTGATGTTTAACACAACACACCGAATTAAGTTTTTAGTTCCTTCTTTATTATAGTGTAGTCAAAAATTGTTCATTTTAATGGAGTTTCTCTCAATTATTATTTAAGTAAAGCAATTGTGAGACATATTTCTCCGTTTATCTAGTAATTGAAACTGATATTCAAGTGATTATTTAAAATACAATCGTTTTTATAATACTATTTCATCTCCGAGCGTATAAACATCCATAACCAACTATTAAATGTTTAATCATTTTCTTTTATATATTTTGTGGGAGACTCAGATATTAATTTGGTAAACTAAACGACAATGCCAAAAACTATATTTTGATAGTGTGTAAGATTACTGACTTAATCACTCATTTTGAAATTGAGGACTACTTGATATTTAAAATATCTTTGGGAATGGAACGTTCCAGACAGGAGAAAGACAGCTTTTTACCGATGAAAGTTTCTTGAAAAAATCTAATAAATTAATTAAGTTTTTTTTAATATACGAGTACATAATAATTATAACATGATATTGTTTAAAGACAAATTTACCTTAATTTTCAGTCTATATTAAAAAATTTATATATATATATATATATATATATATTTCTTTATCTTTTCAGGCAAATATAATCAGTTCGCATATTCATAAAATTCACATATCGTCCTTAGAATCTAAAGTAAAAGCTGAGGTAATATAATATAACTTATTATGAGCTATCATACTATTTTATTACTTTATTTGCTACACAAATATGTTAAAAGTTATTAAGTTGGTAGGAAAATAAGTGCGGTTTTGTTTTCTGAATTCTAACTTTATTTTTTTTCAATTAAAGTGTAATTTCATCCTGTTTATGTTAATATCATTTTAAAGTTCAGTCTTTGGTTTTATTATTAATTTTGCTTCAAATTGAGCTATTGAATTAAAGATGGAAAAGAAGCAAATAAGAGCAAAATTTTTGTATGAGTTCGAACAAAAGTTAGGTTTAAGTCATCCAATAGTTTCGGTTCACTTAAAACAGATAGGAAAATCAAAAAAGCTTAAAATATACATAAATTTGAATGTTATAAACGTAATTATTTTTCTACCAACCTGATACTCTGACAAAAATTAATTTTAATAAAGTAAGAAATAATAATAACGTTTTGTTCTTTTAATAGCAATTAGTTCACTTTTGTTAGACAACTTTCATTTATAGTTAAATAGAGATATTATTTGCAAAGAACTGGAGTTTTTATTTAAATTATTTTATATAAAAAATGTAATACAGTAAGACTCCAATAATATTCCAGTATGTAAAATGTGTACTTATACAGTAAAATGTTGAATAAAACATTATAAACAAAAATTAATAGAAAATAGTAAGCCTAATTAATACATCTATATAGCATTAATAATCAATGACCTGTAAGTCCTTCGTTACACCACACTTCACCTGTTAACAAAACTTGTGTTTGAACTAATTGATTTATTTTCTAATAAAAATTGATGTCTAAGTTTCAAGAACACTATAACCAAACAATGCTAAAAAATATTACTAATTGGAATCTTCATGTATTCAGAATTAAATTGATTTTTTTTATATAAACTAGAGTGATTTTAAATATATTTCAGGTGGGAAATCTTGATTTTAAATATATTTCAGGTGGAAAATCTGTCAGTTCAGCTACTACACAATAAAGTACAAATCACTGCAATGGGATTCTTTACAATAGATTTTACTCTACTGTACACAGTAAGATGTTTTTATATATATATATATATATATATATATATATATACATATATATATATATATATGTATGTATATATATATATATATATATATATATATATATATATATATATAATGTCTTAGTTTAATTAGAAACTTTTTTTTACAGATAATTGGAGCATTGACGACATATTTAGTAATTCTTGTACAATTCCATATGAATGAAAATAAACATAAAAGTAATTCTACTGATACACAAGATATACATACATAGACAGAATAAACATAGAGTGATAATTTCACTATAAAATTTTCTAATAGACAATTAAGATAAATGTAATATTTTTTCCTATAAATACATCTAATTTACAGTATAGATAATTAAAACAAAGATGAAAATACGAAATGCAATGTCTATGAATAATTAACGATCCTTATTAGAAGTTTGTTGAAAAGTTTTGTTTATATATGCAAGATAGATAAAGACATAAATATTCTTAAATATGTAAAAACAGTCACAAAATACAATGATATCAGAGAAAAATAGAAAATTTGTTCATGAGTGAGATGAATATATGACATTGTGTTGAAAATCAAATCTCGCTTTCTGTCGTTGGTAAACAATTTGTATCTGTAACGATGAATTTATTCACTTTTTTCACTATAATATATATATATATAAATAAATAAATATATAACTTGAAAAGAAAATAAAATTCTATCTAATAATATAAATCTATAAAACTATTCTTTACAATTGATTTACATATATTTTATTGATAACTATTTTTATTCTAAATAAAATATATAAACCATAACCATGCTTTGCTTTTTCAATCTTCTATTGGAAAATAGTATAGGAACTTATAAGTGATAATATCAGTCTCTACTTATTACGGTTATGATTAGAAGAAGACTTTATTAAACATTATAGAATAAAGAAACACTAACATTCCCATTGTTGAATTTTATTAAATCCCTACTTCAAATAAGACCACATTTATCGTACAATGTTCAAAATTTCTATAATATAATCAACAATGATAATTTTTGATTAAAAAATAAATAGTATCAAAATGTAATTAAACATATCTGGAACCTAACACAGTTTTGGAACTGTTGCTAAATTCACTTTTAAAAATTAATTATTTTCTCGTGTCACAAATCACTTAAAAACCATCTCTATGATCAAACTGTTCAATAAATCATTTATCTTTTTTGATTGTTGTTTATGCGCATTTCAATGGCAATATCATTATTTTCGTAGCGCTATGGTACTCACTTTTTTATGGTCTGTGGACTAAAAAAAGAATGTATTTGTAAACGAAAGTCTGGAAATTGAGTTTATTCATATATTTGCGATACTTTAAGAAGTACAAGTCTCAAAAAATTTTTCAACATAAGAAGAGCACGTTAGAGGCAAAGGAAGCTATTTATTGAAGATGACAAGTTTTGAATCCTGTAATTATTTAATAATGAACGGTTCTTATTTTGCCAGATCTATTTATTGAATATTTTAATCACATGTTTTTTTATATTATTACATTTTTTTGTATTGACAAATTTAGGAGAAGGAACTTATTGTTATATATATATATATATATATATATAATAACAATTACTTTTGGCACTGAAGCTAATTTACTTTCACATTTAAATCGCTGTCTCAAACATTATAAACTCTCATAAAAATATTCAGAAACTGCTCACTGTTCGGAGTTTTTTTTTATCAAAATGTGGCGTCGTTTAGAGTACCGATTCAGTTAAAAATATATTATTTTCAACATAATATGATTTTATTTTATAATATATTCATAATTATTAAATATGTAATATGTAATAAATTTATATCAAAATTACAATATCATCAATTAACAATAATCAAGTTTCGAATTTTTAAATGAAAATTGTTATTAAATATTTATAATAATAAAGTTATTCATAATAATAGAATTTAAAACAAAACTATTTATTTTCTTTTAAAAAAATAAAAAAAATACAATGATTTTTCTAAACTTATTTCGTATTGAAACAAATTAAATGCACTTATCAGTAAATAATTTTAAGTGTTTTCCATTTTTTATTTGTACAGTTCTATCCGATTAAACAACGCTTCCAAACTAATTGTAAATAAATAATGAGGGAATACAAAATAATAAATTAGATATTATCAATCGAAATAATATACAGTAGGAAAACGAGTGTAAAGTATTTAAATATCAGAAATGAGTAAGTTGCATGAAAGTATTTTATCTTTATTTGAATTTAACAAAATGTTTGGTATAAATTGTATAAAAATTTGTGGAAAGCAAAACAAAATTGTATACAAACGGTGTTGGCTTCATACAGTATACTCAATCATTTTATTTATTATTTTATTTGTAACAACAATATACAGTTCTTATGAAACATATGTGCAAAGTATCTATTTAACAAAATGGATTCAGAAATATCTCATTAAAGTTCGAGTCACTTTCATGTTTTTCATTTTTATCCTGGATCAATTTCGAATAAAAAAAGCAATATCTATTTTAAAATCGACAGAGTGTTTAGATATGTTGTTTAACAAAAACATAAATATTTGTCTTGACTATAAAACAATTCAAAAACAAATCAATATTTTGAAGATATACTTGGTAGGTTCTATTACTTTAGCAGTTGTTATCTCTTTTTTTTATAAAACATCACTTATAAAAGATCAATTTCAATGGGCAATGATATTTTTGAACTATTTTATAAGTTATGTTGTAATAACTGCAACTAAAACTCAGTTTATGAGTTATGTTTTGATAGTAAAAACCTTATTTATTAATATAAATCAAGTACTAATCAAACTAGACACATGTGCACAGAACAGTGACCGTAATTTACGTGGTACTAAAAATTTCTGTAATATTTTAAACATTCACATTACTTCGAAAATAAATTATTTAGCTGACATACATTTAAAAACATGTGATGTGTTACGTGAGGTTAATAAGTTTTATTCGTTACAAATTTCGTTTTCTATCATATCACGTGCGTTAATTATTACAACGGAACTTTACAGCCTTTACATTACTTTATATAAAAACCAGACTAATTTGCTTCATCTCGTCCTAACTATGTCATGGATGTTTTTTTACTTCATTGATATCTTTTTAATAACCTGGATTTGTCGAACTACATCCTATCATGTAAGTATTATTTAATACAATTTAATTATCGAATCGAAATTGACCATCAAACATGACAATTAATATCCAAATATTAGCATTTAAAGACAATTATGTTATGAGAAAATTTTAAAAATTACAAAAAAATTAGATATATTTTAGAATCGATTAGCATTTCTATGAAATTATTTCACTGCATGATTTGTTTTTCTATAATTTTATTTGATATTGTTTTATATTTATCAGTAAGTCGGACATTGAAGATGTTTTAATTCTTTTATATGCAATGATACAGAGAGAGAGAGAGAAAGAAAATAAGTGTATTTTGTTTTTATATTTTTTATGTCAAATACGAAATAGTGGTGATTACAAAAACCTTGTCTGATTTTCTTCTTTAATGGACGGATTCTTTTTTTAAAAAAAATTGAATTTGGTCACAGTGTCAGAACTGATTTATTATTTATTCTTACAAAAATCATTAGTTTGTTTGAAAACAAAATGGTAAATTCTATCAATTTAGTAAGCTCCACTGTTTACTTTATTCCTCTTATAATTTTCAATTACATTTCCATATCCATATTCTTAGAGCTATAAAGCCAGAAAATCTTTAGATATTTCAATAGCTTAACTTTGATAAATATGGTATCACTATAGAAAGTCTACACATTGTCAGAGAGCTAAGGTACAAAAAATCTAAGGTTTAGTATATTACATTACAATGTTTGTAAAATCAAATTTCATATATTTCCGTTAATATTGAAAAAATAATTTAATGATTTCCTTTTCCATTTTTTCCCTTTAGATAAAAATCCAATATTCTTCAATAGGTTAGCACTCAGAAGACGATAATAATGTCATTTAAATGCACACACGTAACAATTTAAAATGATTAATAAGCAATTATGAAACATTTTTGATCAGATTTTTTTCGTGGCTTGTGAGGCGAGTAAAAATTCATTCCAAGTAAAACTAAGTTTCTAACACAAGAGGAATTTATAAATTTTTTAACAAAAAAGCGTACCTAATCACCTATAAAATATAATTATTTATCCTTTTGTTCTGAAAATTAATAGCATGGTAATCGAAATACACAGGTGTTAAAATGAAAATTAACTATTTTCATTTATTGAACATTTTGATAACAAAAGTTTTTGTAGATTTTAAAAAACGATTTACTTACAAAAGAGAATAAATTATACACTACTACTCATAATGACTTGCCACTCGGTATGTACTTTAACAAAAAATCCTATTTTCGAACACACAAGCGCAAGATCCTCCGTACCCTCGCTTTCATTTCCGTACCACGAATCTTGACGTTTCCTCGTACTTTATAAGAAAATAATTTTTCTTAGAATTTATTACTATTTATAATTTTATATAAAATTACATTCACAATAGGTATAAAATTTTTAAAAGTTCGTACGAACTATTATATTTATAACGTTTTATTTTTTGTATAACTATTTAATAATTATTATAAAAAAAAAACATCGCTGTACAGAAAAACTGCATATATATATATATATATATATATATATATATATATATATATATATATATATATATATCTGATAAGAAACTATTTTTTCTTTACAAAATATTATTATTACTACTTTTATGTTTTAAAAGACAATATTGCCTTTTTATTTTATTACAATACAATGCACTTGGTAATTTTTTTTTATTAACTAAACAGTATGTTAAAGAGTACAATTTTAATAAACTAATAGCATTGTACAAATTGCCATTTGCGTTAAAAGCGTATCAAAATGTTATAAATCGATTAATGATGACAGGAAAAAGTAATGAACACATTCTAAACTAGTGCATTGAAAATATATTCAAAATGAAATAATACGATAAAAATCGTTTGAAATAGTTGTGCAAAGATTTAAAAACTGCCAAATGTCTGACATACACGAAATAATATCCCTTGTTTACGAATTTAATAAGTGGTTTGGAGTAAATATCGTGACAGTGGGTGATAAAATAGGGTTAAGAAAGTTCAAAAAATCTCCTTTTCATATATTATTAAGTATTTTTACATTTGTAATACTAATTATATCTATTATATTTCGTTTAACCATTGAAAACACGTATCCATCAATTGGTGTCGTATCGACATGGACAAAAAAATATTTGAATATACTTCGGATGTCATTTGTACTAATTATTTATATTTTCAATCAAATTAATTATCATAAATCGATCGAAATTATGAAATCATTGATGCATATCGACGAATTATTTAGAAAAACAATAAAAAAGAAACCAGATTATCATTTGATGAGAAAGCACAGCAGATATGTGATTTGTTTTAATTTATTTTCGAATATTTTAACTGTTATCATGGGAATAGGTTATAAGAAAACGTTTAAATTGGAGAATACGTTACACTTTTTTGCATACTTTATAAACTATTTCTTACATTTCACAATAATTACCGCAATCAGAACACAATTTTTCGGTTATATTTCGATCGTTCGTATTTTTTTTATCGATCTGAACCGAATTCTCGTCCAAACTAAACAGAAAAATAACCATAAAAGATATTCAAATAGTTGTATGGTGTTAGGCGGAGATATTTCAATCAAAATTAATTACATATCAGAAATACATTTGTGCATTTGCGATACTTTGAAGCATATCAACTATTTATTCTCATTAACTCTTCTGTTCAGTATAGTACTTCGATCGCTGATTTTAAGTAATGAATTATATGACATTTATAATAATTTGTATAAAAATTATTTTCATTTATTAAATCTAACTTTATCAATGGCTTGTGTGCTTTATTATTCAGTCGATTCTATTTTACTAGCGTGGATTTGCAATAATACAATTTATCATGTAAGTATTTTTTTAATTAACTGTGTTTAATAAAAATACATTCAATTTATAATTTATAATTATGATTCATTTAAATATGTACTACTATTTCACGTCACTTCGTTATTTCTTTATAACTAAAATTATTTTCAATCTACTGCTTAAAAGAAAAAGAAATAGATTCTATATAAAAGAAAACAACTCTGTACAAAAAAACTCCATATATACCTTATAAGAAAATATTTTTTTCATTACAAATTATTATTAATACTATTTTTATATGATATTATCTTTTAAATGATAATATTGACAATATAATTTGACTTCTATAATAATAAAAAAAAATCTTAATGCAACATACTTGGTACTTATTTTTTTAATCTAAACAGAAAGTTAAAAAACAAAAATTGAATACATTAATAGCATTGTATAAATTGACATTTACGTTAAAAGCATATAGAAATGTTACGAATAGATTATTAATGACAGAAAAATTAATACACATTTAAATAAATACTTGGAAAATATATTCAAGATGGAGTAATACGATAAAAATCGTGTGAAATAGTTGAACAAAGATTTAAAAACTGCCAAATGTCTGACATACACGAAATAATATCCCTTGTTTACGAATTTAATAAGTGGTTTGGAGTAAATATCGTGACAGTCGGTGATAAAATAGGGTTAAAAAAGTTCAAAAAATCTCCTTTTCGTATATTATTAAGTATTTTTACATTTGTAATACTAATTGTATCTATTATATTTCGTTTAACCATAGAAAACAAGTATCCATCAATTGGTGTCGTATTGACATGGGCAAGAAGATATTTGAATAGACTTCGGATGTCACTTGTACTAATTATTTATATTTTCAATCAAATTAATTATAATAAATCGATCGAAATTATGAAATCATTGATGCATATTGACGAATTATTTAGAAAAACAATAAAAAAGAAACCAAATTATCAATTGATGAGAAAGCATAGCAGATATGTGATTTGTTTTAATTTATTTTCGAATATTTTAACTGCTATCATGGGAATAGGTTATAAGAAAACGTTGAAATTGGAGAATATATTTCACTTTTTTGCATACTTTATAAATTATTCCTTACATTTCACAATAATTACCGCAATCAGAACACAATTTTTCAGTTATATTTCGATTGTTCGTATTTTTTTTATCGATCTGAACCGAATTCTCATCCAAACTAAACAGAAAAATAATCATAAAAGATATTCAAATAGTTGTATGGTGTTAGGCGGAGATATTTGTATCAAAATTAATTACATATCAGAAATACATTTGTGCATTTGCGATACTTTGAAGCATATCAACTATTTATTCTCATTAGCTCTTCTGTTCAGTATAATAATTCGATCGCTGATTTTAAGTAATGAATTATATGAAATTTATAATAATTTGTATAAAAATTATTTTCATTTATTAAATCTAACTTTATCAATGGCTTGGGTACTTTATTATTCAATGGATTCTATTTTACTAGCGTGGATTTGCAATAATACAATATATCATGTAAGTATTTTTTTTTAATTATCTATGTTTAATAAAAATACATTCAATTTATAATTTATGTTTTTATATCAGTGATGTCGTTGATTTTTTGTACTAATGGTCTTCGTCCTTTTGGATAATATGAATTTGTTCTTCACGACCAATCGCGGCACTTGTACCATCTTCAGGTGCACGTTAGACTCTAAATTATTTTATATCTTTTTAAAGATGACACATGTGTGAATGTTGCTGTTATTTGAGGTTTTGGAGCGCGTCGACACACAACAAGTGCCAAAACAAATAATTCATAATGGTGAAGACCAATCACCAAGACAACTAAAAATATTTATTCATTTGTGTTTTATATGCAATAACACAAATTGATTAAAAGTGTATTGTTATGTTAAATACTAAATATTAGATGATTACAAAAACCGTGTCTGATTTTCTTGTTTAATAGATGAACTCTTTTTTTACAAAAAGTGAATCGAGTGTCGGAACTGATTTGTAAGTTCTTCTTACAAAAACTTTGTAGTTTGTTTGAAAACAAAGTGCTAAATTTGATCAATTCAATAAACTTTCCTGTTTACTTTATCCATTTTATTCTTAAAGCCATAAAACCAGAAGAAATTTAGATATAACTTTGATAAAGATGGCTTTATAAAATTTCCTATTTGGATGCCAGACTATCATCTGTAGAGTGTTAAGGTACAAAAAACTAAGTATCCGTATATTAATAGATATTTTGAATGTGTTCTCCACTACTAGTCTCGGCAATTGTGCCATCTACAGGTAGATGTTAGACTGTAGAGTACCTAATTTCTTTTTAAAAATGACATATGTCAATATAGATAATGAAAAAGGATGAAGACCACCAAGACAACTAAAAATATATACATTCATAACTAGTAATTTTTTTTATGGGTATCTATTGATTATATAGATATTTTTGGGGTATTTATTCATTTGTGAACGTGAAATTAAAGTTCAAATAATCATATATAATTAATCAATCTATACTTTTATAAAACGTGAATTAAAAGTATATTTGTTCACGTTTTAATTGTTTAATTAATCAAATACTATAAGAGTATAAAATGTGTGATAAGCATCACACAAGTTAATGCAGTAACTGAAAATCGAACGGGTAGTACAAAAACGAAACTGTATTAAAAATGATCGATATTTTTGACGCGATAGTACCTATGTTCAGACTGAATAAATGTTTCGGTTTGAACGTATTTAAATTAGAAAGAAATCCGGAAAAAAGAACATTTGCACGTTCTGTCTATTATTTTGTGCACACATCAATTCTCTGTACACTTATTACAATGGCAACTTATAAATATGTATTTGAACATAAGATCACATCAAACTTATTCAACTCAGTAACTAGTGTGCAATTCAGTTTTCTTGTAATACGAATAATAACAGTTAGCAGTATTTTCTTTTCCGAACATTTTCGTACGGACAAATACATACATATAATTAAATTATTAACCGAGATAGATTGTTTTCTTAAGAAAGAATTAAAAATAATTATAGATTATAAAATTATAAAAAAGCATAATGAAATAAATATAATCCATATGTTGTGTTCTTCTATAATCATATTTGGTTGCGGTTTATGTTACATGTATATAATAAATATAAAATATTTATTTAATTTCTGCATATTAATCATAGGTTATATGATAGAATACGTCATACCGAAAGCTGTAGAATGTCAATTTATATGTTATATACTAATTATCAACGTTTGGTTTTTTGAAATACATAAAATTCTTGATAATATTTCAAAAATAAGATCGAACATCAGTCGGAATTCTTTCAATAAATCTAATTTGAATCGATCAAATGTTTTTAATGATGCGTTTCTAATAAATCGCGTGAGTTACTTGCACGAAAATATATGTGAAACTCTGACAAATATAAATAATTATTATTCTCGTCAATTATTGTTCATAATTTTATCGAAGATATTTTTACTAACAATTGAAATGTATAAAATATATTTAATGTCACATAAAGAGAATTCGAACAGCACAATAAAACTTATTTGTTTCCTTCTACGGGCCAGTATTTTAATATCTGATGTACTTATTGTAACGAAGATTTGTGGCCGCACATCATTTCATGTAAGTTGAAATATTAAATATATTTCATATAATATAAAATCACCTGTAATATACTTTTTATCAAAATTGATAAGTCAATATGACTTTTGTAAAAATTTTCATATTAAAATAACTTATAGACGTACAAAAAACTGTACAATTTGATAAAACAAATATGTAAAAAAAATCTCTGACTATTTCATACACAGTATCAAAAATATTTTAATAAGACTTACTAACTGACAAACTTTTATTTTTTCATCATACTCGGTTAATGGAGTGGAAGTAGTGTAAAAATTTGTGTATAACAATACAATACCACGTGTATAACAATACCATGTTGTTTCAATAAAAAATATTTGAGCTCCAACCCTGAATACCTGAAGATTTTCAATTAATTTATAAACCAATTAGACAAAATAAACCATGATCACAAGTTTCAATTGCATTATTCAAAAAGAAACCAAATTGTATTCATAAATGAAGTGTTTGTTGGCCCACAGAACAGAAAAAAATAGTTTTGATCAGAAATGTTTAATAAATAATTATAGATCGTTTTTGATTGTTACTTATTTGCATTTCTATGACGATTCCATCATCGTCAGAGTATCATGGTACAGCAAATAAACAATAATGATTGATTTAACATATTTGAACAGAAAATTATTTTATTGGAGTTTGTAAAGTGAAAAAAGAATTCATTAGCCACAATGTTACAACTATATTAAAAAATCATATTTCAACTCAAGCAACAGTCGTATACCTGTTGTTAAATGTATTTAGAATCTATTCATTTCTAAATTATTTTTACCTTGTCCAAACTAAAAATGGTTTCAGATAAAAAAAATCTTTGCTGTATACAAGTTACACGAGTTATTTTATATTTATAATATTGTACCTTTTCAAATATTTTATATATTTTGATGAAATTTACTCTAAATATTTTCTTATTTATTGGTAACTCGCATAAAAGGAACTTTTAATCTATATTTTGATGTTCTCATATAAATAAACTAGTAAAGCTTATAAGTTCCAATTTTTACATGTTCTCCCTTTTAAGCTTTATTCCAACCTTAAAATTTTAAAACTGTACATATCGTGGCTAGGTTATGATTTTATTTTATTGAACTAACATTTTAATGCAAGTAGTCTGGAATTAAAAGCAAAAAATATCTAGTGAGTGTCGTCGAGAATTAAAAAAATAACCCATAAATAAGTAGCACATTAGTGATACATGTTTTTTTTCATAATATGTAAAACTTTGTCACGTTTTTTTCAGTTAAAATATTCCACTAAAATAATAATCAATATGATTGTAAATAAATTCAAATTATAAACTGCACAATTTCACTGTGTAGCTGATATTGTAAAGTGTCATTAAAAAAGCAATATCATTACATTTCTTTTCAACATTTATCGATCTACACATATGTCAAGTTATCAGATCGTTTTAAATTATTTACATCCTATCAAAAATTAAATTAAGATTGTAAGATTGATAGAATAAAAATTAAAAAAAACGTTCCCACTCATTCCATTAAATTATCCTGTCTTTCTAGCTGATATATAAATGAACACATTAATGAAAAAAAGTAAAAGTATCGAAATTCAGTTTTCACTTTTCATTAGTCACATCAATATTATTTCTTGAAGATATCATAAAATATTTTTATTTACATTGAATATAAATTAACGATTGGTTTACTTCTTTACAAAATATTTTTTATATTAAATATAAAACAAATATTTTTAAAAAATCTATATAACCATAACACTGATATATAAAATGCCTGATTTATTTGAAATAATTTCTCCTCTTTATGAACATCACAAATATTATGGAATTAATTGTATTACGGTGACTTATAAACAAGGAAATAAAGTGTATAAAAGATCATGGTTAAGGAAAATCCATGCTATAATAATAATTATTGTGTTAATAATAATTGTTATATATCGTTTAAAAAACAAACATAAATATTTGAATGACAATGATATAAGTAGGACAGTACAATATATTTCTATTATAATACATACTGTACTGTTCATTGCAGCTCTTATTTTTGAACAAACACACGCTCGTGAAATGATTGAAGTTTTGAAATATTTAACAAATATCGATACATTGTTTTGTGAGTTGTTCAAGAAATCTCCAGATTATGGACTAATTAAGAAACAAAATAGATACCTGTTTCTTTTAGGTTTAATTTCATATGTTTTCACTATCGTTGTAATAATTTGTTACAGACATGTACTTTGTTTTGAAAGTGATGTACATTTTTATTTGACTTCTATAGCTTATATTCTTTATTTTAGTACAAAGACCGCAATCAAATGTCAGTTCTTATGTTTCGTTTTGGTAGTTCGCGTATTTTTTATAGATTTAAATCTGATATTAAAACATATTGATAATTATACACAGACGGACAATAGACAGACTTTTATAAAACTATATATGAAATCAAACAGTGACATTCATTTAAAAATAAAATCTGTAGCAGAAGTGTATTATGAAACATGCGATTTTTTGAAAAAAATTACTTATTTCTACTCGTTGTCTAATTTTTCGTTCATCATAACTCGAGGAATTATTTTAACCTATGAATTATACGATATTTATATTTACCTGTACATGGGCTATAATTCCTTTTACAAATATACTCTGTGTTGTTTATGGACATTGTATTATACAGTCGATTTAATTATTTTAGCCTGGATTTGTGCCAATACAGCTTATCATGTAAGTAATTTATGAGTATTTTTAAATTTTTAATATTGTAATTAATATTTTTTGATATGCCATACTTTTCCTCACAATTCATGAATATCAAATAACCGATTTCATATATTAGGTGTAAAAATTAATTCTGTTCATTTAAATTGACTCAATCATCACTTTTAAATTAAAATATTTAATTACACGTATTATATTAATTTAATTATATTAAGCACAGGTTTTAAATTAAAATATTTTCTCATCATTTTAAGATTTTGAAATTCCAACCTTAAACTTAAAAACACTATATATCTTTGTGAAATAGCTGGTATAACCTCACAAAACAGTAGTGAACACAATGATGGCCGAAAATTATATGTTACGCATTACATACTTTTCTCTTCCATTTGATAAAAAGGATTCCATATTATTAGGTCTACAAATTAATTCGGTGCCTTTTTTGATAGAAAAATGGGAATACATTTGAATCATTAACATATCCCTCATCATTTTTTATAACTTTGCTCTATCTGTCAAGGTATCTGACGAAAAAAAGGTAGCTGTTTAAAAAAAGATAGCGGCTTTGAATCGAATTTTCAAACCCTAAGTTCTTCTATCTGATATCTATTCTCTATTCTGATTCTGATGTGAACCGACGTTCCACTGTTTTAGAATTTTTGCATGTTTCATGCGTGATACCAACTTCCTTTGAGCGAAGGTGTTGTAACGTGGGCACGATTTGTTCAACTTTTGAGCTGAACAAATCATTCCCACGGTCACGGAAGCTTTTTTTCAACTGGAATACATAATGTACGCTGTTTTTAGGACGCCATTTTGTTCATTACTTGTACATGGCTAAGGTATATAGTATTTTTAAATGTAAGGCTAGAACTTCAAAATCCTAAAACGACGATAAAATACTTAATTTAAAACAGAATTATGACTGATGCAATTTAAATGCACCTATTCAATTTTTACATCTAATAGTTTAAATGTAGGTAGAAATATTTTCATTCGCGATTTTTCCTTCTCAATCCATTCATTCAATAAAAGATTCAGTTCATATGGTTATAGATCCAATTTCTAATTGTAAATTTGTACAAGTAATAAACCAAGAAACAGAAATAAAAAGATTATTATAAATGATTCTTATAAATAAAAATTATTAACATTTTTTTTTAATTTTTTAATATTAAAAAAATATTTTGTGTTCAATATAGAAAATAGAAAAACGTTCTCAAAAATATCATTATATATTTAACATTCAGATATAAAACGTTCGTCAACTTTTCAGACGGTGTTAAAGCTTTAAGAGAAATGTAATTAATTATTTATGAAGACTATTAGACATAATATGCTTGTTGGTATGAATAAGAATGTGTAAATATGATAATATATATTATTTGTTATTGAGCACTTAGTTGCGTACAGTTGAATAAACAAATTAATAAGATTTTTATCATCCTCCTACAGTATTGACAGGTTAAATACTTTTCTTCCTTATGAATAATATGAAAAAAATAAAATAAATTTTATGTATATATATATATATATATATATATATATATATATATATATATATATATAAATTTAGTTCTAAGTGAGTAAACTATGGCACAAATGGAAGATTTGTTTGATTCATTTTCTTCGGTTTTCAAATTAAATAAATATTTCGGAATTAACTGTATTTCTGTACTCGGTAAACCAGGAAAAAGAATAATCAAACGTGATTTATACTGTTCTATTTACTCTATGTTATTTTTGCTTTCTGCATCTTTTTTATTACTTTATTACAAATTGATACGACAGAGACTACCTATTGATCATACGTCTAAAATTGAATTAATATTATTTCAACTCGCAGACGATTCTTCTGATTTATTTTTATTTTTATTGTTTTTAGTTATATATGTATGTGAACAACTGAAAGTTAATAATCATATTTCAATACTCGAATCTATACTGGAAACAGAAATGATATTTCATAGAGAGTTAAATATTAAATTTAAATATGAGTGTATTAGAAAATATAATAAATTCAGTGTTGTTTCTTTGATGGTTGCATTGACAATTTGTATTATGATGTTTTTCTTTTGTAATATATTTGGGTCATATGACTACATTCATCAATACATTTTTCATTTACTTAGTTTCGTTATATTAACGATTCCACCTGTAATGATGAAAAATCAATTCTCTACTTATATACTTTTAATTCGAATGTTTTACATACAAATTAATGAAACAATAAACAATATTATTACACGGTTTAATAAACATAATATCAGTCAAGAGAAGGGTAATATCAATGTTTTAAAAACTTTTGCAAACTTTAATACAGATCAAATGTGTTTCAAATTAGCTACTTTGTCCAAACTGTATCATAAAGTATGTGAAACTTTAAATAGCATAAATTACTTGTATTCGCATCAATTCTTTGTGGATTGTGTAACACATGTATTGATGATTCTTTCTTTTTATTATAACTTATATTACATCTATAAAATGTTTCAAATCTATCCCGAGTACCATATTGCAGTAATGTTGATTATATGGATTATGTATTATACTTTTGATCTTTTTGCACTTCTTTGGATTTGTAAGAATACAGTTTACCATGTAAGTATTTAAAATTAATATATTTAGGTATATAAAAAATTAAAAAATTAATATAAACGAAATTTTATTTTAAAAAATATTCAGAATATCACATTACTTATTTCAAATTTTTCTATCGAATTAAAAAAAAAGATAGATCACTCAATAAAAATTCAGTTTTTTAAACGAAAAATAGACTGAGCACGGGAAAAATCTGATTTTTAAATTAAGTTTTTAATTATTTCGTCTTCTTCCTAGCTGCTATAACACCCAATAGGTATTATTCTTATTCACAATAAATCTTTTCTCCTCTTTTCCTTTTCTTATCAATGTTTAATTTGTAAATTTTAAGTATTTTCTCTTCATGCATTAGTTTTTTTTCTGCGTTTCTTTTTCCTTAATCCATTCAATATATTTTAATGAGACCAGTTACTAAGACATTTTGAATAAACAACATCATAATCTTTTACAGATAAATTATTTTTTTATTTCGCAATGATTACTGATCGTTTATAGTTGTTACTTATGGGTATTTAATTCTTTGATGATGCTATTATCGTTTACAGAGGAGACGATGCTATCATTTTTAGAGCACAAGATATACAAAAATTCCATATGAGTGTATAAAAATATATAATAAATTCAGTATTTCCTATTTGATGATTATAGTGTCACTTTGTATTATGATGACTTTATTATAATATAACAATCGAAATGTGCATAAACAACAATCAATTTACTGAACATTTTTGATACGAAAAATGCTTATGTACTTTGTGAGATGCAAACAGAATGTACTTGTGACAATTTAGCCACAGTGTCAGAATTGTATTGTGAATCTTCCCTTAACATCTGAGGATTTCATTCACTTTCTGGTCAGATCTTATTTTTTATATTTCACCTACTCTCGTCGAACTTAATTGTTCGGAGTTACCAGTTTAATAGACAACCATCTCCATTCACATACATGTTCGTTCCAATAGATAATACGTTGTATGACCAAATTTTATGATATAAATAATTTAAAGTAACTCTTCTAGTGTTATGTTTGATTAATCGTCAAAATGAATAATCTGAATAATCATGATTTTCATTTTATCATTTTTTAAACAACTGTCGTTCTTTGATTGATACTCACAACTATTTCAAGAGTTTATCAAAATATGAAAAGTAAAAAAACTATCGATGATTGAAATTAAAGGTGAATAATGAGAAGTGTTTAAGCGAACAGACAAAATATATCAAATTTCATTTTTATGCGTAGAACGTAATTTCACAACTCATAACTCAGTAAAATTTGTCTATCGATAACCATGTCAAGTATCGATGTTATGAGCAAAGAACAAGATTGGGCATCTTCATTAAAAACAGGAACATCAAAATTAGATCATCAACGACGGGGAAAAAGTAGTTTGATCTGACAAATCATTTCTTTTTGAATTATGAAAGAATCATTATTTAGCACGAACATTAGTATATGAAGCCATATTAGCTGGATAATTCTTCGACACTAATTATTCAAAACACAAATTTTACAAAATATAATCATTAGAAAAACGTTATACTTAGTTTTTTGGACTGTTCTGGTCCGTTCTAATTGGAAATGATCAGATATAGTCAAAAACAACATTCAAAAATGATTAATAATGATTTATTGAAAATTTTCGACTAGAAAAAAGTGTTGTGGTTTGTCGGATGAAAAAGAATTCATTCGGGAATGCTATTAAATGATGTAATAATGTATCTAATAAATATATCTGTATAAATGTATCTAATAAAGTGGCCACTCAGAATAAATTTTGAAACAATAATCTAAATTAAATTAATTCACTTTTCTTAAGTAAATAACTTCTAATTCTTATTTTTCATGTAGAATTCGAATGTTTTCCAACTTGTTTACTAATGTCCACTTTTAATCAATATATGTATAATATAAACACACTATCTAAAATAATCAAATATTATGTTCATAATAGTTGTAAACGTTTAGTCTATTTAATAAACTAACCTTGACAGCTTTAATACTTTTTTCAATATACTTCCTCTGTGTAAAAATCTACTAAAAATATTAAAACTCTTACATATTTTAAATATATTTTGAATAAAAATATAGAGCAACATAAGAAACTCAATATTACTGTACATAAACATTGACTTGAAAATGTCAGATTTGTATAACACATTCTCTTCAATTCTAAAATGTTGTAAATGTTTCGGTATAAATTGTATTTGTGTGTATGGTAAAGCAGGCCAAAGACAAATTGGACGTGGAGTGTATTCTTTAATCTATTCTGTATTCATTACAGTGTTTTTCATTTCATCGTTTATTTATAATAATTTTATCAAAGATTATTCAAATATATATTCTGTAAAAAATAAAGTTTTAGAATTGACACGTATTTATTTAATATTTGTCAGATTTATATTAATTCTAGTGGTACTTACTAATGAACAATTAAAAATACGAAATCATATTTCAATTCTGAAATCAATACTGGAAATAGAATCGATATTTCGTTGTGAATTAAACATAGACATTTGTAATAATCGAATTAAAAAGAATACAAAAAATATTACTTTGTTTTGGATAATAACAAGTGTGATATCACTAATAAGTGCGTATTTGTTAAGAACAAGTATAAACATTGTATCTAATTGGGATAAAGTTCGGTTTATAGTTTTATACATGTTTCAATTTTCAATTTTAACAGCAATGAAATGTCATTTTTTTATTTATTTGTTAATCGTTAGAAATTTTTATAAAGAAATTATTAAAGTGTTAAAGAAAATTGAAAAGACCATATCAATTACTCGAATTAAAAAGAAGAATCGAGAGAAAATAAATACTTTTTTAAAGTTGTATTTCGACGACGTTCCAATAAAACTAAACATTTTATCTAAATTGTATCAAAACACGTGTGAAACTTTGAATGATATCAATAGTTTATACTCGTATCAACTTTTTATGGACATTTTAAGTCGAGGATCTATTATTACTTTAATGTTTTATCAGATATTTATAATATTACATAAAAATATCGATCTTCCCTTCAATTTAATTTTATCATTTGTCTGGATTTGTTATTACATCTGTGATACTTTTATTTTAATATGGATCTGTAACAATACAGTGCACCATGTAAGTCAATAAGTTTCATTAAACACACTTTTTTTAAACGAATGAAAAGTCATAGAAAAGTTAATCAATTTCATATATATATATATATATATATATATATATATATATATATTATATATATAATAAAAATTTTTCTATATATAAAAATAATTCCAACGTAAAATTTCCAAAGAATCATTTTTTTTATTTTTCGTGTAAAACATCCCACAACGCCGATCCTCCCGCTAAACTCTACAAGTTGCACATTAACCGTCTCCATTTCCGATCATCAATGATTGGTTGATGGAGATCGCATGGTCTCAGTTCTGATTGGTTGACATCAGTCACATGTATGTATATATGTGACTGATGCTCTCATGGTACTGGATGGACTCTCTCATGGTATACAACGAAAGAGTTGTATATGATTTCAGTGTAAAATTAATAACAAATTTATTCAAAACATTGTATCCGCAGAAGTTTTAGAATAAGACAATTGTTACACATTTTAACATTGTATTTTGTTGTCAGTTTTTATTAACTTTTCCAATAAAAATTTTACAACTTAAATTTTACGCAGATTATTTGTGGGTACAATTTGTTAATTTCTGCTGTTTATTAAGGGAGAGTGAGCGACAGCGACCTGGGGATGAAGCTCCCCGGGGGTCGGCAAGCATAACGAGTAGGAGGCAGAACAAAATAAATTTTTAATTTAAAATAAATTTTTATTTTTTTAATACAGTGAAAATTATTTAACTTTTCTTTCATTTCTTTTTCATATTTTAACTAATTGCGCGTTCAATATATTAAATTGGTAGGAAAATAATTGCTGTTTTTGTTTTCCGAATTCTAATCTTAATTTTTTCAATGAAAGTAAGATTTCATGGTGTTTATGTTAATATTATTTTAAAGTGCATTTTTCTGTCTGTATTTTAGTCACATCGACTTTGATTTTATTATTAATTTTTCTTCAAACTGAACTACTGAATTAATGATGGACAAGAAACAAATAAGAGCAATTTTAATATGAGTTCAAAATGGATGGTAAAGCAACAAAAACTGCTCGTAATCTAAACGATGCTTCTGGTGTGGGTACTGTTAAGGAACGTAAGGTGCAATGGTGGTTCCAAAAAGTTAGTACTGAGGACGAGAACGTTTAAAAATGACGAAGGTCGCCGGCGTCCTTCAGTTCATAACGACCAACTGAATACGTTAGTTGAATCAGAACCAAGCACAACAATTTGAGAGCTTGCTTAAAAATTAGGCATTAGGGTTATGGACCACTTGAAATCAGTTAAATTAAAAAATGTATATGAATTTGAAGGTCATAAACCGCAATTATTTTTCTACGAACCTAGTAAATAAACATATCAATTTTGCAAAAAAAATATTTCGCTTTCTCACAGACTACAGAACATTCTTTTGGTCAAAGATGATTAATAATTCATTGGCCGTTGTTGCTCATAAAACATTTTTTCTATATCTTATCATATGACATCACCATTTAAATGCATATGAAAAGCAATCAAAACACTCAATAATCAATTTTAAAATAGTAAATCAGTTTTAATCAAAAAGAGTTATGTAGTTTGTAAAGAAGTAATAAATTAATTTCCGAAAATCTCTGATGGTGTTCGATAATTATATGTTAAAAACCCATAGAAATTGACCATAAAAGAACTACTAGAATTCTAATTAAAATGTATCTATAACTAAATTTATTATGTAGTTAGATTTTAATAATGCAATTACTTAAACTATGAAATAGTAAAATTAGGAATAAGATTTATATGTCTATTAAAACAAGCCACTTATATTTAATAATGATTTTTGTTCATCTCATTGTAACAGACAATTTTATGGACCATTTTTAGAATACTAGTAATTTAAAGAAACATTCATAAAAATAAGACACAGACATATCCAAATAGTGATATATTTCGTGTTTTACAAAAGTTCCTCTGCAGAAAAAAAAATCACCAATACAATTGATTTCAAATTGATAAACGACATGAAATTAATGTAACATTCTTTTAATAAATTCTAATTCAGAAAATGTCTACATGCAATAAATATAAAGATGAATATGTAGATAAAAAAAATGTGGAACAAAACTTATTATACATTAAAACTGATTAAAAAAAATTTAATAATTTTCATTCAAAATGAAATTAAAGTAAAAGAAAGTAATTTGTTTTATAGCCTGGTATGTGTGTGTGTAAGTGTATATACATACATACATATGTGTATATATATATATATATATATATATATATATATATATAATATATATATATATATATATAAATAAAATGAAAAACTTCAATTCATTACACATTTAATAAGGATTAACTGACTATCTGAAATATAATTTTTATTTCGAAAATCACATCGAACCTAAACTTTTCCCACTGTTTGAAAATTCATTATATTTTTATTTATTTTTATATGAAAAATAATTATTTAGAATTGTATAACATATTAAAAAATATTTTTCTTTTTACAGGGTAACAAAATTGGATATTATCTTCATAAAATCCATGTCAAGTCAAATCAGACAAACTTACAAACTGAGGTAAAAACCAATTCTATTTCTCTATAATAAAAAAATGGGCCCGCCGCTATGCGTTCATTTTATTCGTTCTCTGATTGATTGATATCGGGCGGGTGGTCTCTGTTCTGATTTGTTTATGTCAGTACATGATCAGTGTTCTGTTTCATAGGTGAACAACGAATGAGGGTATACGATTTCAAAATTAATAAGAAAATTATTCAAAATATTGCATTCATTAAAGCTTTAAAGCAAAAAAATTGTAACAAATTTTAATATTGTATTTTGTTATGTGAATTTTTATAAACTTTTCCAACCAAAAAATTACGATTTACATTTTACGCGAATTATTTGTGTGTATAATTTGTTAATTTCTGTTATTTCTTGGGAGGGGGGAGAAAACGTTAGTAGATGAAGAGAAAGACCCACTAGTATTCAAAACACATTTTAAGAAATAAAATTACATTTTTTTCAGATACAAACAAAATTAAATGAAAAAAAATAAGAACACTGACAAATGCAAAAAAGACTATTTTTTTAATAAACCACAAACACTAATATTTCAACTCCTAATTATTTTTTTTGTGACAAATTACATTACAAATTAAAAACCGTGAATAGAACTAAGTAAAATTTGTAAATAATTCGAGAACTATTTAAAAATAAATCATAAGAAGGATTCTAAGAAAGTTTTGTAACTTTTTAATTGATTTACTTTATAATTATTTAACATTTAGGTTGAAAATTTATCGATGCAGCTGATTAGAAACAAAATAGAAATCACAGCTTGTGGATTCTTCACGATCGATTTTACATTAGTATTTCGAGTAAGTATACATTAATTTTTCTCTCTCTCTCCCTATATATATATATATATATATATATATATATATATAAAATAGAAATATCCTCAAACTATTTCAATTTTCATTTAAATAATCAATAATTATGGACTTGAATTTATTAATTATCAAAACATTTCATCAATTAATTAATAAAAAAAAATTATCCGATTACAATTTTATCGGTGAATATTGACAAAGTAGATAGACATGAATTTTCTACATGACTATGTAATAAAAAATATAATGTACTTTCATTTTCATTCTTACTCTAATTTATAAAATTTTTTTATCTGTTTTAGATCGCTACAGAAGTTACATCATATTTAATCCTCTTAATACAATTCGATATGACAAATTAATACCTTATATATATATATATATATATATATATATATATATATATTAGAGGGCTTCGCCCCCTGCACGCTGTGCTAATCAACCGCTGGGCTCGCTGTGCTCACCTCTCGTCAGTTATAAGCATGTTATAACCGAATGAAACAATAAACATATTTGAGTATCATAGAAACCTCGTCCCAAAAAAATAAGTCGACGCCATGGTTATATATATATATATAAGTATATATGTAATTTAGCATGTCTGTATAAAAATTTTGGCGGATGGATTATTTTTTGCAGCGTGTTGTTTTATAAAGTTCTTTGTAGATAATTTTGATAATATATATATATATACACATGATATAATAAACTAAGTGTTTTTACTCCCATTATTGTTAAACAAGAATTGTTCTCTCTCACTGTAGATGTACTCGTATAAAAAAATAATAGTTAATTATTTAACAAATAAAAATGAAAATTTATTATAGAGTATGTTTTTGATGATACGTTAATGATCGTTGTTACTGTTTAAATTATTATATTAATATTTATTGTTAACTGTACACTTTAATGAATATATAAATGTATAAATGAAGTATTTTATTAGTATTCTTTTAATAATCTAAATTTTTTCTTCAAGAATTTTACTCAGCTCATATCTAGTACCGTCAACCCAGCTTATATAACTTTCACTTATTCACAGTACTGAAACATTGTCTCAAAAGAAAACATTTTAATCACGACAATCAAGTTTATACTGAAGTGAAGGATTAGCTGAAAAAACAAACGTCAGATTTATTCATAAGCGGAATGACAAAAATTGTTACACGTTGATAAAAATGTATTAACAATGATTGAGATTTATTAAAATATAAATACGCTATTCGAAAGGTTACATTCAGAGCTTTTATTTAGTTTCATCTACATATCATAAATTATCCAATATTAATAAGTTTTTAAGTGAAACTCTTTAGCCCAATTTTTAATTATAAATAAGGAATATAGTCATAAATGTTGTCGTTCATATACGTATGGTTGATTTCAATCATTTTTAATGCCTGATCTACACCAAACATTTTATTAGACATAAAATTTAATTCTGTACCTTTATATTTCGTTGTGAAACTCTTAATTTTTTAATCGTTTTTTTTTGCTTTAACTGGGGTAAATTAATTGTATGTGACCCATTTTTTATTCAATTTTAAAATATCGCTCTAATAAAAGATTACAAAAATATAAATGTAAATAAAAATCTAAAACCACAAATTAAGTAACGTAATCGTTGATTTAAAAACAAAATATGAAAGATTTGAATATATAAACATTAGGTACAAAAATTAATTCGGCGCCTTCATATTCAATTAATTATAACTCTGTTTTAAATTAAAATATTTTTTTGTCGTTTTAGGATTTTTAACTACAAATGTTAGTTTCATTCTTCAAAAGAAAATAAATATTCTGAGAAGTAACTAATGGCATAAAAAATATTAGTATATGTAAAAGTTACATTCATCAAAAAAATAATATAAATGCACTTTTCTACAATTGATTTAATGTACAATACGAATTTTATTCAAAATAAAACTGTCAATATTTGTACATTTGTCGTATCAACATAATTAATCATACATCGATTTCATATAATGAAAGTAAGGGTCATTCATACAAAAGTAAGTGTTAACTTATAAAAAAAGAATAAAAGACTCTTTGCTGTATGTAAACACCGCAGTTTCAATCTTATCTAAATACATATTTTATTAAAATGAGTGATATGTGCGATGCAATTTTACCTTTATTTAAGTTTAACAGATATTTCGGAATAAATGGTATTGAAATCAGTGAAAAATCTGGACAAAAAATTTATAAACGATGTAAATATACAACAGCGTATGTGATTATTATTATAATCATAACAATTTTTGTTCTTTCATATCCTTTAATAGCTGATTTTCGATTCATCCTTATAAGTAATATCACTGAATGGATTCGAAAATATCTAGCAACATTTCGTGGAATTTTTTTAACTATTATTTTGATAAAAGACCATCTTAATGTGTATAAAATAATATCTGTTATAAAAGAACTGATTGAAATCGATGAGTTTTTCAAACATAATTTAAAGAAGAAGACTGATTATAATCGTATTAAACGAAGAAATCAGTTTTTTATGGCTCTGATAATAATTTCAATGTTAATTGTAATATTTGTTTCGATAGGATTTAAATTTATAAACAAAATGCCTATAAAACAATTCATTATATTTTTTCTATCGTTTAACATAGCTTTTACTTCGATGTTCTCAATGGCGATACAATTTGCAAGTTTTTTATTCATTATCAGAGATTGGTTCATTGATATAAATCTTATGTTACAAGAAATGAATAAACAAGTAAATAGTTTTAATAATAAAAAGAATTCAAACAGACTGACAAATATTAAAAATAAATTAGTATGTTTCTCTAAATTTCAAATCGAGTCGACAAGATTGAAATTGTGTCTTATATCAGAATTGCATATGAAAATCGTAGGAAGTTTAAGAAGTATTAATGAAATATACTCCATTGCATTGTTCTTCGATATTTTTCTTCGACAAATTGTCATTTTATTAGAAACGTATAGGTTGTATAGATTTTTGATAGTAAATGTATTTAATACATCCGATATACTCTTTTCTACGATATGGAGTGTGTATACGTATATTTATATTTTTGGATATGTGTGGATTTGCAAAGATACAGCTAAACAGGTAAGTTATACAGGTTTTTTTTCAATTTTGATTCAACATTTTTTACAATCATACCTTTTTTGAAATGTTCAATAATTTTTTATTGTTCATTTTTATTTCGACTAATACGGATTTCGATAACGAAACCATTGTTTTCCGAGTAAAAAGACTGAAATATTTTACTCAAGATTTTTTGTTCCATAAACAAAACAATGATGACTTGTTAAATATTTTGATAAATAAATATTCGTGCAGTTATAGAAGTGATTCACTTGTGAAAATATAATCAACCATATTTAATTATGTTTGTTTATTTTTTTGAAACCGCACGTTTCACATAAAAAAATTTAATAGAAGTGTTTGTAAAATTTAAAATAACTTTTTTATACAATATAATTTATTCTTTTGCTTAATAAATAGCAGTTACATAAAAAAGATTAAATAATAATGTTCTATTATAGACTTAATTCGTTTACCTACGTTTGTATCTAAAAAATATGTACAAAGTTTAGTGTGAAATAGTATTGCTTTTTTAATATTTTTAAGTGGAAAAATTAATTCAGTGCTTTAAATTGAATGAATCGTAACTCTGTTTTAAATTAAAATATTTTATCGTCATTTTATAATTTTGAATTGCCAACCTTAACATTTTAAAACACTATATACCTTGACCAATTACTTGGCATAACATCATAAAACAATAGTGAACGCGATGGGGTCCGAAGAATAGCATTTTAGGCATTGCATACTTTTCGAATTCTAGTTGAGAAAAATGCTGTCGAATGACTTGTTCAGCTTTAGAAAAAGGTGTTCTCAAAGATGTTCTCTGTCAAAGAGATTCAAAAATGCATTGACGTCTATATCGACACAAAATAACGAAATTTTTTCGGCAAAGGATTCGTCAGTTACCTGACAGATGGAGAAAAGATATACAAAACAATAGGGAATATTTCGAGAGTTTAAATGTACTGTATTTTCCTATAAACATTCATTTTCTATAAAAAAGGCATCAAATCAATTTGTAAAACTAATAATTATAACTTGTTTTGGTGGTATACGTTCTATTAAATCTTTTGAGTTTCTTTTCTAGACATATGAGTTATCTTCAGATAAATTTTATATAACTAACTTTAATACACTTCTATTGTTTCTGTTGTCTCCGGGTAACCCTTGACCAGTGTGAATTAATTCACTTTCCGAAATCCAATTTTCCAATTTCCAATATATATATATATATATATATATATATATATATAAATTATATAAATAATAATGGTAAAGTAATCTATTTACAAATACATTAAATAAAATTATATACTTTAACACAATAGTCTAATTGGAATCACTTAAAGAATCATTAATCAAACATTTATTTAACTTGAGTTAAATACAATTTGATAAACAAAATATATACACATATTTCTATCTGTGGTGAGAAAACGACAACTAGAAAATATCAAAATGGATTTGTATGACATAATTTATCCTGTTTTCAAATTAAATTTATATGTGGGTTTGAACTGTATCGAAATCCATGGCAAAAGTGGACAAAGATCTTACAAATCGACTTATTTTCGTACATGGATAATTGCATTTATATTATTTCTCCTTTTGATAATATTCACGTTCGGTGTTCTTTTGAATCCTAACAGACAAATGGAATATGGGATACATTTAAGAACTATAAGATTATATCTTATATTTATTCGTAGTTCATTTACTTTAATTGTTCTTTTAGTTGAAATAACAAATAATGAAAGAAATATTGACATAATAGAGTCTTTAATTAATATCGATTTGATTTTTCGTACCGAATTGGAAATAAATACCGAAAGTAATTTAGCCAAGAAAGTAGTTAAATATATACTAATTATGCTGATTGTTTCAGCCACTGTTAGTTTTATTGCGATTTTTTTAATATTATGTTCGCATGTAATGAACAAATTCTATTTCTGTTTGCTGTTTCTGTTATTTTTTATTCCATTCATAATATTCAGCAGTGGAAAAATGCAATTTCTCGCTTACATTATATTATTTCATAACTGGTTTATGTATATTAACCGACTGTTAGATAAATTTACCGATGTGGAATCAAAAAGGAAGTTCAGTATTAATCAAAAAAATAAAAATAAGAGAAGACGGAAAAATATTAATGCACTGAAAATATTATCATATTTTGAAAATATGCCAGAGGAATTAAAATTAAATAAAATAGCGAATATGTATTGTTTATTGACAGAAACATTAAATAAAATTAATAAAGTGAATTCATTGAAAATTCTATTTGATTTAATAATTCGTAGTATATTAATAACATTTCAACTTCATCTGTTCTTCGATATTATATTCATGAAACAAAATATCTCGTTTGTGGAATTACTAATAACAATTTTATTCTGTGTATATTATATAATTGATATTATTCTATTTATAAGTATTTGTAACAGGACGATTTGTCAAGTAAGTTGAATAAAATATCAAGAGTTAAACTGTATATTTCAAAATTCATTGAAAAATTTAAAAATAAATATTTGTTTTAATATAAATTTGAATTGTCACTTGTAATTAAACACAATATATAAACAGAAAATGTAAATTCTCATATTTTCGATTAAATTGTAATGATTTGAATAATGAAACGAATTCAATGTGCTATTTTACAGGGAAATAAAGCCGGTTTTCATCTTCACAAGATGCATGTTTCGCCTGAACATGAAGATATTTACAACGAGGTGAGTTATATGAATAACTGAGTAACAATAGCTTGATTTATCGATAGTTTGATTTATCATGCTCAAGCGTAATGTGCAGCGAAAAGGTTAAATTGAATCAATCATAACTATGTTTTAAGTTAAAATATTTTCTCATCGTTTTAGAATTTTAAAGTGACAACTCTAACATTTATTAAACACTATACATCGTGGCCAAGCAGTTGACATAACCTCACAAAACAGTAATGAACACGGTGGCGTCTGAAAAACAACATATTAGGCATTGCATATTTTTCGCATTCCAGTTAAAAAAATGCTGCCAAAACTGCGGAAATGATTTTTTCGGCTCTAGGAGAAGGTGTTTTCGTATATATAACATGCAAAAAATGCATTACGACTTCACCGACTGAAAGTCACCATCTTTTTTTGACAAAAGATTCGTCATTTACCTGACAGACAAGTTAAAAAAGACAAAAAGGCACTAAATTAATTTGCACATCTCATATATATATATATATATATATATATATATATATATATATATACGGCTATTTTATTTAATTGTTACAGGTAGAAAACTTTTCGTTACAATTAGCAAAGGCCGAGATTGAACTAACAGCACATGGATTTTTTAAAATTAATTCTTCATTAATTTTTAAGGTAAATATAAATCGAACAGTCATACATCTTTTAATTATTTTTTTTAAAAAAATTTTCTCATTGCTATATTCAAATTTTTATAAAAACTATTTGAATATTAATAATAGGGTTATAGATATTTTGGTTATTTAGTATTGATTTCACATAGTTGGTAATGCCATTATCCTGAGAAATATTTCTATAGCAGGGCCTTCTAAAGGTAAAATATTATTTTGTTTCAAAATGGTCTTAGAACGGTGATAAAATTCATTTTACAAATGAACTGTTCACTCGTCTCACAAACTATTAAACTGTTTCAAGTATATACTTGTACCTAACATATCTAATACTCATAATCGAGAATCAAGGTATTTAATAATCAATTATTGAACATCATTAATGGGAAAAAATTATGTCTTTTGAGGGATAAAAAATACATTATGATAGAAGTTTTACAATCTTCCATTACTATTTATTTGAGAGCCTATCATCAGATAAACATATGAATATGTTTTTATTTCTAAGAAACTGTGAACAGTTTATATTAAATGAATATTTCAATTAGAACAAGAAAATATTTAAGAATTTAGAAAGCATGTCTTTTAATTATAGAATAAATATGCAACAAGACAAGATTTAAACTCATATCATATTGAATAATTAAATAAAACATTTTAATTATTTAAATATAACATTAAACACATTTTAATAATGATTTTTTGTAATATAAAATGCAGTAAATTAAACATACATATTATATATATAGAGAGAGAGAGAGAAAGAGAAATAAATTTTAATATCAGTGCCCAATATATATATATATATATATATATATATATATATATCTTGCCCTTTGAAAAGTGTTAATTTTTTATAAGGAAAAATATATAATAAAAAAGCTTCTTTATATATAAAAAAGTATGATAACAGAACTAAAATATATCCTCACATTAACAAACATGTAATTTTAATACACATGCCTTAAATATATTCCATACATATATAATTTTACAAATGGATCGATTTATTTGATATATCCGACTATATTTTTCATGATTTTATATTATAATAAATAAATCTGTTCCAGATAGCAACGGAAGTCACATCTTACCTCATTCTACTAATTCAATTCGATATGGTGAAAGAATAATAAATATGCATAAAATAAATTTAAAATTTATTTTAATTATTAACTTCTAAGTTTTCATTTTTAAATTAAATAAATCAATTAATTAACTGTAAAATAAACAAAAATGTGTGAAAAATCTTAACAGATATAAAAAATATATAGAATATGATTTTTTCGTTCATTGAAATAATGAATTGATAGTAAAATATGTAAATGTATTAAGAGATTCTAAATAAATATTTCTACAAAATTTAATGGACAAGGCGTGTTCACTCGTATGAAGAATTTAATTAAGATAGATATGAAGTTGGTGAAATATAATTTATTAAACAGACTGAAAAGACAATTAAATAGTATAGCAGTGGTCGACAATAAAATGACCGATTTGTACGATACGATGTCGTCGATTTTTCACATAAATAAAATTTTGGGCGCAAACGGAATCTCCGAAAGCGGAGAATCAAGAAAACGAATTTATAAACGTTCCTTGCCAATGTTAGTTTATGCAGTATTAATAACATTAGTTGTTACTTGGTTATTTATAGATTCGTTTGATACAAATGCACGCTCGGATTTTTCAATACCAATAAATACTATTATGGAGTGGCTTTTTAAATATGTTAAACTGTTTAGAATCTTAATTTTCTTGCTGATTTACTGGGCTGATCAATTTTCAGTGAAAAAAGGTGCACGTTTTTCTTATATACTTAATTTAAATATTTATTAATGATTGTCAATCGAATTAAATTAGAAAATATTAATAAAATAAATATGAATTATTCTAAATTATATTATATAATTATTTTATATTTATAATATTTTACAGCAATAGACCTTCTACGCTCTTTAGCAGACACAGACGAATATTTCGAAAAAAGGTTACACTCACTGACAAACTACAACTTGATACGAAAACAGAGCAGATTACTAGTGACTTACATTATTTTTGTGATATTTTTTCAAGGTTCTCTCACATTGTTCTATAATATATTGACAAATCGAAACGATTTTGTTCATTTACGACATACACTTTTCTTTCTAATTCCAAATTTTATTATAACTGCATCGAGAAATCAAATGATTATTTATATTTTAATACTGAGAAATTGGTATATACAATTAAATAAAATAATGGAAGATTTTACGAAAGAAAATAATAAAAACAAACCGATCTTTGATAATAATTTTAATAATAAGCGTACAAGGAAACAAATCGATAATCTGAAATTATTTTCTACATCTAAAAGAACATCGCCTACAATTAAAGTGAATTTAATATCCACGATTCATCATAATATCTGCGAAATGCAGAGAGAAGTTAATAATTTATATTCATTTCAATTATTAATTACTTTTACTTTTCGTGTGGTTAATATACTAACAGAAATGTACAAGGATTACAAGTGGATACAAGATCCTGAAAGTCAAAATATAGCATGGATTTTGTCATTCGGTTGGAATCTGTTTTATTCGATAGACACGTTAGCAGTGGTATGGATATTCAGCAATACTAATTATTATGTAAGTAAATGTTTTTTTTTCATTTTTTTCAATAGTTCCGGTGAAATAATCGCAGAAATTCCTATAAAGGAAGTCAGACAAAAGGATTTCCGATATTTAGTTTTGAATATAAATAAATTACAGTAAAGTCATAATTGTTTATTTTATATCTGTCATCTTACTGATATACTATACTTGTGGTTTATTTCCTTTTGGATTACTACAGTTTCTGTCTTTTACGACTAGTTTCAGCATGTATATCATCTTAAGATAGTAGTGAAATTCGTCTAAAGATGGCATATGAACTGAACTAGTCATAGAAGACAAACTCAAGTGAACTAAAACGTTGAAAATCAACAAAACAATGTAATTTAAATTAAACTATATACAGGTTTAATACAGCATGTATTTAATACATTTTTCAATTCAGCCTCCATGTCTATTAAATTATTTATATTACATATATATATATATATATATATATATATATATATATATATATATATTAATTATATGATAAGGAATCAGCAACCAAATGGATAAAAATGTATCTTGCAGACGTATCTATCACTTGGCATTCTCTTGAATATCTTAATCAGTTTAGAATTGTAGATCATACAGATGTGTTTCTTCATTTTGGAGAATAGGTGAAAGATTAATGATGCATAATTCTATAATTATATATAATAAATTTCTATTATCTCTATTTCATTCACATTCTAGTCTCCATTGTAACCATATAAGACAGACACGATTGTATTCCCACAATATTGCATCGATATCATCAATTCATTACCTGGCTTACAATTTCAAACTAATGAAGACAAGAAAAAATTAAGCAATGGATATGTCAATAAAAGACATTTTTTACCACTAGGATTTTGATTTCTTGATCTACCGCTATGATAAATACCTCAATAATAGACACAAGGACTATATCAAAAAAGACTGAATATGTGCTTGTATTAAACTCTAATAACTTATTGTAATTTGCTTCTATTAAAAATGAAAGAAACACAGAGCCTTATTTTATAATTCCACGTATTTTCTAAAAACATTGTTAAATTTTACATGATATTTTTTTGAACGAAATTATAAATTTATTGTAATAAAAAAAAACGTTAATTTTACACAAAAATCTTTTATTTCCAATAAACAATTTTTTGAAATTAAAATAAAAAAAATATTAGAATATATTTGAAATTATTAGATTAATTTACCTACACAATGAATTATAATCTTATAAAAAAATATTTAATTCGTCATTTCAGAGAGACAGAATGAGCTTCTATGTTAACAAAATAGTTATTTTACCTAACCAAGATGATTTCCAATTAGAAGTAAGTATTTTTATACATTATATATTTATATTTTATGTATTAAAAAGAAATATAATTAATTTATTAATATGAATTATTTTAAGAATTGATAAATTTATTTCGTAAAGAATATATTTAAATATAGTAGGAAAATTTTAGAAAAAAATATAATTCTGTCACTAGATAAATACACTTCAGTTAAACTCAGAATAGAGCTAAATTACAATAAAATATAAAGATTTTTCTATATACTAGTACTTTGAGGATATTGGTATCGCCATCGAAATGCGTACAAGCAACAACCAAAATTGATCAAAGATTATTTATTAAAAAATTGTGACCAGAAAAAAACTTGCTTTGTTCCATGAGAAAAAAATATTTGTGAAAGTTCAAAAAAAACCTATAAAGTTTATTAACTGTATAATTAACTCTGATATTAAAAAATTCACATTAAAAGAAATATTTTTTATCAAATATAAAAAAAATACATGTGTATTGCATAATATTTTTCATTAATAAAATAAATCTTTTTTATCTCTCATATCTTGCAACTCCTCATAGATTGTTTCATTTTATAAATAATTTATATTATTATTTGATACCTTACATTCTCTTTTAATAGAAAATTATAATATTATTGAATAAAAAAATATATATGATTGTTTTCTTGTATGTTTACTATTCAAAATAATTCTTTTTCTTGAGGGTATTATTTATGAATCGTTGTTAATTTCGACTTGAATCACCTTCAAGTAGATTGTTTCAACTCTTAAGTTAAAAAAAAACCTAATTGAAAATAATTATATATAAAAATCAATTATATATAAAAAAGGCAAAAATACTGAACTCAAATTTATTTTTTTCAGATTGAACATTTTTCCATGCAACTAATTCATAATCAGTTCGAGATTACTGCGTTTGATTTATTTCCAATTAATTTTACTTTAATTTTTGCAGTAAGTATTTTCCATCCTAACTTCAAATAATAATTTCAAACATATTCACAGATATATTTTAATTATTTTCAGATTGTTACTGGAATAATAACGTATCTAATGATTCTCATACAGTTTGATATGTCGGAAACTCCAAAATAGCTCTATATATAAATAAATAATATTTATTCCAGCAGTTGTTATTTATTTTATACGTTCCTGTTTAATTCAGTATTGAAAATGATAAAATTCCTGATTATAATAAATCAGACAATTGACAGTAATTTGTTTCGAAACAAAATTTTAAGTAGACACATATTTCTCTCTTTAATTTCTTGCTGAAGATGAATTACAGTACAAGTGAATGATTCCAGATTACAATTAATTCCAAGTTGTCGAAAGTGTATTGAAAATAAAATATTTATCAATAGTTTTTATATTTTTTTTAATATTTAATTCTATGCTGGTGATCGTTCTTTCTTATATAAGGAATTTTAGACTAGCATATACTATTAGAGAGCATTTGATTTAATTCAAAACTGGTTTCAAATTTTAAAGATCATTTTTATCAATAAATTATTAATTTATAACTGACTGGAATGTTTGAATTCCAGTCTTTTCCATGAAAAATATAAGACTAACATATAACAATTATAAAAAATTATTTCTTTTCAGAACAGTGCCAGAACTATGTTACCATCAGAATTTAGTCTAAGTTTATTTCAAATATTTCAATCTTAGGTAGTTTTAATAAATTCTAGTTATTACAATCATGTATTGTTTTAAAAATAAGATGAGGAAGAAACCTATTTTCTTAATATTGTCAAAAAGAATAATTTTTCATACTAAAACTTAAAATACATAAAAAAGTATATTAATAATATTTCAATCATAAGTATATTAATCATATTTAAAGAAAAAGTTTTTCATAAATGATTTGTCATTCACTTCACAAATTCAGGAAACGTTTTTGAATCAAAAAAGTTTTTATAATTGATCGAGCAGGAGGTGGATCTGCCTATCTGATAATAAAAATAATTTTGTGTAATAAAAACAATTTCACAGAACGTGTATATCTTTTAATTAAGAATGTATAATGAAAACCCCTAAATATTTATAATTTTAATTTTTTGATACTAAAAACATACTATGCAACTTCTGTCAAAAAATAATGACATTTAATTACTTTATTTAGCATAAATTCGAAATACTATCATACACAATAAAAAATAATATAAAAAAGTATTCTTATCGTTTGAAATGAGATATTTTGTAATATTGTTATAAATAAAGATAATCTGAAACTAGCTATTATAATTCAAATTCTAACAAAGAATTTAACGCTGTATCATTTTCCTTAAATGCAATTTATTAAAAAAATCAGAAAGAATGGTCTTCCAATTTAATAACAAATATTACTTTTTTTCTTCCTTCGCAAAACATTTCTTTCATAATAGCATTTTTGATGATCATTCATACATAAAACGTATGTCAACGAAATAAACATATTGACTAGAAGAAAAACACACATCAAAATGTCTAGTAAAATAAACAAACGTGTATTAAATAAAGTATAGAACATTATCAATTATTCGACCATATATCAAACTTCATTAAATTAATATCATCTAAGAATTGCTTTCTATCGATTTTTTAAAAGCTTACACCATTTATCATAAAATAATGTGTCTATGTGCAGTAATAATATTGTTATCTAGTAACGCTTTTACTCAATGAGGCAATATTTCTTGAATATTTAAGTGAAATGATGTGATTATACTGAAGACGTACATTGGGTAAAATATTGATAAAGTTATAACAAAGGATTTAAATAAAGGTAAGTTCTTATAATATAGTTTATATATAAATATTAAGGTAATTTTTTAAGTATTCAAAAAAAAATAAGAGAACGCGAAACGTAAAACTGTAATTCCATTTCAAAAAGTCTTAAAGAAACAAACAAAAAAATAATTATAAAACTATACGGAAAGTGTAATGAAGTTGGAAAAGATTGACATTTATTTATTATTTTATTTTTTAAGATTATTATTATTTCAAACACAGTTATAGCTCTATAACTAAATTCATTTTCTCAAATAAATTGTTTTGTTATACCGATTGATCAATAAATGATTATTTGTCATTTTATATTGTTGCCTGTGCACATTTCGATAGCGATTCGATCATCCTCAGAGTTTAGTTATAGAAAAATACATTTTTCGATACCTTAAAGAATTCTTTTGAGGTTTGTCAAGTGATTATTTGTTTTAAGATGTTTTCAGTGATGTTGAAGAAGATAATTTAAAAAACTTATGTTATTATTTTTGTTCCAGCTTGTTTCATTTTAAATGAATTGAGTTTTCTGCCAGTGATTATTATTTATAGAAATTTGCGTTAAATAATTCATAAAAAAGCATTGTAAACTTAAATTTTTATAACAGTAATCCAATCTGACTACTGAATACAATGAATACTTAAAATAGAGTTTGATCGATTAAATCAATTTTAAATTAATAAGTTGTTTCCATTTTAAATAATTTTTAAATCAATTGTGTTATATATTGAACGAGCCTTAATTATATTTAATTTTATGTTTTCAAAGGTATTAAAATACTATAAAATTGCAAATAAACATACAGATTATTATAAATATGCACTTTACACATCAATATAAATAAACAGATTTTTCTATACCTAGCTCTCTGGGGATGATGGCATAGACAATAATCAATTATCGAACATTTTTGATTAGAAGACATTTTTGTAGTTTGTGGGTGAAAATTTAATTTTTGAAAGTGAATTTACGCACATTATTAGAACTATATTGTAATAAAAAATGTATCTAAATTTACAAAATGTAAGAATTGCTCAAACTCGTACTATCTTTCTATATATAAACAATAATTCCATCGTAAAATCCCAATAAAACATTTTTTTTATTTTTCGTGTAGAGCCCTCCTCACAACACCGCTCATCTCGCTACACGTTAATCATTTTCATTCTCGATCATCAATGATTGGTTGATGCACATCGCGTGGTCTCTATTCTGATTGGTTGGCATTAGTCACTTATATGTAGTTCCTTTATGGTGTACAACGAAAGAAGATATATATATATATATATCAATCATTGTAAAACTGATAAGAAATTTATTCAAAATATTTTATTCACTGAAGCTTTAGAGTAAAAAAATTGTTACACATTTTAACACTGTGTTTTGTTGTTAATTTTTATAAACTTTTCCAATAAGAAAATCACGACTTACATTTTAATTAAGTTTAATTTCTGTTATTTTTTTAGGGGAGAGCGAAGGTCAGCGAGCCGGAGTCGAAGCTCCCCCGGAGATCGTCGAGCTTCATTTTCACATATGAATAAACATCTCAAATTTAATGTTTTTTTAACCAAAATATCGAATAATTGTTCATTTATGCACATTAATCAGGATCTCAACGATAAAACTATCATTTATAGATCGGCTACAAGGAAACTTTCCAAAAATGATATAATTTCTATTCAAATACGGATTAGTGTATCAAAATAAATAATAGCTAATCAATTATCGGGTATTTTGATAAAGTAAACAAATTTAGATTTAAGTGTATTAATTCACTTTTAAGAAAAAAAATAACTAATTACATTGTAACACTTAAAACTAACAATTATTGTTGTATTTTTGTTCTAGATCCACTTTCTCACAATGAGTTTAATAAAAGATTTCTTCAAATCCCCAACCAATATACACGATGCAATCATACCCCTCTATATTCAATGTAAATTACTCGGTACAGCACCCTTCACATATATATCGAAATCGAAAGGATTGCGTAAACTGAAACCGACCATAGCAGGACTAGTACATAGTTTAACGTTCTCATTAATATTCATGGCAATTTGCGTGCACGGTTTCTGGGATAAAACTAGCGAAAAGGAGATGGATGTCAATTTCATTTCACAAATCGCCACATACGTTGAACTTTACATCAACGTCGCTAATAGTTTACTCGTTATTATTTTCATGATTGTACACCGTCAGAAATATTGCGAGATATTTACACAATTCCAAGAAGTGGACAGCTGTCTCAAACAATTAGGAATATATGTCAATTATAAACAGACAAAAAAACATGTCCTGATTCAAATTTTTATACTAATTGTTATTTTCGTATGCGTTTTAACTGGATATTTCATTGTGAATGGTCAGAATGTAACGTACGGATTAACTATGAATATTCCCTGTTTGTCGAGTGGTACAATGATTGTAACGTTTTCAACACTTCTGTTTATGCTCCAGCAAAGATTTGAAATACTTAATAGATTACTGACAAAGACTTACATCAAAAATGAAACGAAGGTAAGTTTTATATTATTAACAGCAGCAGATTCTGTCAATCCACTGCTGGATAAAGGCTTCTTCCATGATTTTTTTCATTTTGTATATTTTGTTCACATATTTCCAATAAAAAAATTAATTTGCTTATCCCTCCTGCTTTTCTTGGTCTTTTTATATTCCTTAATTCCCAGTTAATAATTTCCTTTGTCCATCGATTATCTTCTCTTCTTGCAACATGCCCCGCTCACTTCCATTTCAGACTCTACTCTTCTTATTACATCTGTAATTCCTGTCTGTTTTCGTATCCATTCTATTTTTTCCTGCCTCTTCATGTTATTCCTAGCATGGATCTTACCATACTTCTATTCCTAGCATGCATCTTTCCATACTTCTCTGTGCTGTTTGGAGTCTAAATAATTTGACGTTACAGTTACGCTTCGCTGCTATAGGTAAGGACATAGTATATATTAATTAAATACTTTTTTCTTCAAACAAAGTAAGATTGTTGATTTAAATATCGAGGCATTTCGTCCAATGAGCTCCATCCTATTTTTATTCTCCAATTTACTTCTTTAATAAATGATCCATCTTTGTTGATAAGCTGGCCTAGATAGACATGCTTCGTAATTTTTTCTATTCTCTTCCTTTTATTTCAATTTTCTTCGGACTGACAAACATATTGAACAACACTTTTGTTTTTGTATAGTTCACGTTCAGGCAATTTTTTTGATTGACATTTAATTCTTCTATCCTCTTGTATAGCTCTTCCAGAGTACTTGTGAAGATAACGATATCGTCAACAAACCGGAGGTGATTTAATTTTTCGTCTTCTATTTCGATTCCTTTGTCCTGCCAGTCGAGCGATTTGAATACTTCTTTTGAATTTCAGCGAAATGCACCTCCCTATCTTATATCTCCCTCGATTTTTTTTGTTTCTTCCTGTAGCTTCACCGTCAAGGTTACATTCTTGTAGATTTTATCTATCAACTCGATGTATGTGTCTTCTATGCCCTGGTTTTTCAATAAAGTTTTATACATTGTGTTATATTTATAAAGAAAAGATTCGAAATTAAAAGATTTCTTGAATAAAGTATGACAAAACTCTATATTTTTTAAATTTGATTTTATACCCTTAGACAGTTATGATTCAGTTTTATCGATACTCCCTGTGCTACTGCCTTCATATACTGTCGTATACTCCGAATTATAAACAAAAAAAGGAATTTTCTTGTTTATTACAAATTAAATTTATCTTTTTTCACATACTAACCAATTATGTGTTACGAGCGCAAATTATGAAAAAAATAAATAAAAAGATACACATTTTTTACAAAAAAATACTTTATCTTTAATAAAAACTATATTTTCAATTAAAGTTAAATTTCTATAATTAAATACAGAAGAGAGAAACTGGTGGCAAAAATTAATAAAATTCTTATATTTAAAATAATCTCTTTTCAAAAATCAAAGAAACGATACATAATTTAAACTCAAAGAAAGTTATGATTGATTCAATGTAAAGGCACCGTATTATTTTTCACACCTAATAAATAAATAATAAGTCGAAACCGAGAACAAATATAAATTTTAAAACATTATAAAAAATAAACGATAACCCAAAACCTTAGATATGTATGCTTGTTTGTTTAATATTTTACTTTCTTAGATCAACGGCTTCTTCAATATATCAAACAAAGTACAACACTGGGATGTTATTGAGGATAAACCGAAAAAAAACATCGAAACTTATTCAGAACCATCACTGCATGTCATGGATAAAGTATTCGACATGCATGACGATTTATGTGAAATATCAAAAAGTGTGAATATGTCATTTGGATTTCAAATACTTGTCTCTTTGATGATTTCGTTTGTAACAATTTTGACACATGTTTATTACAATACGGTCAATTCTGATCAATTTGATGAAAAGAGTTTTTTGAAATTATTCTGGACGGGCGTGCATTGTCTGTCAATTCTTACTATTGTAGTTTCTTGTAGTAAAGCTACAGAACATGCTGATCGAGCAAGGATCATTTTGCATAGAATTACTAATAGCAGTACGGATATGAAAAATGCTGTAAGTTCTCTTTATATTTATTTTTTGAAACGGCGAATTCTGTTTTAAACTTCTCCAGGTTAGTTTAAGAAAACACCTTTCAACAGTCCTTCAAATAGTTCGATCTTTTTGAATGTTTTAAATAATCAAAAAGCATGCCTTTTATTCTATATTTTAGTTTAAGAAAAAAATCACAAGGTGATCAATCTAATGAGTAAATAAGTGATTAACAAACTTTGATATTTTTAGATGTCGTGAATGTGTAATCAATGTCTTTATAAGCATAAATATTGCTTTGTAAGAGCCAATAACTACTTTGTTCTTGATGGTGTGGGCAAACTCTTATAACTAAATGCTTTAACACTTCTAAGTAATAATTTTAATTGACAGTTTTATCCTTAAAAACAAACGTGTAATGAATAATGTCCTTATAAGTTCTTAAATTCGAAAAATCCAATAATACAAATTTATATAAAAAACAAAGTTTATTTTTTATTAATCACTATTCACACATCACACCTTTGTTTCTTATGAAAATATTTGATTCGATTATTATTCTTCAATTCGACTGTAGTTTACAATAAAAGACATAATCAGAAACCAAACAGTAAATTCTAGCATTGTGGTTAATTTCATTTTAATAAGTTAATGTTTCTCTCAGTTCACAATCTATAAAAATATTTTCTTATCAAAAATGTTCAATAAATAATTATTGACAATTTTTGATTGTTATTAATGCATCTTTTGATAACGATGATATTGTTCTTAGAGGTACAAAAATTTGTTTGAAAATTTATGATGTACAGAGAAATGAATTCATCTATGAAAATAAATTAGCCACAGTGAAAAAAAATATGATTGTAATAAAGTTGTTAACATTGATTTTTTTTTATTTCAGACGGAAATGTACTCGTTACAATTACTTCATCAGAAAGTTAGTTTCACAGCTTGTGGATTCTTTCCCTTGGATTATACACTCGTTTACTCAGTAAGAAATATATAAAAATATATAAATACATATATATATATATATATATATATATATATATATATATTGAAATAATTTTCAATTTTAGATTGTGGGAGCACTTACAACATACCTTGTCATTCTCATACAATTCAATATGTCTTCAACGACTACAAATAACACAACAGCCATTGCGATCTATAATTCGACGAGAGACTAGACTATGTTATAAATAATTAATATAAATAAATTCATAGTGACAAATCAGAACAAAAATTCATATTGGAATTATTTTTTTTCATTACATGTACATAAATATGTGAATAAAATTAATGTGAAATGTTACTAAATTCTCCTACTGTGTTCAATTTTTGCTTGTAATTATATTCAAGACGAGATGATCCGAGAAATAATCAAATGAGATATTATTAAAAATTAAATTTAAAAGTATTATATATATATATATATATATATATGTATCTATATATATATATATATAGAGAGAGAGAGAGAAATGTATGCGAAAATATTTAATTTGTGAAAAATAAATACCAAATTCATGTGGTATGTTTGAATCATTTAAATATTTAAAATTAAGTAAAAATTATAAAAAACGTTTATCACTACTTTTAAATATTTACTTATAATCAAACTAAATTTAATAAACTAGAAAAATATAAATCTATTAACAGAAATATAGCACATTTATAAACGTAAAACCGTATACGAGTACATCTTACAATATTACTAAGAAAATCATTTTCAAGTTTAAATTTTACTTCGTACTAATTTTCTGTATGTATTAATTGTAAAATAAAAACATGCCGAGAAAAAGAAATCGATTTCCCATTACCACAATTATTGATTTATATTCAAATAAATATATATATATTTCAATTACTAGTTACTCATTTTATTTAATATACGGCTTAAATACATATAAAAAAGTACACAATATATAATCATGGATAGTAATTCATATATAAATATAGTTATAAAATGTGTATCTATTTCAATGTATGTTAACAGGAATTTCAAATTTATTGACAATCAGAATTCAGTATTTACAATAAATGATAAAAACATTTTAACTGAAAAATATAGGAGTCGAATAAAATAAATATTTTTATATAATAAACTATATAACAAGATAACATTTCGTTAGTTATAAACGGTAAAAATAGTGGAAAGATAAATATTCTAAATTCGAAAATTATAAATGTTTTTATAACTGTGATTATCCTCATACGTTTTCCTAAAGGTCTTCATTTTTTTTAGATTTGAGTTTTTGTTCTCCACTACCAATTTCAGCACGTATGTCATTATCAGGTACTTCTATTAGATTGATAGGAAAATAATTGCGGTTTTCGTTTTTTTTTTTTGAATTCTTACCTTAATTTTTTTCAATGAAATTTTTTCATTTCATTGTGTTCATGTTAATATCATTTTAAAGTGCATTTTTCGACCTATTATCAAGCTTTTTTGATTTTCCTAGCTGTTTTAAGTGGTTCAGAATTATTGGCTGACTAAACACGAAATTTTTAGAACGACCATTGCACCTACGTTCCTTAATAGTATCCACACAAAAAGCTTTAGTTTACAAGCAATTTCTGCTGCTTTACCATCCGTTTTGAACTCATACTAAAAATTGCTCTTATCTGCTTCTTTTCCATCTCTAATTCAACAGCCCAATTTGAAGCAAAATTAATAATAAAACCAAAGCCGATGTCACAAAAATACAAACAGAAAAATGTACTTTAAAATGATATTAACATGAACACGATGAAATGACACGTTCATTGAAAAAAATAAGGTTAGAATTCAGAAAAAAAAGCGGAATTATTTTCCTACCAATCTAATATTTTCATTCCAATTTGGAATACAAATCTATAATTTCAATTTCACTGATGACTTTTTCAGTCAAACCATAACAATTTTTTCTAATCAAAAATGTTCAGTCATTGATTATTGATTATTTCTCATTATTACTTATGCACATTTCGAAAACGATTCCATCTTTTTGAAAATACTAAGGTACAGCAAATTCTTTCTGTAATTTAAAATAGTTTTTTCTATGCCTTAACGCTCTGAGAATGATGGCATGTTCATCGAAGTGTCGATAGTCAACAATTACAAATTATCAATAATCAATGATTTAATATTTTTGATCAGAAAATATTTTATGGTTTATAAGGTGAGTGAAAAATTCATTTTTAAATCTGAATTTATCAACATTACCAGATCTATATAGTGCCATAATTTCAAGTGTCTACATAAAATGAGTATTTTGAAATCTGTTTAAATAAAAGTGAATTTTAAACTGATTTAATATTGTGCTTTGTAATAAAAATGTTCAGTTATTTGAAGTATATATCTTAATAAATTTATTAAATACTTAATACATAGATAAAAAAACATACTAGATATCACAATTTAAAAATGTAAACTACTTTTTTTTAACAACACTTGTATAAAATATTTTTTAAACGGCATATTATAACAAAATGTGTCGAGACAAGAAGAAATCAATATTTATACTAAAAAATAAATTACAAGAAATATTTCAACGACTTGTTTGTACCAGAAACTGGATTTGTAACATTTCAACTTTATATTGGATTACAAATACTTTTGGCACAAACCCAATTACATACAAACTTTCCGATTCTGCAAATGAAGTAAAAATCACGAAATTTACTGCAATACGACTCATACTTATATCTTGTTTTTATATTTATTGTATAATTAAAGATTTGAGAAACGATCCTGTATTTGGATATTGTGATAATAAATACTTAGAACAGTTAAATTCAAGGTTAGAACTAGGACTCGATTCCATGCAATTCTTTTCAAGTTTTATGTTTGCTGTATATAATTTTGATAAAATTGAACAAATCGTTGAACTGATCGCCGATTTTGATAAAAGACATAATTTATATATATTGGAAATGAAAAAAGAACCTTTTATATTGTTATTTGTTTTAATAATTTTATTATTACTACTGGCATTAAGTGTAATAATAACCGGGACTATTAATTTCTATTGGATCAGAACTTCATTATCGACATATAGTTTAATTTCATCTTTATTAATTTTCAACACATGGTTATTATTAATTAAAGAAAGATTTATAATACTAAATCATTTATTGTTGAATATTTTCAATAATATAACAGATATGACTAGAAATAAAAGTAAATCATAAAATATTATATGAAAAATTTCATACGTTCAACTCGATGATTCAAATATTTGAATCACGTAATCAACTTTGCGAGTCGATAAAAAAATTGGAAATAGTTCACGCTTGTTCAATATTGATGAGTTGGATTATTTTATATTACCGTTTACTTCGTGCGATTTTTAAAATATATTCCACTGATGGAGAAATCGATTTATATTCATTGGTTATACTGACAGAAATTATTTTTGTTGTAATATTGAGTTTTGTATTCAGTATCGAAATTAAAAAAGAAATAGATAATACACATTCAGTTTTAAATAAGATCAGGAGAGATTGTTCTACAGTACAACAAACGGTATGTAAGATTGTATATTTTAAAATTGATATAATTTTGTATTTTTTATATTTTAATTTAAAAATACAAAACATTATAAATACTTTACATAATTTCAATAAAAAATTATTAATAATTTATTGACCAATTTTGATCAGAAAAAAATGTATAGTTTGTGAGGTAAGAGAAAAATTCATTTGTGAAAATAAAAAAATAACTTAAAATACCTTCATTATTAATGTTTTCGTTATTTTTCAATTTTTATTTATTACACAGAGAATAAATAAGCAAATTCTTATCTATATATACATAGATTTATATTTGTTTATTTCAGAAATATTAGATGTCAAAATTGATTCTGTGCCTTTAAACTGAACCAATCATAACATCATGTTTTAAATTAAAATATTTCCTCACCGTTTTAGGATTTCAAAATGCCAACCTTAATATTTAAAAACATTATATTTCTTAGCCAAGTAGTTACCATAACCTCACAAAACAGCAGTGGATACGATGGCATCCGAAAAGCTGTATATTAAGCAATACACACTTTTCAGATTCCAGTTGAAAAAAATAGTGCCGAAACCAAGGGAATGTTTTGTTCAACTGTGATGGAAGATTTGATGTAAAAAATATACAAAAAATTCAAAATCAGTAAAGATCTGAAAACGATTTCAGTCAATCAAAGCCGCAATCTTTCGTCGACAAGGTATTCTTCAGTTACCCGACAGATGGAGCAAAAAAATATATAAAATAATAGGGGGCATTTTGAGGATTGAAATGTATTTCATTTTTTTGTAAATATTCATTTTCTATAGAAAAGGCACCAAAAAAATTTGTACGCATAACATTTTAAAATTATTGAAGAAATATTAAAGCTATACATTTTTTATAAATGAATTATTATCTTAACCCACAAACCACGTTCTTTTTCTGGTCAATACAATAAATGATTACTGATCAATTTTCATTGTTGATTATGTGCATTTAAATAGCAATACCACATCACCCTCAAAGATCTGAGGTGAAAATAAATGTTTAGAATAATACCATCACCACTGAAATTTTATAACCAACAATAAAAAATCATCAATATGAATATATCATTTAATTATAATTTTTTTTTGTTTTATTGAGCTCGAAAATAATTCATTTATGAAAGTGGAATTAGTCACTGAGTCAAATTTTTCTTAATTTTGTCTTATAGTTTATATGATTCTTAATTTTGTTAACTACAGAAATATTTAATAAACACACTTTTATATAATTACTATGTTCCAAAGTATCGAAATAAAAAAATTCTATACCATTTATCCATGGATTTTTCAAAAGACTTGAAATTTTAATAAAATTCTGTTCTTGCGACGTTCATTTTTATAAAATAATTCATATATATGTGTATATATAAAAGTTAAATACGATAGTTTCTATTATTGCATTTAGTTTACTGTCACTAATGAATTTTCACTCATCTCACAACCCATACAAATATTCAGATCAAAAATGATGAATATTTAATAATTCCGTAATTTAATTTTTGCTTATATATAAATATTTCGATTCTATCATCTTCAGAGAGTTCAGGAATATGTGATTTTTTTACACGTTAACGTTATATCAAGATTTTTCTATACTTTAACACTTGGAAGATAACGATACACACATTTAAAGGTACAAAAGTAGCAATCAAAAGTGATTAATAATCAATTATTGTACATTTTTGAAGAAGTGAAAAATTTGTAGTCTGTTAAAGAATGAAAAAAATTTTTTTTAAAAAAAATACATATATTTCTTCTTAAAGACAACTGTTTTAATAAATCGTTCTAGATTAAACCCCTTTTTAAATAATCTAACAAAATACAATTCATTGAACAACCTTTATCTTCTTCAAAATGTTTGTCTGATTTATAACCGAAATTCTAAGAATACTATATTATTATTTAGACATATAATCAGTTAGTACCAGCTGAAGGCTAGCGCACATTAGGACGGATTGATCGTTTCGCAAAAATCCGCACAGATCGCTTTCATACATTTTATGTGTGCCATCGCACAGTACTGCCGAGGCGGGTCGAACCACAGCGCGTTGGAATTGGTTGGCAGGCGGATTTTTGACCGATCCGCAGCGATGCAATCCGTCCTAATGTGCACTAGCCTTAAAAATGAAAGCCAAATTGTAACATATTACTATTAATTACTATAATTATACAATTTTAATTTTATAGGTAAAAATATTGTATTTACAAAATTATCATCAAAATATATTGATGCACATATTTAAAATGTTCCCAATGAAAAACACAGTTCTTTTTTCGGTAAGTAATTATTATGTATATTATAAAAAAAAATGCTTTGTATGATGTGTACAGTCTGAATATTTCTATAGGTACTTACACATAAAATTTCAAAATAAAATCTTAATTCAAAATAACTTCCTCCATGTATTTTATTTATAAGAAAAATAAGTAAGTATTTCAAATTATTTTCGATTGAAAAACTAAATGAGAGATACGGAAGTTTTACAATTTGATAATTTAAAAATATTCAGTACTTTTTCATAACTTGAACTTGATTTTTGCAAATATACTTTAAACACTACATTCAGTAGTTTGATATTACACCGAAAATGTGTTTTAATTATTAAAGTGGGCCATAAATCATAGCAAATACAGTGGTGGTGGAATTTCAAAGGTGTTTATTTTGAGATGCTCCCATGGGGCGAAACGATTATTAAGGAAAGTACTGTCAACAACTAACCAAAATGATTACAGCAATTAAAGAAAAGCATTCGATTTTAGCCAATCGTAAGCGGGTAATTTTCTACCACGACAACCCAAAATCACATACACCAAAACTGACTCTGCAAAAACTGAAGCAGTTAAAATGGGAAATCATATCGCATCCACCGTATTCTCCGGATATTGCAACTTTGGATTATCATTTGTTCCGGTTGCTGCAGAACAGTTTAAACGGTAAAAAATTTGACACCATGGAGGCCGTCAAGAACCACCTCATCGCCTTTCTTGTCAAAAAATAGCGCAGATTTTATGAATATAGAATCCAACAGCTGACTAAGCGTTAGAAAATGATTGCAGAAAATGATGATGAATACATAATTGATTGATAAAATCATTTTCTGAGAAAAATAATTGCCCGAGTTTTAATTTCAAATCGTATACGAACTTTTGCACTGATCCAATAAATATATATATATATATATATATATATATATATATATATAATTTACAGAGTCTACTCTAATTTCATATAACACAAAAAATTGTATACGCATATCAATTCCGCATTGCTATTTCAAATAAGACATATTTCATACACATTTAAATTGTTTTAATTACCTTAATTGCTTTAAATACATAACTTATTGTCCTATTAACAGCAATGAACTTTTTTAATAATATTAAACAAAGACCATTTCAGGACATAATTAAGTTTACAAAATATAATAAATATCTTTCATTCGTATCATTTCATGTGGGTTACAATTAATGTTTTTTAATTAATTTTTCCTTCCATAAGATCTCTTGATTAAAAAACAATTTTATAACGAGCACTTATGCAAATACCGCCATTTATTGATTTTAAATTATTCCTTTACTGACTGCATTAACACTTAATATAATTTAAACGCACTTTTAGCAATATGTTTATTTTTCTATTTTATTATTTTTAATGTACATAAAGCACTTAGAGTGATTAATTGATAAAAGTAAATAATAACGTTTTAAATGTATAACGTTTTCTATTAGTTTACATAAAAGACTTATTTTAAAATGTTATAATTCTCTGTAAACAGAGATTTTTAATATAAGCGCTAAATATTAAATATTTTTAATGTGATTTTTTTTAAAATTGCTTTGTATAAACCTGAGAAATGGCAAATATTTTCGATGCGTTTTGGATATTAATTTTTTTATTGCAATTAGTAGGCGATTCGCCTTATATTCTGGTTGGAAAAAAAGGTCATCGGCAACCAAAAATGACTTACGGACATATTTTCCATAGTTTTTTTGTATTAGTCATCTACTTTATTTGTGTATTTTATGGAATACGTGGTAAACAACAACTAATTTATGGTTCAAATGAGAAAATTTCACAATTAGTAACATGGAGCGAGATATACACTAGTATTTTAGGTTGTTTCTCAAGTATTATTATTACAGTAATATTCAGAAAAGAATCGAGATATATCATTCTGCAATTATTTAAAATTGATAACGATTTTATTAAAATAGGAGTTCGTATTTGTTACAAAAGAGTTCAAGCAATCATTATTAAATATTTGTTGATATCTAAATTAATTTTTCTTATTGTAAAATCGTTTAATTTGTTTTATATGAAAGCCGAAGAAGATATAAGTATTATATTTTCTATAATCACTTATCTGCCACATTATATACGTACCATAGAATCAATATATTACTCGATACTTGTACAAATTTTAACGAAACATTTTCAAAATATAAACGTTTTATTAAATAGAATATTACTGAATAATAAAAATGTAACAAATATAAAAAAAACAGATTATCGAAAACAGATATTGAATGAATTAGAAACGGTTTTTAAATTACATCTCACACTCAATGAAATCTGTAGAAGTGTGAATAAATGTTATGGATGTAAAGTTGCTTATTATATACTCCAATCATTGGTTATAATTTTGGCACAAATTTATAAATATGTAACTAAAGATCAAATGGATAAACTAATTACTGCAGTGTCCATGTTTTGGGCTTGTGCATTTATTTATTTCTATTTAATTATGATTTTACCATGTCATAGTTTACGTACGGCTGCTAAAAATGCCAGTGTAATTTTACATAGGATTTCAAGACAAAATGTTATTTGTAAATCACAAGTAAGTAGAAAGGTTAAAAAATATTATATAATTTTAACAAATACTTTGTATGGTTTTATTTGAACAATTGTCAAATCAAATTTTAAAATTTACTATTAAAAATATTTTAAAGAAAACTAAGACTAAAAAGTCGTTCTGATTTTAGGTAAAATTTCAGCTCGAGTACTCAATATTAATATATCACTTTATTCATATAATACATCTTCCTTTTGTTCAATAATGTTACACCATCTTTCTAGCAATTCTATTATTCCATTAATGAAGAACTTGGTTGTTTTTTTCTCACAGAATGTCTCATGGTGATGAGATGAAGTAAAAAGTGGTTTGAGATTTGTATCCAAGTTTTAGATTTATAATTTGGACTTTTTTCAGTTTAAACTGTTTTAAAGTGGCCGAAATAAATGATAATCCGAAAGTGAAATATTAGATGAATATAGTGGGTGATAAAGATAGAAATATAGTGCGAGAGTTCATATTAAGACTCGAGTGATTAACAAACCAAATATTAGATGAGGGAAAGAGTTTTGATGGGTTTCATGACAGATAAATGTACTAAATAATTTTATTAAAATATATTTATTCGTTCTATAAAGTAATTTCCATTGTTTTCTATAATATTTCCCCAACGATTTAGCCAGCATTCGTATGTCGATATCATAAAAAGTGGTTGGTTTCTCGTCGAAGACCGATGAGACATAATTTTGTAGATTGTGGAGAGAAACGAATTTTCTGCCATTCAAACTGTTTTGAAACGAATGAAACAAGTGATAATCTGGTAGAGCAATGTTAGAAGAATACAGTGGGTGCGATAGTAAATCCCAGTTTAGCTCTCTGAGTTTTTATGTGGAATTGTATCGAAGTGTGTGGTCTAGCATTATCATGACGGAAAACAACTCCCTTCCGGTTGACCAAAATCGGACACTTTTCTCAATTACTACCTTCAATTGCTACTTTTCGATAATACTTATCAGACTTGAAGTATTTTAATAATATTTATTGAAGTATTTATTTTATAATCATGTAGAAACTATGTCATCAACAGTTTAAACCTTCCCTAAACATGTAACATCTTTCAAAAAAAAACTGTTAGTTTTGCAAATAAGTCTTGCATCACTGGTCATTTACAGTATCGTTTCCATATTACGCATAGATCTTTTTATAAGTCTCCATTTCTTTCTTAATCTTTTGATAATAAAAAGAGAACAAATGAAGAAAATACATCTCATATCTTCCAGTTTCTAATTTACACTGCTCGAATTAACTCAACAAATCTACACATTAATTATTTTTTTTAGAAAAAAACAAGCTATAATATATCACATGTCAAAATCATACACAATTTATAAACCAGGAATGAAAATGGTTGTTTAAATCACTAACTATTGATAAAATCATATTTTGTTCCGCCCATATTATCGAACTATGTCTTTAACGAAAAAATCTATTTGAACAATTGCAAATTTTATCAGAAAAATTAATCTGCTTCGATTCAATTCAAAACGAGTTTATTTTTTCTGTAAAACTAAGCTAAAATATTCATTTTAGTTATTACAATACTCATTGCAAACAATTCGAGAAAATGGTGAACTTACAGCGTGGGGATTCTTCAAATTGAACACAAATAGTATATATGGTGTATGTATTATTTTAAAATTTCATTTTTTTTAAATAAAATACTTAATTTTATATGAAAGATGATCTTGAATATTTTCAAAAAATACACACACACAAATTAAATATACATAAATAAATAAGAAAATAAATTCTAAATTTGAATTATCCTATCATGAGTGATTTTTAATTTATTCTTTTTGATTTTCTGTTTATCTTGATTACTTCATTATATTTTTACAATAAATATAGAAATTTTAAGAAAAAATAACTAATTTATTGTATTTATGAACTATTATAGTTTTATCCAACGAACTAAACTTAAAATAGTAAATATAACACACACAATATAAAAATAAAACAAAAATAATAAACATTTTAAATCTATTACAAAAAGAACTGAATAAATATTTTTCTATATTTAGTTCTGCTTTAAATATGTTTTGTTCCCATAAATGTGAGCAAATGTATGTTTTTCTTGCTTTTATTTATCAATACACGAGTATATAAAGATATATGTATGTATGTGTGTACGTTTATATGTATATATATATATATATATATATATGTATATACATATATGATTTTATTTTATATTTCCAGGCTTTGGTTTCATTAATTACTTACTTAATCATATTGATTCAATTCGACATAACAAATCAACAGGAAAATTGTCAAAATTAGCAAACAACTTCGAAGAACACAAGATCTTTCAGTATTATATTATATATAAATAATTAGTTTCAAGGATTTATACAAACATTAATAAATATGTTTAGTAAATTTGACTTTAATGAGAAAATGAAATAATTCATAATTTTTGTAAAGTATTCAAAACCGCATTTTATTTTTTAAAAAAAAAAACATTAATTCATTGAAGGACAATGTTGTATGTGTTTGAAATATATTCTTTGTGTGAAAATCTGTCAATTAATCTATAGTTATCAATAAATATATGACAAATAACAAGAATCTGAAATCGTTAATATAGAAAAATATATTCGAATAGAAAAGTAGAATAGGTTATGAATAATATAACAAATTTTAATCGGTTCCAGCGTTGTATTGACTCGAAATGAGTATATTTTGAATAAAAAACAAATAAAAACAAAAAATAATTCGCATCTTGTATTCTTTCTCGGTACCAGTCGCACCAGATACCCTGGGCAGACTGTGTATACTGAACCAAAGTCCAACATTTAATAGTTGTAAAATGTAATTTATTCATAATTTTCTTTTTATTTTTAGAAAACAAATATTCTATAATAATTTAAAAAGCATAAGCAATACAGAATCTATAATAAAATTCCAAAAAACTCAGTAACTTGTAATTCGACCATAATATTATAACATTAATCAGTGTATTTATCTACATAACAATTAATAAAAGATTTTTATAATAATTTTAACTTCAATGTCTTATTACCCCAATAAATCACTTTCATGCGACATATATTGACAGTCGATATCTCATAAATAAATACCTCTTTATACTCAATACGTCATAATTTTTATCCATTTATTTAAGAATTTGTGTAATGACTCAAACGTTTAATATCATTAATCATAAAAGAACATCAAGTAATATCAGTTAAATGGTTATTTCTATACATATCATATATATATATATATATATATATATATATATATATTGATTTATTTTATAAAAGAATGTTACGACCCTTCAGAAAAAGTATGTATGTGTCAAACTGTAGATATGTGCGATAAAAAAGAATTTAAATTAGAAATAAAAAGAATGTACCAAGATAGTGATGGTTTTGTTTTCATTATTAGCAATGGGTAAAACTGTATATGTAAAGAGAATAAAAATTCAAAACAGTCTGTTGATTATACATAAAAAATATGGTGAAAGTGTACAATGTTCACAATTATCAAAATTTTATAATTACTTAATTACGAATCCAAATTCAAATAAAAATAATGAATAATTGATGAAAATAGGTAAGTATTTGTTTGTGTAAATAATAATTTAAGAAGCAAGAAAGATTTGAAAAACCACATATGCGTTTTTCAATGATCCAGATATATAATTAAATAAAATGAAAGTGGCTACTGTTGAAATATGTTAAAAATGTAATGCTTTTAATAAAAAAATAGTGATATTTAATACTAGTATACTTTTTTATAAAATAAATTAGGAAAAAAATATTCTGGAATCTATTTTAACGTACCTAAATATTTGATACAAAATGATCACTTACTGATATTTGGTTTTTCTTAACTTCATAGAGTTAGTATTATAAAGAAAAAAAGTATTTAATACTTTATATATATATATATATATATATATATATATAAATGTGAATTTATATTATAAAATAGAAAACAAATTATTCCATCTCAATGTCCAGTTTGTCAATGACTTAATGTTCTTTTAATATTTCAGTTTTTGATGAAAAATACAGACTGGGAATTCGAAAGGTCAATAATCGACTAAAATAATACACAACTTGTTTTCTTCTACCTAAGCACTTAATGAAATTACAAAGTTTAATAAAAAAAAATACATTCAATTACAGAGCTTAAACAGACATTTTTTTGTAATGCTCTTCAACGAACGTCTTTTGCGTTTTATTTTTTATTTGTTCGAAAAAAGCAAGTAAACACTTGTCATATTAAAAAAAAAAGAAAAAAAACGTCTTTAGAATTTGGTAAGAAAGTTTTTTCTTCTTTTAATCAAATTAAATCTTTTGTTTTTCTGATTTTTTTTGTAAATAAATAATGAAAGCTATATATATATATATATATATATATATATACCTTTATTAAAAAATATTAAAAATCACAAAAAAACTATGCATACGAGTAACTCTTTAATAAAATCTTATCTAAAGATGAAAACTTCATATTTTTCGCAACTTTTATTTTAAACATACTTATTTTTAAATCAATAATTCACATATTATTGATTTTTTTTCGTATCATATGAGTTCATTTTCTGGTTAAATTTATAATAAAAATACAAAAGATATTGTCACACAAACAGAAAAATATTATTTTTTATCAGAAGTGAATAGGATTTTTGTTGAACAAAAATTACAAAAATTCGTTAAATATTCAACACCTCGTTTAAAAAAAATAATTAAAATATTTTCGTCAGAACTGTTTCAAAAACATCAAAAAAATTTCCTGCCAACCTAATAAAATCATAAATGCGAGTTACTTTTATTTTCATGAATTAAACTCATCTTTCAGACATGAACATTATTTTCTTTTTGGAAATTTCTTCACAAAACGAAAAAATTGGACAATAATAGATTTTAACAGTGTGGCTAAATGATAAATTTGATGTTTGTGAAAGAGTAAAATATTCTTCTACGAAAAGAAGTATTTTTTTATAAAATTATCACAGAAAAAATGAATTCAAAAATGCTATTTTTCAGATATATTAAAGGGAGCTATATAGTCATTCGAGATTGTGTATCATATTGATTGAAAATCAAAATTGATAGTGTATGTACATAAGTCGGATTCTTTAATCAATGGCAGTGTACGAATTCAATCATCAATCTTACTATTGAAAGTCTTAATGACCAATAATCTTGAATGATAGTGCGAAAACCGTTTAACACATATCAAAAGTACAAGATAGACAGGAAAAAGTATTGATCAGTTAACTTAATCCCGCTACTATAATAATTATATAATAATTCATAATAAAGTTTTTTTTTACGAACTCGGTTTTGTTTTAAGATGAGACACGCTTATATACAAATGTATATTATTATAAAATATCACACTAAGTCAGTTTAATTTATATTTTGATCTCAAAGAAAGAATGACAAAAACAAACAAATCTAACCACATTTTAATGAGATGAAATAAATTTGTTTTAAACACACGTACATTGCAGTCTCATACTATTCGAAATAACGAATTAGAGATAATGAATTTCAAATTAAAATGTATAGTATCTTACCTTAATCTCACTTATAACACACTTTTCTTGTTCATTGACCAGTGAATCACTCTGTAAAAAAATTAATGAATGAAATCAATAATGTATCAAAAATAACGATAAAGAATACAATATATTTTAAAACAGAATCTATAACAGGCCGAAATGCCATAATATTAGGTGTAAAAATTAATTCGGTGCCGTTAAATTGAATCAAATATAACTCTGTCTTAATTTAAAGTATTTTCTCATCATTTTAGGATTTTGAAATGTCAACCTTAACATTTAAAAACACTATATATCTTAGCCAAGCAGTAGACATAACCTCACAAAACAGTAGTGAACACAATGGCGTCCAAAAAGTAGCATATTAGGCATTGCATACTCTGCGCATTCCAGTTGAATAATATTTTGCCAAGTGCGTGTTGTGACGCATAAAATATACAAAAAATGTTATAACAGTGGAATAGGTCCAAAAATGCATTACAACTTTATTGGTTCAAAGCAGTCACCTTTTTTTCGACAAGGGATTCGACAGTTACTCTACAAACGAAGCAAAATTATATAAAAAAGGCACCATATTAATTTGAACACCTAATGCAAAAGAAATATTAACCTTAATCTTAAGTACACGAATATTATCGTAAGTAAAATAAACTCATAATTCATTTTTTTAATAAAAAGCTACGCTAATGTAACTGCACTAAGATTCAGAAAAATCTATTTTTATTTTATTATTACTACTCTTTCGCCTTTAACAAATAACAGAAATTAACAAATTATCGCCAAATACAACACTGATTACCAAACAGAACACTGATCACGAAACAGGACACTGATCACCGAACAGAACACTGACTATGACTGATATCAACCAATCAGAGAACGAATAAAACGCACGCATAGCGCGGGATCATTTTTTAGTTACAAAATTTTTGTCCGTACTTTAAAACTTTACGGATGATAGAACTACCATCAAAATTTGTACATAAACGATAGTTAATTATTAAATATTTTGATCTAAAAAAATGTGTAAATAGTGAGGAGCAAAAACTAATTTATAAAATCTTAAGAAGACCTAAAAGGTTTAAAAATAAATATGCTTAATCTATACACGTTTGTTTAGAAAAATAATGATTCCTCGGATCATTTTTTTACCATTCTTTTATTTATTTTTTTCAGAAAAGTATCATGTTCTGCCTACAACCACAGGATGTTTTTGAAGCGACATATCTATTATATCTCATATCCAAATTATTAGGATTATGTCCATTTACAATAAAAGGATCCGAGCAGAATAAAGAAATCAAGATATCAATACAATCAATTCTTTATAGTGTAGTTCTTGTGCTTCTTTACAATCTAATCTTTAAATTGGCCGTGGAGGATGTTAAAAATATAGCTGACGAGAACAACAATTCAATATCGCAAGTGAGCGGTTGGTTTGAGATCTATTCAGCAATTATTCTACTCACAACCGGTGCAATATCGATAAATTTCTATCGACATAGTATTTTAAATATTTATAAAGGAATAATGAAAGTCGATAGACAGATACAGATGCAAGGAATAAAAATTGTATATAAAACAGATACAAATTTTAATATATTTCTTGTTAGTTATTATATTTTTGAAATAGTTATGACATTAACAACAGATTTTATATTTTTTATTAAAAACGAATCTTTAACATATATTATAACTTCGTACATGCCAATTTTTGTGAATGGTATTTTAAAGAGTCAATACTTATCATTTTTATGGATCATCAAGCAAAGATTTAATTATATAAACAATTACTTAAATGAAATGTATAATAAAATCTCAGAAGAGAATAATAATAGAAAAGTAGTGAGTATAACGCGTACGAAATCTGGAAGGAATCGTCTGCATCATATGATACAGACATTTGATAAAGTTCATGCTGTGCACGAAGACCTCTGTGAACTTGCTAATATTTTAAATAAAGTGTACGGTGTTATCAATTTACAGGCTGTTATTTCAGCACTGGTTATTACTACAGTACAAATCTATAACTGTTACAACAGCTGGGGAACAGAGGATTCTTTTTCTGGTATTTGGTTGAGTTTACAATGGGCATCTTTTCAGATTATTGAAGTGTTTATTATTGTTAACAGCAGTTCAAATACACAATATGAGGTGAATTTATTTAAGTATTTGAATATGAAAAAAATGTAATAGTAAAATATATATATCATTTTATGTACAAGCATTACTAAGAGAAATTACTTTCATTAAATATTCAACTAATAAAAAGTTCATTAAGTTTTCTTGCAATTAAAAACATAAGAATTTAAATGTTTCTCTTCCTATTTTTGACTTTTTTCTGTGATTTGTTTTAAACGAATCTTGAAATTTAATGTACGAGTTGATTTCTTTAAGGCTTATTTGGAATTTCGTTACCTTCAAATAGATTTTGAACTCAAGTTCAAAACCTACCTGAAGATGGCGAAAGTCAATACCGATCGTACAAGAAACGAACTCAGACATTGCATCTAGGTTTCGAACAGACCAAACATAAACAGACAGACAAGATAATACCATGATAAAAATTATTTGTCTGAGTTAAATATGAAAGGTTAGGGGTTTTAAAATACCTTAAAACCTAAAAATATTATTAAAATTAAAATAACAATTTGCAATTATTTTCTGAATATGAAACAAGATTATATTGATATCTGAATATTTCAGTTCAATATCAGAATATAAAAATTATAATTAAGTACAAAAATAGCCAATAATCATTTTTTTTAAATTTTGATTACACAATAAAATGAAAAATTGCAGAATGTGAGGTTTTGTGGGTTGACATATGGGAGACATTCTTAAAATATAAATTTTATATTATTTCTTCTATTTCAGGCATCAAACACTGCCGTAATTATTCATAAACTTCAAAGTCACAGTAATGATTTTGAATACAGACAAACGGTAAGATATTATTTTATTATAATTATATATATATATATATATATATATATATATATATATATATATATATATATATATATATATATATATATATAATACACAAATACATATATTCAAAGGTAATTTGAAAAGAAACTTGGCTTAATATTAAATACAATTTCTTCAGTTTCAAAATGTACTTAATTTTTTGTCATAATCCACTCGGAGTTTAACGCACTTGCCTCAACGTTTCTCCAGTTTTGTGATTCCCTTCAGGGAATGGATTTCTTCCAGGTCCTCCAAATATCCGTTTGTAGCCTCTATCATCTCCTCATTCAATACCCAAATCATTTCAACTCAACCAGGAACATTTTCAGTTTCGGGAACAGACGGAAATCCGAGATAGCCAAATCAGACGAATACGGTTGATGAGGAAGGATTTGAAATTTCGATTCGGTCAGTTTTTACTGAGAGGCAAAGCTTGAATGCGCCGATGCATTATTATGGTGAAACAACACTATTTTCTTGGCCATTCCGAGCTGTTTTTCCACGATCGTTGCTTTCAACTTCTCAAAAAGTTCTGCATAGTATTTACCAGTAACTGTTTTTCTTCTCTGAAGATAATCGATCACAACAATTCTTTTTGCATCTCAGAAAATTAACGCCCTCACCTTTCCAGCCGAATGAACGGTCTTTGCCTTCTTCGGAGCCATTTTACCACGTTCAGTCCACTGTTTTCATTGCGTTTTTGATTTTGATGTGTAATGGCGAATCCAAATTTCATCCGTAATTATAAAACGCTACATGAAATCCGTTGGATTTTTCTCAAACAGTTCCAAGAACTCAACTGATGTTCGCGTATGAACTCGTTTTTAGTTTGAAGTGAACAAACGCGGTACCCATCTTACGGAGATTTTTTTCATACACATTATAATTATGAAAAATTAAATGTGTTAGCTCAATTGAGATCTCCATGACCTCTGCTATCTCACTCACTTTCAATCACTGGTCGGCCGAAACTATATCGTGGGTTTTATCGATGATTTCTGGCATGACAGCTGTTCTCAGGTTTCTTGAGCGTGGTGCATCTTCGATGCTCGTTCTTCCACGTTTAAATACATTCACCCAATGTAAGAAATATTCTCTTATCGATTTCCTTCGCTGTTGTTCCTTCCAAAAAAAGAACTTAATTACACTCGAGTTTCGATTTTATCCATTTTGCACTATCACACGAAATGCTTTTGTTGAAACAACTGTCAAACGAAGAATTAATATCGAAATGACTTGCAACTTCACATGCGGTACTAAAACGGATGGAACTATATGTAAACATACATGTTCCCCTCTCCCTCAACGAGTACACGAAGCAAGTTATTCCTCTAAACCACCCTCGTGTATATATATATATATATATATATATATATATATATATATATATATATATTAAACAAAAAAAAACTATAGCTAATAATTTTTTTTTTAATAATTCTTTTTAAACAAGGGATTTAAAATTGCAGAAACTTATTTTCCAAAAATAAAAGTGTTTTTTTATAGAAAACATAAAGCTCAAAATGTGCATAACTTATTTTTAACAAAAAATCTATATTAAAATATATTATTTATCTTAAAACCTGAAATCATATTTTATCATAAAAAAATAACAAATTAGTAATAAAAAACTTTTTAAATGAAAAATAAACCGGAATATATCTAACATTTGGCTGTAACTTAGTCCTGTAAGATTAAACGTCAATCAAAAATGGTCAATAATAAATTATTTAATATTTGTGGTAGAAAAAATCTTTTGTGATTTATGGAGTTAATGAAAAATAAATCTATTAGATAAACATACGGTAAATCTATGAAAAAATACTAAATACTCCTTACTTTATTGCAAATAAAAAACAATGAAAAATAAACAATTATAATGAGCCTCTATTTATATTATCCTTTAAGTACATTACTTTACAATATGATTATAAAATATTAAATCTAATTAGAGTTTTATTATATTTTTTTTAAATAATACCACTTCTGATAAGTAATTACATATTTTTCATGAATTCACTTTTTTCATAGTTATGTTCCTGTTTGTGTAATATTTTTTTCTATTAAATTAGAACAAATATATCAAATATTGACTATTTAGAATTTTAATATACATTGTTTGTACAATTACATTTGATATACTTCACACCATTTTTACTTTCAGATTAAATTATTTTCACTGCACGTTCTTCATCGACGATTAAAATTTACTGCGATGGGACTTTTTGATTTAGACTTCACATTATTATATTCTGTATGTATATAAACTTATATATATATATATATATATATATATATATATATATATATATGTGTGTGTGTGTGTATATATATATAAAAACAAATATATTTTATAGGTAGTTGGTCTCGTAACGACATATCTAGTTATTATGATACAATTTTCAATGAGTCAAGCAGCAACAAAAGAAAAGCACTAACAATAAAAATGAAAGAAAGTAATTTAGTTAATTTTAAAAATGTAAATAAAATTATAACTAATATTTATATACACATAATAAGAATAAATATTCTTTCAGAAGAAATAATTAATAACAAATATTTTCTATTCTTCACAATTCTGAAATAAAATCTTAGTTTTTAATTATATGGAACTATTGAAGAAAAAAAGAGATGTATAACGATAATAACAACAATGATTTTTCATTCGTTGCAATTTTTATGGTAACAAATTAAGTATTAAATTACTTAAATATTAGGTTGGTGGGAAAATAAATGCGGTTTTTGTTTTATGAATTCTGACCTTAATTTTTTTCAATAAAAGTGACATTTTATCGTATTCACGTTAATATTACTTTAAAGTGTATTTTCAGTCTGTATTTTGGTAATTTTGAGTTTAGTTTTATTATTAATTTTGCTTTAAATTGTGCTATTGAATTAAATATGGAAAAGAAACAAATAAGGGCATTTTTTCTGAGTTCAAAGTGGGTGGTAAAGCCACAGAAACTGCTCATAAACTAAACGATACTTTTAGTGTGAGTACTGTTAAGGAATGTACGGTGCAATGGTGGTTCCAAAAAGTTCGTGCTGAGGACGACAGCTTTAAAAATTAAGAAAGTCGCGGGCGTCTTTCAGTTCATAACAACCAACTGAAGGCATGAGGGTGTTTGGAGGGTTAAGTGGTAAGAATGTGATTCTAATAGCGCTTATTTCGATTAATAAAGTTAATTATTAGCTGAGAAAAATGTATATGAATTTGAAGGTCATAAACCGCAATTATTTTCCTACCAAATTTATATTTCTATAATCAACAGAGACATTCTATGACTAAATATGTTCTAACGAACATTAGTTCTTTAATATAAATATAATTGTTTTTATTCAAAATAATAATTATCATATTTTTTCTATTATTCATAAACTAAAAATATGTCTATATTTTTAAAATATTGTTTATATATAAAACATTTAGAAAAAAAATAAAATGTTATTATTATAACTGTAATAAAAATAACTCTTGGAAAAGCAAGATTGTTTTTCTTGAATCAAATCTGTTTTTCTCGGTGGCAATTATGCATTTCAATTAAAAACACAAATATGTTAAGAGAGACAAACAATTTTCAGTTTTTAATGTTTGAAATAGTTTTTTTTAACATAATTAGAAGACAATACAGTTTTGGCACTGTGGTTAAAATCGCTTTTATAAATGAATTATTCTTTTACCTCATAAATTATATTTTTTAAAAAATTTTATCCAATATTTTTGATCGGGGAAACTTTTTTTCGTTTGTAAGTGCGAACAAATAATTCATTTTTGAATAAAAAATTAAAAGAATTACAAAAAGAACAAGTTAAGTGTTGAGACAGGATTATTCTAATTTGTTTCCAACTATCTAAATTTAATTCTAATTATCGACTGAGTAATATGATTAAAAATTTGATATTAAGTTTTACTCGATAACGTTTTCAATTTTCATTAATTTCATGTTACCTCCTGTTCAATAACGTTTCAGCTTTAAATCATTTGTGGAAGTAAATTTAACAAACACATAGTTCTGGCATTATATTCATTTTTTCAATTGAATTTCTCACAGACCCTACAAAACCAATAAAAATTTTCTGATAAAAATGTTCAATAAATAATTATTGATGATTTCTATTTTTTTAATACGTATTTCAATCACGGTGCATGATGTTCAAGATTTATCTGTATCTTAGAGTTCTAAGAATGATGACATCACAATCGAAATACACAAGAAAAAATCAAAAATGATCAATAATCATTTAATGAGTATTTTTGATTATAAAGGAAATTTTAGTGATTTTTTAACCGGTAAAAAATTCATATATGAAAATAAATTCAACCCCAGGTTCAGAAAATGTTAAGAAAATATTATATTTGAAGACTTTTTTTACTGTTTACATTTTATTATGTATAAAAATGTATATGAAGAAAAATACTTTTTAACCCGTTATGAATGAATAATTCTAAAAAAGATAATTTTATATATTTTTATTTTTAAGTATTAATACATATAAAAGAAAATATTAAAACTGTTTATCTTTTTTGTTATAATTCTTAGAATTACAATGAAAAACCCTTTGTCAAATGATAATAAACAAGCATTGAAACATATTATTAAGAAAACTGTAACAACAGACGTATGAATAATAATATTTAACATTCATATTTTTTAATATTTGTTATACATCATTGAACAATAACAGAAATCAATGAACTGTATTACTAGTCCATACAAATATACAGACAGATGACTCGGAAAACATTAAATATTTTATTAGATATATTATATCAGTGAACTTTTAAATGTGACAGCCATATTGATAAATTGTTTGATTCTTATCGCAGCTTTGTTACATTAATGTTCTATTCAATTAATATAAAATTTATATTTAACATCCAACTACACTGTCAAACATTTTTCAATCTCGATAGTAAAATACAATTGCATAAAATCAAGATAACAATCTATAACAAATGATTTGAAATCAATATCATTTTGTACAAACATTAAACTTATTTTCATTTATAGTTACGTTCCATTTATTGCAGCGATAAATATTTTAATTTACTTGTCATATTTGTATAATTGTATAAAAGAAAATTCGACTTTTATTTAAAAAAAGAGTGTATTTCTTGGAAGTTTACAATGAAAGAATTTAGTATGTGTTTTAAAAGCAGTACAAAAAATGTTTATGAAGCAATTTCTCCAATATATTATACTGGGAAAGTATTTGGATTAAGTCCTTACAATTTACAAGGAACGAAAGTGAAACAAAAACTAAAACCATACAAGTATAGTATTGTTTATACGAGTATATTTTTATTTATATTCTTAACGGTTATAATATTCGAACATACATACTTGCAACAAATCCGTCAACAGTCGAACACTCAAATAATAAGATATGTTATGTGGTTATTAGACATCGAATCAAACGTTCTTGTATCAGTAATCGCATTAATATTTACGTTTATATATCGTGCGAAATTCTGTGCGATTTTTACTGAAATATACGAAGTCGATGAAACATTCGCCGTACTAAAAAAGTTTATTCCAAATGGACCTTTTATGGTGTTCCAGTTAAGAACCATTATAATCAGTTTAATTTTTATAGTATTCCTAGTCGTTATGGATTATCTATCAATGACTGAAAACCTTCAAAACAAATTTATACATTTTCTGATTGTCTTATACGTACCACTAACTATTAACCAGATAACCAAATTACAATTTTCATCTCTGCTGTGGTTAGTCAAGAACAGATTTCAAATTATTAACGAAATCATAAACAGTTTGAAACTATATGAAGATAGTATCGACATCAACTACTTTCTAGCTATTAAAGAGGACAAGATTGTTATGAAAATGACCGATTTAGAAACGGCACGTCATTCGATTAAAACTACTTGTGAAATTCATCGGAAACTGTGTGATATATCTGGGATGATTAATGACTGTTACGGTTTTCAAATGCTGGCGAACGTTACAGTTTCGTTCTTAATAATTATGACTCATCTGTATTATAGTTTGAAAATATTGAACGGTGAACAGAAAGAAGCACATTTTTTTAAAGTGATTTCGGTCTTTTCATGGGTTATATTTAATGTGGTCAGCATGTATTTATTTATTTACATGTGTTCCTCTATAAGCAGTCAAGTAAGTATTATATAAATAAGTACATACATTCTAAAAATAATATACAATATAACTTTGATTATTCGCTCACGGGTTACGGAAGACAATTGTTCTGGACTATGGCTATATTTTAGACGGCCAAAATTAACAACAACACAAAAACTGCAGAACATATTCAATTTGCTTAAATAAGTTTCCATTTTTCTGTTTATTAACATAAATCAAATTCTAAAAAATCAACTCGAAGCAATTTTTATTAATTTGAAAAAGCAAATATGAAATGCATACCAGTATTTTATAATAAACGATATTTATATCATTGTTGTGTACTGTTAAAATATATAATTGTATATTAATAGTCTTAATTCTATAATAGTCTTCATGAAATATTTCAATGATAAATAATAAAATATCTCTAGTATAAAAACCGTATTAACTTAATTATAAGATTTCAACAATAATTTTATATACATAATATTTTAATTATAAATTTATTTAAGTGATTTTTGGGAACATTTTTAACAATAAAATTGTCTTAAATATAATTAAAATAATTTGTGTATATATATGTCAAATTTCTAGGCAACTATCTTAAACGTGACGGTCACCTTTACAATATTTAAAAAAAATATATATCTCAAAAAAACAGCAGTAACAAAGAGAAAAAGAATACACGTAGGGAGTACTGGCTGGCTAAATATTTCTATCAAAACAATAAGTTGTTTTGCAAATAATATTAAAAAATAATGAAATTAATCTTCTGACGAAGTTATTTCTTAAAACATTTTTAATTTTCATTATGATTTTATAACCAGATTCGAGAAACGAAATAAACGATTAAAACCCGACATATATTTTTGACTTAAAAACAATAAATATGAAATGAAATAATAATTCTTTTTTTCAAACAGTCGAATGAAACTGGAGTATTACTACATAAAGTACAAAATACATGTACAGATGAAGAAATTAGAGAATCGGTTAGTAAAAAAGACTTAATTTTGTAAATTTAAAAATTATATACATTTATATATATATATATATATATACATATACATTATATATAGAGAGAGGGGGGAGGAGAAATAAATAGAGAGACATAGATAGACAGAGAGAAAGAGAGTCTACAAAATTGTATAGAAATCAGGAATCCAAAAGTAACAATGAAATTTTTTTCCAACAAGTTCCTTTTTGATAATAAAATACATTATATAGTTTATTGTATTTTACAGGCTGTAAAGCACTTTTAATATTCATTATAAATTTATTTAATATTCTCTTTCTCTTCAACGAGGCGTCTTTTTTTAAATAAAATAATGTGGCTAAAACGTACAACTAAGTTTAAAAACAATCTTTATTAAACGAAAGTAGAAAATCCCATTTCATTTTAACAAATCTTTGGAGAGTATATGTCTAAATAAAGTTTTTTTGTTCATGTTATGTTTTGGAATTTACACACAAAATGTAAAAAAATATAATTGCTTTATGGTACACCTCTGTATACATCTAAATAATATTTTTATGTATATTTCTTCAATATGAAAACACTTCGATTTAATGAAAATACATTAAATTTCAAATAGTCATAACAGTAGTATAAATAAATAAAAATTCCTTGCTTAAGACGATTTCATTTCATACATAAATTCTTGAGTTTTCGTATTTATACATTGTGTTCCATCCACTTTAATATTACAATGTATAATGAATTTAGACATAAAATGATAAATGTGTCTTATTAGAATAGATTCCCTCCTGTTCATAAATTTTAATAGTTTTGACTTTAAAAAAAAAACAAGCTATATTATAATACGGAAAGGAAAGAGATCCACTGCATTTTATTATCGAAAAAAATACGAAGTGAAATTATAAAATATACATAAAATAAATCGATTTCACAAAAATGATACAAATGTAATTAAAAATTCACTGCTGTGGTAGTTTTTTTTTACAAAAAGTGAGAAAGTAATTTTTACTTTCTGTGCTATAAAATATTTCGGAACACTCTTAATAAAATTAAAATTTCGTTCAGATTTCGTTTATTTTATACATGGAAAAAATATAAGGATGAACTTTTTACTCTGTAAAATTTTCTGTCTATTTCAGCTTTTTCAAGTTAATATATTTTTATATCAATTAATAAAAGAAATTAAATATTTTTTTCGCAATTTTAGGTACAAATATATTCCCTGCAATTACTACATCAAAAAATATCGTTTACAGCCTGTGGATTTTTTGATTTGAATTATACTTTAATATTTTCGGTACGTATGAAAATATGTATATATGTGTATATATGTGTATATATGTGTATATATATATATATATATATATATATATATATATATATATATAATCAATTTACTATTTAATAAGCATATATATTTCAGATTGTTGGAGCTGTAACAACATATATGATTATTCTAATACAATTTGATATGTCATAAACAATCCATTCTAAAAAGAATTTCTGTTTAATTACTTTTAGATTCAAATTCATATAAACAACACAATACAAATAAAATATATTTAAAAAATAAATACATACTTTAATCATATAGTAGCAGACAACTGAAATATCACTCAACTTCACTTAAATGTCTATAACAAAATAACACCGAACAAACTCTAGTCAGTATTTAGCACTTACATAATTTTATAAGAGATACAGTTACCAGGATGTTATAGCCATAAAATTATAAATAAATCGAAATGAACAAGTTATGTAATTAATTCATTCTTACTTAATAAAATGTGGTTGTAATAGACTTAAATTGATACATGAATAATTTAAAAACGTATATTTTAAAAGAAATCGATAATTTTGTCGATTAAATAACATCATAAAGGAAATAAAGACTAGGAGTATTCAAAATGTTATTAAGAAATATGTCTACAATATATCTTTGATAAGACCAACAAAATTTAATTAATTACTAATGAAATAAATTATTTATAAAATATAAATAAGGCAAATATCAATCATAATAAATTATGTTTTTAATGAACGTGCAATTTGACAGATAACCTCAAAGATATGTTTAAAAAAGCATGTGTTCATATCACATTACGATATTTGTTATCAACTGCTATAGCTTCATTTTATTTACTTAATCGCATTGATTACAAACCCAAAGTTTTTTATTTAACTTATAATCATGCAAAATTTTAAATAAAATATAGCTATTACTTTCAAAAGTTTAAAATTTGACACTTACGCGCTACGATTTGCCAACGTAATAATATGAAAAATACTTAAAACAATATATAATAAATTTGAAAAGTTTGTATTTTAGTTTGGCGCGTATTATTCTGTCACAGAATTCGATTTAGTGTTTTGTACATTGTTTTAAAAAATGGTTCGAACAAAAGACCAAGTTGGTATAAAAGGTATTTTAGCATAATATTGTAATTTAATTCATAATCATTAATTAATTAAATTCTTTTAAGTCGGAGGAAAATCATCGAAGGTTAGTTCAAGAATGTCCAGAGTGACAGAAAACTTTGGAAACGATAAAGGTATGAAAAATCGATTTCAAAATGATTTCCTTTTCAACAACTTATTTTGTTTAGGAAAATCATCTCAGGGTGGAGGGAATTCTTACTGTCCTCGAGAAACACCATCGTGGCAAAAAGAAATAACGAAGTTTTTTGGTCAACCATCAACATTAAAAGTTCGCATTCCAAAGTCATCGACACAGGTGTCAAGTTCTTCACAAGTTGTTGACGAGAATGAGAAACAAGTGGATGAGTCTGATAGCGTACCTGAAAGTGTTAAAATAGAAGATAAAGAAAATAATGATCCTGCAGATCCACAAAATGTTAATAGAAGCCCAGAAATTGATGAAGAAAAAGAACAGAACGAAACAAATGTCAATGATGATACTGAGAATAAAATAAAGAAAATCAAATACGATGATTAATTATAAATTAGCCTTCTATTACACTGTTAAGTTTCATAAAAGTATCTGTATTTTTTTATAAATAAAATTTTAATTTTCAAAGAAATTATTTTGAAATGATTTTCTTATAATTTAGAATTTTTTCAGTTAGACAATCTGTAGAAATCATAAGAAAAACCGTTAATAGAAAATAATAGAACAATCAAGGAAACTCTTAACAGTCAGTTTATTAATTTTTGTAAATACATTTAACAAGCAGTCTTAAAGCAACACTTAACAAACAACTGGCTTTGTCCTGGATATTTGTCGTTATAGACCGCTATAGTCTGCATCGTGAATCAATATTATGTATACAAAATATATTGCATCAGCACTAACCTATTAAAATTTATACAATTGAAAATATATTCCATGACTATGAGAGTGCACGTTTTGATTAATGCGTAAACCTAAATTTTCTTTGTGCGAATATCTTTAGTATGGTGAATACACAATAAACTACTTAACAAATGCATCTGACTTCATGGTTAATTGTATATTACTTGTCTTTTCCCTTCAATTACATTCAAAAAAGTGAAACCAAGATGGTAAATATTAGATACAAGATAGTTTTTACAAATTACACACTCCTTATTGAGCAATTATTTTTGTTTTATCTATGTGCTTAGAGATCAATATGTTATTTAACATTATAGATAAAATTAACAATTTACAGTTAATGCATTTCTGACGTGTTACTTTAAAACATGTTTCGACTATCAATGCAAACGATTTAACTGATGTAACATCCGTGTTTCAAATTTACAAAAATTGAAGTTTCAAAATTCATAATAAAATAGAATTACTATAAGATCTAAATTGCTGTTAATGGAAGTATATTTAGGCTTAAAAATAATATTCTTTATAAAATTTTTTTTAATTATTTTTCAAATTTCATCTTGATTTCTAGAAATTGTATATCATCGATTTTGTAGAAATACCAATATCATATTTTTTTATTTTTTTAGTTTTTTTTTAATTTCAAAAAACAATTTTTGTTCAATGTAGACTGAAAAAATTTTACAAAATTTTTATTTCAGTTTAAATTGGAAATTTTAAAAATATACAATTCTCAATATATTGATTTTCTTGGAAGCATTTATTATTTGTAGGAATCAATTATGAAAAAAGTGAAAAAGAAATGAAACTGTCGTGGAAGAGAAACAAATACAATAAACTGACAATGAAAATCAAATTGACTCAATGATCACAGATATGTCTACAAAAGATATGTTTGAAGAACTATTTTGAAAATCAGCTGTATAAATGTTCGGTTAAATCAAACATGAATCAGATGACAAAGTAAACATAATACGCATTCAATATTATAAAATGCTACGATATTTAGTACCTAAAACTTTATCCTAACAACAGTAGTATAACAATATTTGGACGTACAACTATATAATGCCTATTTATACTGTGTACAATGTATAAATAAATATACAAAATATTGAATGCAACATTTGATACATCTTCATTAGATTTATTTATATCTACATTAATCATATAATATATTGCTTCTTATTACAGTGTAGTATTATATTAATAATATTACTGATAAAAAATATATGTTGCTTCTTTTTCATATTTGTAAGTGAACCCACTTGTATTATGTAAATTTGTATTTTGTCATATTTATAATTAACTGAATTTTATGCAATCAGGTATTTTGCAAACCGATTATTTACAGTCTTTCAAATACAGGAACAACCATACAAAATATTGCTTAAAATAACAACTAACACATTTGTATATTTATTTATACTTATATTAATCAATTTTTATTTTACATGTTGAGATCAAAGATTGATATTGATCACCATTGTGGATCACATACATAAAATGTGACAGTAATCTTTCACCACAGCATGAAAAGAAAATATTTTTTCTAACATATATTTCTTAAGCAAATAACATGATGTCAAAAATGTAAAGCATCGACAAAACACACTGAAAAACATATACAATGATTATAATTTATACAAATTGATTTCTTTTTATTTACTTGAAATAAAATACATGTGGTGTAACAAATATATTCAACTGGAAATTATTTCATTTTCTATCAGACTTCTCAACAGAAATTTGCACTGAAAAAGAAGGCATCTTCAAGGCATAAATTCATAATACTTTGAAATAATTTCAAAACTATCACATCATGTAATCTACTGGTGAAATATATAACTTTAACTTTTGCTTATTGATTATATAAGTAAATATAATACCATACAATTGTGACAAAAATGTTGTCACAGCGTACTATCACTATGCAGAAACTACAAAAAACTGACACAACTTATTCAAAGTGGCTACAATGTACCACTGTTGTTCGCATTTGGTCTACGTCTCACTACATCATCGACTTGTATTAGCTAAAAAAAAAGAAGAATTAGAAATTAAAAAATAATATTTAATTATGTTTTCAAGATAAATATACCTTTTCAATAGGTATACAAGAAAGCTCACCACCACCACACTGCGGCGGTGGAAGTGGGGCTGGTGGGCTTGGTGTAGCAGCAGGTAACCCTTTTGCTGCAGCTTCACGTGCTCGACGTTCTTTTAATTTCAACGAAAATATAGCGACAGAGCGAGCACGTTTCATCAAACTTTGTTTTACTCTGGTTTTCTTCGCTTCTCGCTCTTCTACAATGTTAAAAAGGTATTAAAAAAATACATACTGTTTTCTTACATCAACGATAACACCTTTTGTAAGTGCACGTTCTTCTCCTTCTTGACTAGATATTGTTCGGCTACTATCACTTAAGCTGGGCTCTATACGAGGTCTAACACCTGTAGCTTGTGGTTGTGGAGTTCGTGGCATTGGAGGCCACAGAGGATTTGTCCGTAATAAATCAGAATCTGAACTTGAAGCATCCTTCAACACCAAAAGTTTTAAAATTATATTTTTTACAACAATATAAGAAAGTTTAGAAGAAAAATTTAATAAAAAAAATAGAATCTCAATGCTCAACAAATTTTTATTTTACTTACTTTTGGGCTTATACAATCTGTACTTCGGCGCAAATTTTCTGAAGCCTCTGTTTTAAGTCTTCGAGTCCATTCTGCTCCACCACCAGGACCAATTGTAAGATGATGCTCTCCATCTGTAGTAGGCTAGAATTTTCAAATTAAACCAAAATCTTAATTCTTACAACATTAAAAATATTTCAGGCATAATTTACAAATATTTTAATTATATCATAAGCAAAGAAATTTGTTGTATCAAGACTAGAATATTTTAATAAAAAAGGGTATTACCTTTCCACTGTTAAATATTAAAATCACTAGTGAAATTAACAAAAGAATTTTTTTTAAATAAAATATCTACTACATACATTAACTTCTGGTGGCCAATCAGTTGATTTACGGGGTTTAAATGGTGGTATTTTTTGAATAATATCTGGAGTAATATTCTTTTTAGGTGCTGGAGTGGTTGCTACAGACTGCTGAGGACTTGTTTCTGTTGTCGAATTGTTTGATTCTTCAGATCTGCTTTTTTCATCTGCAATACTAACTGGATCAGTCTCTTTTCCATCCTTTTTGACAGCAGTCTGTGCACTATGACTTGGTGATACTTGAAAACTAGAACATAAATTATATTGCAATTATTTACATAGAATATAATAAATCAATTAATTAATTCAAGCTATTCACCGTCCAATTAACTGTGCTGAAGGGTCTAAAACTTGATCGGGTGACGGTGTAGCTGTTGCTGTTAACCTGCCTGCTTCACGACGAGCCCATTCCAATTTCGCCATTTCTGTTGCAAGCCAGCTTGGTAAATCAGGAATTGCACATGTGATCATGAATCTTATACATAACATTATATGCTACAAAACAAATAATTAGGAGATAAAATTGATTCTTTGAAAATCATATTTTTCTTTTAATTGCAACTAATTTAAAGACTTTACCTCAAGAGCTACTATAAGTAAAATTGTCTGTGTTGCTGTCATATCAGGAAACATTCGATGTACTTGTCCAGAAAGACCAATTAATGCACAGTTAACTAATACAGCCATTAAACACATATATTCCATTGCACTCTAAAATGTTGCATAACCAAAAAGAAAATGTAAATACTCTAAGATTTTAATATGATAATAAAAGAGAATCTTTACTTACTTGCCATGATCCAATATTTGATACACGTTGTCCAAAAGGTCTCTGACAAACATAAGTTAATTTAAAAGCATCACTTCGAATTTCTATAAAGTTATTTAACATTGCACATAAAGCTGCTGGTGGAAATGCAGCGGAAAATAATACTACGTATCCTAGCTGTATTACCATTTCTAGGTGATCATCAAATGTGCCATCATACTTAAAAATGATAAATACATATTAATAAATGAATTAATTTATATATAATATCTTTTATAACATTTACTTTATAAAGTGAACTTTCGAGTTCTGCTTGACTGATACTCCTCTTTGATGCTGGTGGGGTACCTGGTGATTCTGAAGAAACATTTTCCGGTTCAGCTATTTGTGGTGGTGGTATCTCTTCTGTATTTCCAGGAGGTTGTTTGACTGAAGTAGGACTTAAAGCACCCCATAAATCAAAACTTAATTTTGCTAAACGCATCTGTTCCAACATATAGGGTAATGCAGATTCTTTCAAATTTCCAATCACCTGTCGTGCTATAAGTAATGCTGCCAATTGCTAGAAATAAGAATTTACACTGTATGAAAAAATACAACAGTATTATGTTTCATAATTTTTATTGCACTAACATATATTCAAATAAAAAAAAATCAATATTTGATATATACCTCCTTAAGTCGTTCTTGATCTTGGATATAAAACGCAATATAGAAGAGCGATAAAAATGAATTCACAAACTGGAACTAAAAAAAAAAACTTAATTAATACACACAAAACTATTAAATACTACTATTTTACATTCTACTTCTGCTACTGTACATTACTACATACACCAAGCTGATTTCACATAATTTCATTATGACAATTTTACCTAACACAATCACTAATAAGAAAAAACAGAGTTTTAAGTAAACTGTATAAAAATTTAATTTATTTAAATTAAAAAATATAAATTTTTTATTGTCTGTTTTAATATTGATTATATAACATGTTTCATATTATTTAGATTGGACAAAAGCCAATACTTGGTTTAAGAATACATGCAAATTATAACACATAATGAATTATTTTTTAAATACCAAATTTAATAAAAAATATATATATAGACTATTAAAACTCTTTTTTTCAATACATGTCACTTAATGATAACTTCTTTAATTTAATTAATTCTACATTATTTACTGTACACAAAATCTTAGAAATTATAAAACTTTATAAATATAAAATAAACAGACATAAAATCAGAGTCGGTCACTTAAAAATAATGCACCTACAAATTATAACTTTGTAAAAATAAAAAATACAGATAAAGTATAATTTAAATAATTTTACATAACTTTTTAGGCGCATTATTCATAACATTGTTTTAAACAGTCTATTATAAGTGCTCCTGTTTATTGCATGTGTCACCAGTTCTAATGTTTGTTAGTGCAAAGTAGTGTCCTTAATATTAATCATAAGGGAACATAGTTCTTACTTATTTTGTATTTATTCATTTTTTTTACAAATTATTACTACTTATTAAATAATTATTATATCACTGGTATTAGTGCTCCCAGATTTGGAATCAGTGCTATGTTTTTCTATTTATAATTTTCATTTTTTTATGATTCTATATACAATGATACTATGAATTATATTTTATATACAAATAAATGAGTATTTTATTAGAAATTGTAATACATTAAAAATTTTCTAGAAAAGACAAAAAAATTGAAATAAACACTTAGAATGAATTTCAGAACAAAAAGAATACCAAAATGATACAAGAAATTGAAATGAATTATTAATAATACTGACATATATAAACATTGATACTGACAACATAAGTCTTATAAAAAAATATATATAAACTGAATGCATATTTAAAAACATATATATATATATATATATATATATATATATTGAATAAAAATATAAAATTGTTTTATTAAAAAATAACATATTTAGTAACAAAATTTAAGATAATTAAAAATATATTACGAATTTTTCCAGTTATTTTATACAATGTATTAACTTAAAACTCCATTAATATAATTTGACTATTAGTTTCATCAATATTTATCAATGCTTTATTTGTATTTTTATTGACTGAAATACTACTAGAGGTTTATGTTGCACAGAGCATGCACATGCAACATTTATGACAGACAAAACGTTGACAAAAGACATGGGGCAGTCAGACATGTATACAAACCAGCGCCACTTTTCCGATCAGGTGATTCTCATACTTGGTCTCAAGACGGTAATTCTCTGGCAGCGTGAGCATATACAAACACCCTATTAGTTAAGCATCGCGCTAGCAATATGAATGTACTGATAGAATTCCAATATAAAAATATTTATCTTTATCCCGGATAACCATACAGTGAAACATGCCTAAGCTTTTGAAAATGATCAATCAATCCTACTAGTTAGAGAACAAACAGGTATGAATTTTAAACATGTATTCTTAAATTCATGTACTTGTTGATTATTGAAGTTTTTAAATTTTTAAACTCCATTACAATTTCATGTCTAATGCCCCTTTAAAAACATTACTGTTAACAATTGTTGAAAATAACAAAATAAATGTCAAACTTATACTACAAAAAAATATGACTTAGAAAATAAGTATCTGCTTAAGTAAACAGTCACTTTTCAACACTAAAATATAAATAGAAGTTATTTATGAGTCCATTGAAATTAATTTTATTTGAATGCTTGATATGATTCCAGTACAAGATAATGAAATTCAAGATTCTAAATCTATAAATGCAGATCTATTAAATTAAAATGTTTTCTTAATAAATTCTAGAATATTAATGACATCTTGATATTTTATAATACATGTTTTTGAATTATACTATCTTATAAATAACTTTTTTACACACAAATTGCTCCATACGATTAACACACACACACACACTCTGTGATGTTATGTTATTGTAATTCAATATCTTACTATACACATGATTTTTTAATTAAAGATTAATATATTTAATTTTTTTATGTAAATGAAATATTGATTAAAAATTAAATTATTTTCCCAGTTCAGAAAGTTCAAACACGACCAAACTTACTTTTAAAACTAAACTAGATCATTGTCCATGATATAATCAAAAGGTATACATTCATATAAAAAACATGAAGTTAAGTGAATTAATCTTAGATCTTAGCACTAATACAAAAATTTTTTAATACTTTTCGATTCATATAAATAGTCTAATAAACTAAATTAATAAATATAATCATACAGTAACATTTTTTTTAAAAATATTTATTTACATTACTATACTTTCATATTGGTATTTTTTTTTGTAATTTTTGTGTCAAAATAAATGTATACAATAAAATATACACATTACATATTTTAACATTCCAAGAAAATATCTAAATATTTGGAACATTAGAAGTGCAGTTGGAAATTTAAGAATAAGTTATATGCAGAATATATTTCAGGGGTAACAAAGATTATTTATTACATATTACTACTACCATTAAATATTTTGTGAATGGAAAAATAGAAGAAACAAGCTGTGAACAAAATTTAAAGTCAATACATAAATATAACATAAAAACAAAAAAATACAATATAGCTTGAAACCAACAATATTTTTATATATTATCTTTAGTATTATTTAAAATAAACTGAAATATAAAACTTAAAAAAAATACATAATAATGAATAAATCTTTAATCCGAATATTATTTCTATTTAGTATATTAATTTGAATAATAATTATTTAAATAAATTTGTATGACTTTAATTACAATTGATTTACTTCATGTTTTTTGTTTCATCATTAAATTATTTTTATATCGAAAAAGTCGTGTATTATTTTGCATGGATTATCAATATGTATATACAGATTTTGTTAAATACAACAATATGGAATTTCTGCATATAACTGTTTTAATTTTAACACAGTTCTACATAAAAAGACTGTTTTAAGATTTTAAAAAACATTAAAACAACAATTTGACTTTAAAAAAGGCAAAAGGACATTTCGACTAAACTATGTAGGTAAAAAATTTATGTAAAGGCCATGCAAAATCTATTATTAATTTCACTTGTACAGTATAATTTAAACCACCTATATCTATTCTAGATACTTGAAAAACACATCTATATTATAGTTTCTAAAAAAACGACTAAAGTAGAGCATAAGAAATGCCCGTGAAAATATCACACGATACCGACATCACATTAGATTATCGGAAAAGAGATTATTCAGAGTGCGAAAGGCTAGAAGCAAAGGGTGCAAACGAGTCGTCAGACGAAATATTCTAATTTGGTTTCCAATAATCAGGAGTCGTAAAATAAAATCATAAGTAAAGGATCGATAAAGGGTATAAATACCTTTGTCGTTCAACCATACTGCAACTTTGAAGTAAGCTTCATCCATAAGTGTTATAACAACAGCTAACAATATCTTTGGAATGTACGATAAGCACAAGGGAAAGCCACGAGCTTCGAGCTTTGAATCCCACCAATGTTGAATTTGAAATGAGAGAATCATGACCAGAAACACGGCTGACAAGCATAGTGCAATCACTGGAACTGTCACACAATATCGAAACACATGTCGGCGCCATGAAGGATACCGAGGTTCTAATCGACCAGTCACCAAGCTTCTTTGTAATGGTCCCTATAAAAAATAACAAAAAAAATTAGACAGTTTACATGAATAGTAAGATATAAATGTATAAAAATCACTATAAATTACCGTAAATAATGGTCGAGGTTCAGCTAAAAGATCGTCGCGTTGATCAAGTGTTCCCCAACGAAATGCTAATTCAGCTGAATACCGTTTCCATGCTTGCAGATACATAGTAGCCCATACAACATTAAATATTGAAAATAAGACATATATTGCATCTTCAAGTCCTTCATGTTTTCCTGAACAGCAAAGCTATAAATATAAGAAATATTAGTTGCATTCATATTCTTTACTGATACACATTTCACACTTCTGTTTACCCAAAAAACAAATCCAACAATTGCAGGAAGAGATAATGCTGTTGTGTAATGACCTAACCATGCAAAATACATTGTTATCTTCACTCCAAAATATTCACATATTTGGTCTGAAAAGTTATAATTTTTCAATTGTGACAATTTTAAATCAATATTTATTTAAAATACTTCATTTCATAAATATTCTCATATAATTCAGTTACAAAATCATACCGAGTGGTTGATAGCTAAATATATCTCGCACCCATGTTGTTTGCAGCTGTTCTAAAGAGGTTCCTTCATGTAATGGGAACACTTGGGAAATTATACCAGTTGATATACATTTTGGTACTATAATAAAACATGTTTTAATGAAACACAATGAACTAAATTTTTTTTCGATACTATTTTTAACAGTCATTAAATAACGCAAGACTTCAACATTCTATTATATTTACAATTTGAAACTTTTCTGCCGTGCATAGTGTATATGAGTGAATGAATATATTATATTTAGATGTTAATAAGCTTTTGTTTTACTTTTTCAATACTAAACACTATAATTTATATTATATTCATGCACTAGTACAAATTACTACTTAACAATTCCTTTAGAAAATACTAACTTATTATTTACAAACTACTTGTACAAATATCAAAGATATTAAAGTTCTCATAACCAATACGGAAGAAAAATAAAATATATAATGAAAAAGAAAATCAATATGAATTAATTGCGAAAAACTGACTATTTCAATTAACTATTAAGAATTTTATTTGAATGTTATACCTGAAATATGTGAAAGTTATTGGAAATTATACTATTTTTAAAAGTTATTTAAAAAAATTAATAAATAAATAAAAACTGCCATGAACATGTATGTATGGATAAATATATTTTTTTTATAAAACTGCCTTTATCAATTTAACTTTGTAGTTTGGAAAAACTGACAGTTTAAGAAAAATACACTGCCAAAAAAATAAATTATTAAATCGAATGAATATTAGTTATATAGGTTAAGAATTATATAACTATAGTTATCAATCATAAAAAGTTAATATATTTATAGAGAAGTAATAATATATGGTGACATATTTCTTGAAGTGTCACAGCTGAGACATATAAGTAAATTATATTAAACATTTTAAATATTAATAAATAACCACTTACCAATTGGTTGACCTTCAAGTAAATTCAATCCCTGTAAAGTGTCACTTTCTGTTGCTCTTATACTTTGTAAAAGTCGTAATACAAGCCACTGCCTTTCCTGAGTACTAAAAAATGTAGCTTCACTGTCAACACCTTCGAAACTATGAGCTTCTTGTAATGTAAACTCTTTTAAACCCCCACCACGATTGGTTTTAAGTGCTTTTGGAAGATGATATTCATCTGCTGCTTTCAATAAACTACAAAACATTTTAATTAAATATCACATAATCAACACATTACGAAAGATAGTCGATTCAATACAAACATTGAAAACGGTGCAGTTAAATAAAACGCTGTACTGTGTGTCGAATTATGATGTCGAACATGAACTGTTAATCCGGGAGATTGTCTAAACCTCGCAAGTAACCATAACAAAACAGAATCCTGAGCACCTGATGGGAATGTCATGACAACATCACAGTGTGGTGTTGCAACTCTTTGCAACCAGAGTCTTCTCGGGGCCATAAAATGACCTGCACAAGGTATCTTGCGACGAAGTAATCGAGATGCTTAAAATAAAATTAAAGATTGTAATAATCGATGGAACGGACACGGAAATCACGTACATAAAATAATATTTATTCAGAGGTTATACTGTATACAAAATCAATTCACCAACATTACAGTAAAGGTATTGATTTTATACCGGATAATCGATTAATGTTACACTGGAATATTTACCATTTTCTAGAGTTTCTTTCGCACAAGAAACGACTTTTCGGCGTTTTAACGTAGATCCTGAAGTACTCGTTTCAACGTCATTCTCAGACGTATGTTCTTGAGCATTTGCTTCTGAATTTTCCGTTGCCTCCATATAAACGACACACAACTTTATAACAAATAACAATAATCACAATTTCAAACAAACACCTTTACCACAAACAACTTTAATAAAGCTTTATCTTCGATCACAATGGTTACGCCTACGCATTTGACACCATCTTAACTGTCAATCGGGTAACAACAAATCTGTCAAAAAAGACCTTTTCCCTTCCCTTTTATTCGTATGCATGTAGTTGTAAATAAGAATTAAAATATTTCATCACGACGATTAACTTTAGATTGGAATGATAATTTTATATTTATATAATTTAGAATTTAACTGCTGTTGCACATTGTTTTTACAGAAATATTTTGATTAGAGATCAACTGTACTATAACAATCCACAGAAACGAAACTGCTGGTAGAAACGATTGTATGAAAACAATTCACTATGAACACAGCTATTGTTTTCAAAGGTTATTTGCTTAAATAATAAATGAAATTTTTATTGTATCTAAACAAGTTTACCTATAATTGTAACTAAAAGATGTGAGACACATAAATGATATAGCTATTTTAAAATATGAAACATTCTATGTAATTAAGTAATTTCATTATTTCTTAAAAAGACATCTGTTAATAACTGCAAGATTATATATATATAATAAATAATTATTATTTGAACTTTATAGTCATATGCAATCAAAAATATCTATAAAAAATGAAAATTAATCATTGATAGGAAAATAAATAAGTCCATTTTTTAAACATATATAATTACTATTTGTATTATAAATTACTTCATAAAATTATACAAACAAATAAATACATATACAACATTCTTCTACGAATTAGTCAAGACCTTTTAATGACATTCGTTCTTTCATTTTGTCTGAGCGATTTGTAGCTACAAAACCCATTGTAAATTTCCTAAACGCCTCCTCTTCAGTTTCATCAAAATAACCATTATTTATTGCTTGATTAACTCTTTTCCAAAATGTTGTATAGCTGCAGTATTAAATTGTGAGGTTAGATTTATAAGATTTGATTAAAAATGATGTACTTACTGAAACAAGGCACCGAATAATGCCCCAGTGCCTATAACTCCTAAAGCCACATAATTTCTTATTCTATAAACAGGAGTTCCTTTGGTCCGTCTAGGCTTTCTGTACTTTAAGTCTATATTACTCTTTTCCATTGTAAATTATATACAATTCAAACAAATATTATTATTAATATTACAAAAATTAACAATGAACAAACATTGTATTTAATTTAGTACAATACTCTTTAACAAACAATTGTAATTACATTTCGTCCTCTCTACCAAGTTTAAGGTATATAATAACAAACCAGTGTTTCTCAAAGAGTTTCTCGTTTTCTCTATTTTTTTTAATCTATTTGTCTATATGCAAATATGCATTCAAATAGTTTATAAAGTTTTTGAAATGGAAATTAATATAAATAATTACAAGAAGAGGTAATTAATAGATGACAGAATTACTAAATAGGAAAGCTAAGATACAAGATAATACTTAAGTCTATTATTTAATAACTTTATACTTATCTAGAGACGAAAATTTTTGAATTTTTTTTCTGTGCAGTGTTTTAAAAACGAATGGAAAAGTAGGAAATAAAAATTATAAATTTCTAGTAATATACAAAATAGGTAGGATGAAGATATTAAAGCTTAGAACTGTTAAGCTGGAATAATTTGGATGAGGCTGTTATCAATCAATAAATTATTAAAAAGTGTGAAAATGATAATAATTTTAAATGTATGCAATAATGAGGATAGAGTTTAAATTTCATTACAATCTTTATTTATGAAATAATCCGTTTTGTTTAATTTTGTTATAATTAAATATTTTTTTTCATTATTCAGACACAGTTAATTACAGTATAAGACATTTTTTTTAAAAAAAATATGTAAATAGAATTAAACTTGGAAATTTAAAAAAATAATATCCAAGCAAGTAAATGTTAACAAACAACACGTTTTTATGTTATTAACTTTTATTTAAAATTAAATAATTAAATACAAATAATATGTTGTTTAAACATAATGCTTTTTTTAATAATATATTTATTTATAAATACACCGAGTTGAATCAATAACGAGTCAACTTCTGACTAACATTTATAAACCACTTAAACATCCAAACACAATATGTGAACACTCAGTCGAAAGTTTATTTCTCTTAAAATTCAAATACACAAAAATGTTACATTGACCGGTGGTCCAATCTTTTTCAAACGAATCCGATAAATATATTCCTGATATAATTGTTGTCCTTTCATAAAAAAACGATGTTAACAGTAATGGAATTATTAGAAGTTTGATGAGAATGTACAATGATGAAATACGTTATTAAAAGGAATGATGATGATTCGATGATGGAGAACGTTATTTGTTTTCTGTACTTTCAGTACTGTTCGATTTTACACATCTGCCTCTAAAGCATATTTCTGTTTCGTGAGACACTTCCGTTGAAGTCGATGTACCAATGATCGGTGAATTCCACAGTTCGCTCAGTTGAGATCGTTCGTCGTTATTTTTAAGTTTATCTGCGTACGATTTAATTTCATCAGTGATAATTTTCGTTTCGTTAATCTGACTCTCAGTTGAAATATCCAAATCTGTGAAATTTGGTATTGTTGTCAATGGAACATCAGTTGTAATTTGAGAATTAGTTTCACTATCACCGTACGCTTCCGTTACAGAATAATCAATAGTTGTGGTTGTATCTTCGTTTTGAGGCGTTACGAATTCAGTTTCTTCTATTTGTTTCTCGGACTCGTCTTTACCAATACCAAACATTTCCAATAACGGATTGATTACATCGAAAGAATTATCTTGTTTATTTTCTTTAATTTCTTCTGTATCAGGTGTAATAGTTGACATTTCTGTAACTTCTTCGACGGTATCTCTTGTTACAAAATCATACACAGGATTACTAGTCACTACATTTTCTTCCTCTATTGTAATTGTTGGAGGTCCGTCAGTTTGTGTTTCATATTTTGTCGGATCAGTCGTTTCTGGTGGTTCAAATGTGATCAAATATTGTTCTATGTAAGGTCTAGGATGGCTCTTTTTAACCGAATCGGATATTAAATTACCGGAAGACGAAGCAATATTCTGCGACTCGGCTGTTTCTAAACCATCAATGGGCCTGACTCGTACTTTTCGCCAGAATCCACGCTTTTTGCCGTTCGTAAATTTAATTTCGCCCTCTAATTCTTCAGATTCGCTCATGTCTTCAACAGATACGTCTATTGGAATATCGGTAGATGTTTCTTCCATCTCGAATTTAGTTATATCTTCGAAGATCTGTTCTAATATACTCTTTTCAACTTTTTCATCAGTTGATGTATTGTTCGCGTTCGCTGCTTGTTCGTAATTTTCCAATTTTTCAATCGTTTCATTTTTTTCTGGCAAAACGGTGATCATCTCGATTTGTTCCGAGTTTGATTTCGGTTCTGAATTGTAATTATTTTTCTCGTTACGTCGTATTATATTTGCATATCCTTTCCTGAAAGGTGAAGACGTATATTTAGTCGACCATTGACTCTCCTCAGCACCTTCTTCTGGACTCTTTATGACAAAACTAGGTTTATTTATTGATGAGTACGGGACTTGATCTGAATAGTCTTCATCAAAAGCTCCAATAGTAATCTTAAATTCAGGTTTTTCTGTTTTCACTTCTTGTGAGTGCAAGAATGATGCCGGATAGTTATCTCCTTCAAGACCTTCATTTGAATTATTCTCTGTAGTCGCTTTAGGATATTTAAAATGTCCTCTTCCACGAACTGTGTTTCTACCGCGCGTTTTTGTAACTGTTTCTACAGTACCAGTGTCAAGTAATTCATTCGCTACTGTTTGTGGTTGATAATACGGTCTTCGAACAGGAACTTGTAGCTGATGATTCTGTAACTGTATTGTCTCTTCTGTTGTCGTTGTTGCTATTGTCGGTTTTGTAGGTTTACGTATGCGTCCTCGAATTCGAGTTATTTTCGGTGTATCAAGTTCAGGACGTTTTGCAGGCCTAATCGTATATCTTTCGTTCGAGGTTGCTCTCGTAGTGGTAAGTACTGTGGCATGTGTAGGTCTTGCAGGTCGAACACCTCTATTTACAAATGTTCCTTCGAATGGTTTTCTCGTTTTTACTTCTTTTGTAGTCGGTTGTTCTTCATATGCAGGTGTAGTGGGCAAAGGATTTTCATTTACTTGATCTAGATGGACTTTTTCTGCATTAACCGGTTCATCGTAAATAATCAATGGCGCAGGAGATGGGTTTTCAGTACTTTCGATGTAAATATTTTCATTTGAAATTGTTGAACCTCGTTCTGTCGGAGAGAAATAAATTGTTTGAATATTGTTAGGAACATTTGTAGGAGTCTGTCTTATCTCGCTACTTTCTTTGTACGAATCTAAAGCTGGTCTGTGGAAGTTAGGTTTTCTTATAAATCCATAAAATTCCTCTTCTTGTTCTTCCGGTTCTTCTTTCTCTGCAATTAATGTCGTTGTCGTAGAAGGTGTTGTTGTAGAGGGTGAAACCGTTGTATAAGAAGTTCGTGTACGTCCACGTGTTCGACTACGACCTCTGTACACTACAGTTTTTGGAGTTGTTGTTGTTTCATAGTGTTGTTCTGTACTTGGATGCACTGGTTCATCATACTGAATATTAAATTCCGGTCTTATATTTAATGTAGGTGCGTGAGTAGAAGATTCGGAATTATAGTGATTTATTTCATGTTCGTATGATGCTTTTCTAGGAGCTGGTGTTTGATCTATTTCTTGGTTTACTTTTTCTGTAGATGATATTAGTATTGGTTGATGAGTATACGTTCCAAGTTCTGCACTACTTTCGTAAACTTGCTGAGAATACAGAATCGGCTGTGCTGTAGTTTGTATTTTGCTAGTCACCTGGGGGTTGTTCACTTGAACGGAGATTACGTCTTGTGAAGGATTTTCTTGAGTCTGTATATGGAAATCTTCTAAATTATGTTGATAGACTGGGTTTTGTTGTGAGAGTTGAACATTTTGATTATAATTTTCTTGATTATACTGTAAAGTTTGTTTCGGTGTAGCAAAATGAGGCGAAGCTTCAAAACCGCCTTCTAGTTTAGGTGTTTGGAATACAGATGAAGGTGATGATTCAACGAAACTGTTTTGTTCAGTCACATGGAACTTATTTTCATATTCGATGATCGGCTCTGTTGGAATAGGTGCCTCAGTTGTTGTAGTCGTCGTCGTTGTTACTCTTGAAGAAGTTCTACCTCTCGTGCGGAATCTCTGTCGTGCATTAACGTTTCTTTTAGGCGGTTCAGTTGTGTAGCTCTGCTGTTCTCGTTGATAGTTATATCTAACTCTCGATGTCGGTCTTGCTGTAGTTACATCAATGTACGTTTGCTGGGTTGTGCTTGGCTGCGAGTAAACTGGTTCCGTTGGCGATTGAGTCACTTCTACATGGTATTGACCTTGTGTAGATGAACTCGTTAAATATTTTTCATACTCAGGTCTAGGGCGTCCATTATAAGGTCTCCTTCGTCTGGATTGAATTCCTCTTACCGGCGGTGTTACAGTTGTTGTAGTTATTGGTTGTCTTACAGACGTTCTTTGTCTACCGCGTATCACTTGTTTTCTCGAAGGATACGTAGAAGATGGTGTTGAATGATACGGTGTAGTTATTTCAGAAATAGTTTCAATAGGAGCTTGTGTAGTTTGATCAGTCTCGTACAATTGCGGATCTTGCAATGAATTAATTAATCCCGGTAGATTTGGATTAATAGGTGGTAATTGACCAGGAAGATTAAATTGTTGTTCGTTTGTAGATGTACGATACTTTTGCTGTTGATATTCACGATTAGTTTGTGGAGAATGTGTATTAATCTCTACACGGGGTAATTGTGTCGAGTAAATTTGTTCTAAATTTTGTTGCTGGCTAACTATATGACCTGCTTGTGTACTACTTGTCTCAGTATTCTTTAACTGAATTTGTAACGGCTGAACATTAAAATTATTTTCTGGTGCGCTAGTAACCGTTACTTGTTTGAATTCGTTGACCGGCGCGTTATACGAATTGGGATTCAAATTATTTTGGTATTTTGGTTCATTTTCTTGTACAAACTGTTGTAAATATTGTTCAGTACTTATAATAATCGGCGATGTTTCAGTCGTAGAAAGGGTAACATTTGGCACGCTATGTACATTTTCTTGATAAACAACTTTATCGGTGGCGATTGCTGGTTCTAATAATTGTTGTTGAATATAAGATTGACCGTTTCTTAAATGTTGTTGTCCTAAATTATTTTCATTTTCTATCACGAAAGCTGTTTGTTGATGCTGAGGAATATTTCCTCGCGTAATTGACGTATATCTGACTCTTTGTTGATTACCTCTTTGATTCTTCTGATGTTGGAACCGTGTATGTCCGTGCGGTTCTGTCGTCTGAGATGGACGTGTACGGACGGTGCTAGAAATTATTGGCTGATTCTGAACCGGTCGTTGACTTACTAAGACTTGAGCGGGTATTATTTCTTCATTTTGACTGTATTGTAAGTTAGAGAATTGATCGTTTATTCCGACTGGATCTGATCGATATTTTTCAAGATCCACTTCAGAGTATTTTATAGTCGACGGTTTTTCAGTAGCAATATATGCTTGAACGATTTTCTGTGTAGTTGTTGGTTTTACAGGGAACTGCTCTAATACTGTATATTCTTCCTGCACATTTGGCGTTTTAGGTATTCCTGTTTCAGTGTATACATTTTCAACAGGTCTCCTGGTAATTGGCAGTTCAGCTTGCGGAACAGTTGATAGTTTTAAATCTCCATGAGTTACAAAATGACCTTTGTATGCATTTGACACAGAAGGTGCTGCAGATTTTGGAACTGCTGAGTAGTTCGGTACAGGTGTATTCGATGGATTATATGAACTTTCGATGAAAGAGACTGACGGTGTAGTTAATTGTTGACTATTTATTTTTGGCTGTTGATTGTACGTTGTTAAGAAATCATTTTCATTGACAATCTGTTGATTTACTAAAAATGGGTTTCCTTCGATATGTGATACTTGTGCAGGGTTTCGTTGGTTATTTGCAAAAGTCACGAGATCTGCTTGAATTTTATTCGGTAAAGGTTGATTTCTGATTCTTTGTCTTTGTGCATTGTGCGTGTTTGGAATCTCTGGTACATTGATATATTTATTTGGAACTGTTGTAGGAGTATCAATAAACTCTTCTTGAGTCTCTTCGATTGTGTTTTGAGTTTGCGATATGACAACAGAACCGACATGGGGTGCAGGGAAAGGTATTTTCGAGAAACCTTCGGGTGTCTTATAACTCAATGGAGCTACAAAGAATGGTAATTGATCTACTTTACGTTGATTTCTACTATGTTCGACACTTGATAAATAAGGTAATTCAAATTTAGCGTATCCGTTTGGAGGATCCAATGTCGATGGACCAACAAACACATTTGGCATTTCTCGAGAAAGTTGATCAAGTACAGATATTGTTTTTGCATCTTTTAAAACGGTCAATACGTCGGCCACTTTAACATTTTCATGATTTTTAGCATCCATGAATATTGCCAGAGGTGGTTGATGTGCTTTTAGTTTGGTTTTCTTTTTTGTAGGAGTTACAGTTGTTGAAATCGGTCGCGCTGTCGTCGGATAATTATTTTGTATTATATTATGGAACCGTTGTGCTTGAAGAGCTTGTTGAGCGAAATCTTGTTGGATCGATTGAAGTTGAGCATGTTTTCTAAAATCTTGTTGGTATAAGTTTGGAGAAGGCGATTCTGTTACTGCTTCTCTTGGAATCTTCTCCGTAGATGATAGTATTTGCTCTTGAGGGAAATTCTGTACTAGTTCTTGTTGCGTAGTTTTTTGTTTTCTCTGATTTAAAGTTTCGAGTGGAACGTATAATAATTGAACTTCTTGCTTGTCCTTTGGTAACGCTTGAGGAGCAGCTGTCGACGATGGAATGAATTCTTTAATCTTTTGTTCTTGTTGATTACTTTCTTGAATTTGACCAACATTATTTAACTGGAAGTTTTCTTGTTTTTGATTTAAATTATTGTGTTGAGTGTTTTGGGATTGATTTAAAGCAATAATCTGATCCACAAAGTGTACATTAGGATTTTGTATAACTTGTTGAAGTAAATTAAAATCATTATGAGCTTGAACTAACTGAGGTTGTCCAGCAAAATTCGACTGAATGTATTGTTGGGGAGGAATCACAAAAGCTTGTTGTTGTAAAAATGGATTTCCTTGTAAGTTCACATTAAAAGTCGCTGGATCCAAGTGCGGTAAGAATTGCGGTGTCAAATTTTCAGACAAACCTTCAACAACCGGATTATTCTGTTGTAAGATTTGTTGTTGCTTCTGTGTTTCTTCAACGGGAGTATTACGTTGTTGTTGAAACACTTGTTGTGCTTTATGCGCTTGTTGTGGCTGTGTGAATATAGTTTCCCGGAAACTCTGTTGACCTGGGAAGAAATTTTTCTGATATGACGTCGGTGCTGTATTTAAAACTCGGCTCGTTTTCTGTGCACGTAACGTTTCCTGTGGTTGTCCGTTCGAAACTATCGGAATCCAATCGTTAGTGTCGAACGCACGTGCGTTATTCGTTTGCGCTGAGCAATAAATTACTACTGTCGTGACTAGAAGACATTTTATTAACGCCGAATATGGCGCCATTTTGACGTGAAGAAAATCTGAAAAGAATAAAATTTATTTAAAGCTTTCAATCGTTATTCCATCGAAAATAGTTTTGGAAATATATTTAATTTTATATACATTATTTTTAGAAATTTGTTATTTATTAAGATTCTTTTTATTTTTTTTTTATAATTTTTGTAATTATGGATAGTAGAAATATTTTTTTATTTATTTTATTATTTTTGAAAATATCATTTATTTATTCTTTACTAAGATTATCCTGTTGAACACAAAAGCGATCGGATGAGTAAAATAGTGGAATAAAATATTGAATTATTAGAATATGGGATTTTCCTAGATATATTTATTTTTTTAAGATGAATAATATTTTAATGAAAAAGTAAAATTGATGTTACACATAAGTTTCTATATAAAAATATATACATGTAATTCAAATTAGAAAAATTTCTATAAAATAAATCAGAAAATTTTAAGTACAAGTTTTTGTCTACTTTAACGCTCTGAGGAGAGCATCATTATGATCGAAATGCGCATAAGCAAGGAGAAAAAATCTCCAATAATCATTTATCGAACATTTTAGATAAGATTTTTTTTTGTTTTGCAAAATAGTCCATTTGAGAAAATGATTTTAGCCAGTGCTGTACTAGTTTTGTATCAGAAAAATTTATATAACAAAACCATAATACGGTTTCAAATAAGTTCTTGATTAAATTTAGAATTATTGTAAAAAATATTATACATTCAATTAAATTATTCTGCGTGAAAGAAGGTGGATTGAAAATACATTTTAATGCATTGTTGATTACTAATAACAGGTTACTTCCTTGTGTATTTTACAAGTTACGCTAAATGAATATCTGGTTTAGAGAAATGATTGTTCATACCATCACTGATACGCATTCAATATATTTTTACTAATATATATATATAAATATATATATATAGAGAGAGAGAGAGAGAGTAATGGAAGGAGAGGAATTTATGAAATTTTAATTTAAATGACATAACTGATCTGTACTTTAGTGAGCGATAAATACTTGATATTCACTTTAATTTATTCAAAGAAAAGTAAAAAAATAATCATATCCTATACAAATATTTGTTTTTTAATTTTAACTAAGTACTTGTTTAGTATAAAAATTGTTAAGATTTTCGGAAAGAAAAAACTATTTATTTGTAAAAGGATAATATCTTTTAATTGTAATTAAATCTTAATACATAAAAATCCACACATATTCTAAAATTAAAAATATATCCTCATATATTAAAATTAAAGTGAAAAGTAAATTGTAACAAAAAAAAAAAAACACTTCAAATATTTTATATATAGATAATTTGAAGATCAATGTAAAAATCTCTATAACATTGACCTTCATTCATGACTCGTAGAGATGATGATCGGTCAATGATTTCATTAAATGTTTCAATCGATTGTAACCATAGGTAAAACTATACCGATTGTTTTACTTGAAAATATATTTAAATAATATTGAATCAAATATGCATGTGCGATACCTGCTCTGTGTATTATATGAATCGACCTACATTCTGTTCGTGACATGACCGTTCTATGCAACAAACAACCAACAGATACACAAAACACTTAAAAGTGTTGTTGATCCAGTCGTTCTAGTCTCAAGGATACTTTCTCTTTTCAAAAGTCGATGGATAAGACTGTCTTGTCGATGAAAGATCATTCCGTACACTCAAAGCAACGAAAAAGACATTAACGTTTTTTTTTCGAACTCACTATCGAAATTAATAATTTGGATATTTTATAATTACAGTACATATTTTTCTTCAGGACTAGTTCATTTATATACGGAATGATATTTACTCGTTGTAGACTTTATAATGCACTTTAAGGAATTCAGTTTAATAAGAGAGAGTTTATATAACAGACAGATCAGATAAAAGTTGTTTTATTTTTAAATTTTAATGACTTGCTTGTCAGATGCAGACGAGATATGTTTTTATTCCTTGTATTCAGTTAAGTCGGATACAATGTTTTTTATATCTGATGGATGTCGTTTATAATATATATATATATATATATATATATATATATATATATATATATAAATATATATATATATATATATATATAAATATATATATATATATATATATATATCGTTATTTTTGAAGCAAATAATAAAAATATCGTTAAGACACTTCATTATTATAATTCCATTACATTCTTTTTAACAAGTTATAAAATTACAAGCAATTTAAAACAATAAAAATTTGATATAAAAATTATTAATTGATCATTAAAGAAGTTACTCAAACGTTGAAATTTGTTAAGAATATTACAATAACTGGTATATCTCTGACATTATTTGTCTAATCTTATTCCATTTCTTTGGGCCATTGCTTTTTTCTCTATCATGACCGGTTTTGTTATTTCTACTATTTTCAGGTTGATATTTGGTAAGTATGTTTTAATAATTAATATTTAAATAATTGTAATTTCAATTGAACCAATTTTATTATTTGATTTTTTTTTAATTATTCATCCATGAAATATTATTTATGCAATATCAACTTGAAGATGATGGAAACACCGAAATCGTATACTAGTTTCAATAAGACTAATAATCTAAATAAAACTTTAACAAGAAAAGATCGATTTTTGCTAAATTACAGAAAGAATTATTGTCCCGATAGTTTTGATGAAGCATTTATCTATTTATCTATCATGATAAGTTTTGATTTTTGAGTCATCTTTTGATTGCTTTTTGGTAACAACCAGAATAATAAACCAATAGATTCACAAATATAAAAACAAATAATATTTTAACCATTATGAAAATATTTATTTGAGTTTATGTTATATTTTCAGACACATTGGTGATTTCTTTTTATTTATTCTAGAAGAGAGTTAAGAAATATCTTAAAAATAGTGTTCTAGATAATGTAATTATTGGAAGCTTGAATTTAATCGTAATTTTGGTTTGATAATTATAGCTCAATTTATGAATTTTTGTCTGAACCTGATAGAATTGTTAGCAAAATTAAAATACACAATAATTACTCTCATGTATGATTTTTCACTCCTCTATACCCAATTATTTTTTTTATGATACAAAATGTTCAATAATTAATTATTGATCATATTTGATTGTTGTTTATGTGATTATCGATGGAAATGTTATGATATTTAGTATAATAATCAATAGAAAAATATTTTATCTACTTTAAATTAGAGACTTCTATTATAACGCTCTATGACAACGTTTCCATCGAAATGCATAAAAATGACAATAAAAAATATCAAGAATCAATTATTGAACATTTTTTGTTTGTTTTTTTTTTTGTGATTTATAAAGGGAATAAAAATTTATTTTTGGAAGTGAATTTAGCTAATATTTCAAAAACTGTACTAACACAATTACCAATCGTTGAATTGTTGCCAAGAAAAACAATTTTGATAAAGGAATATTTTCCACCCCACAAGTTACATGAAAATTAATCTTTTTTCTTATGTGATTTATGGGATGAAAAACTACTTCATTTGTGAAAGTGAATTTTACCAGTGTTAAAAATATATTGTGAACTAGATATTTTTTCATCTCGCACTGTATTTAATTTCAGTGGCACATAAAATATATGAAATTAAAAAATATTTAAAATAAGATTTGTGTATGATGTCGAGTTAATTTGATATTAAGTAATCCAAGTAATTATTTTCCAACAACGCAGCACACATGAATTTAATGAACAAAATTATAACAATAAATTGAGTAACGTTTAAATATTTTTCACATACGAATTTTTATAAAAATTTCGAATATATCACCAGTACTATTAATAATTTCCCATATAATTTGTTTCACACTGTTTATGAACAGAAGAAACAGTGTGTAGATAATTTAATTAGCTTTAACTAAATAATATAAACATTACAGTGAGTCGTATCATTTTAATATCCAATTATAAAAGAATGAATCATGTGAACTGGGCTAATACATGAATGATTAGCGTGTGTGTCGAAAGATATTCAACAATGGACCCAAATTTTAACGTTTGTAGATATTTTTTTAATTTAAAGAAGGAAATAGACGAATCCGTAAACAAACTTATATGAAATTTTATAAAATTTTTTTGTTTAAAAAAAAGATACAGTAGATACAGTTTTATATTTTGATGATTTCTAAATTATTAAATTGTTAAGAAATTTAATTAGTTTTTGAAACAAAACTTGATAGATTTTTCAAGATATTTAGCTTGCAAATCTCATTAGTTTGATAATAATAGATGAAACTGTTACGGCCTTACTCTTTATGTATATTATATTGATTCAATTTATATATATATATATATATATATATATATATATTTAACCGTTTATATACACATATATAAATTGTATCAATGTTTTAATAAAACCATACCTACATACTCGTACTCCACTTTCACGTCATTCTTGAAAAATGACATAACAGTTACTCGCCAATTGCTTTATGTGTATTTGATTTATTGAAAACAATATATAAATATATATATATATATATATATATATATATATATATATATATAAATATAATATACACGCTCACACACAGATGTGTGTATGTAGGTGTGTATATAAATCGGCAAAACAATGGTCGTAATGTATTCCACTTTCAATTATGTACCTTAACAATGACGTACAAAAATAAAAAACAAACTGTAGTATATTACATTTTAGTATGAGGTGAACACACTTTCAAAAAAGAAATAAAAATAAATTATTACGTCGCAAAATAAAAGAGAAATTGTATCGAAAAAAACTTAAACTTACACCTGAAATTATATACAGATTTATTGTGTAATTAAATTTAATTTTAAGTGAAAATAAGTAGCTAAACTGATTTTTTTTTATAATGCGTACATATTTTTGAATATATATATATATATATACGAGATTTATATTTATGTTTAAAACGTTAATTTTTTTTTGTTGATATTATATAAAGAGAGAAATTGTTGAATATTATTTTTTTTAAATCGATAATTGCTATTTAGAAAAAGAATTTGAATTTTGTATAAAAGAATGATATTATTTGCGTTTTTTAATATATATTATTATGAAAAAGAATTAGCAATAATTGCTAGTAATAATTAATGATCGATAAAGTCGTTTAACATAAAATGAAAATTAGAAAATTGCGAATGAAAATTTACAAAAGTAATTAAACCTGCTGTATCAGTTTCTTGGAAACCTTACAGTTCGTAGATACACGATTCAATCATAGAAGTTGGTGACGGGGCGTAAAACTGTCTCAAAACAAAAATGTGTAATGGATTCTATTGGAATCTGAAGGTTCATAACTGCCGAGCGTGTATAAACTCCTTTCTAACGAGAATTCGAGGTTATAAATAGCTTGTATAAACTAATCAGAAGCTAAATAGGTCTAATTAACGTTTCCATCTAAGACTCAGATATCTAGATTGTTTTCGAAAGATTCTGAAAACAATCAAAGGTTATAATTTATATTTCTTGGTGGAAATCTTGAAGACTTTCTAAGTCTTTTTATCAGTCTATTAGCAAGTGAGAGGGCACATACAAGTTTCAGTCAGTATTAAAATCTGTAGTGAGGGGTAAAAGTGTTCCAAAACAAGAATTGTCAATGGTCACTAATGCTGTCCGAACGGTCACAACCGCCACATCTGTATAAAAATGCGCCTAATGAGAATTCGGGATCACGAATAACCTAAATTCACCATTCAGATACTAAATAGCCCTCTGTAATGTTTTCATCGGGTTATATTTGTGATTTATAAAACTAAATTTTTTGACAGAAAGACCCAAAAGATAATATCCATGATTTTTAACGAAAATCTTCAAAACTTTGTACGTTTTTTCATCAGTACTTTGGAAGAATGATTGCTTGTAAGTATATTTTCAGATATTAAAGTCGGTTGTTAAAGTGTAAATACCTCAAAATAAGAATTTGAATTGATCGCCAATGGTGTTTGAGGGTTTAAATTCACCAAGTCAGTGTAAAATCACTTCAATCAATTCCTGACGATACTTCGAGCTTCTAAATAGGCTATATGAACTATTTAGAAGCTATAAAGACTCTAACAACATTTCTATCATGCTGACCTTACGATCTGGAAATCTTGATTTTTAACCAAAAAAAAAATTACTATCTATATTAGAAATTTTGGAAAAATTCTTATAAAAATATTAAGCCTTTTTATCGATTTACGTTTCAATAATTAAAGTCAATAGTGAGACAGAAACGTGTCTCAAAACAAGAATCTTCGTCACCATTTTGGTGTCTGAAAGTTGACATTTGTCAGACTTGTCTAAAATCCGTTTTAATAATAATTCGGCGTTCTAAACGGACTATATAAACTGTTCAGAAAATAAATATTTTTCAGTTACTTTATATTAATTAATAGTTTTTATTGAGCTAGATCTTCAATTTTGAAAACTCGATTTTTTGATTTAAAAAAAAACAATAAGATAAAAGAGGTGACTGCAGTATTAAACTCTTGCATTTCAAGCAATTATACAATACAGCAGATCAAACGTTTGTATACTAGAAATTAGGATAAGAGTATGATAAACATAGAAAAGAATAAACACTCAATGGCATTGATGGACGAAAGCTTATCAAAGCTTTTATCTGTAAATGATAAAATGTGGGCAGTGACACTGTCCATAGAAATAGAACGCCTTTAAGTGCCTGGGTAGTACAGCTGGCCTTGTGGGTGAAAAGGGTTGAAATATCAAACAGATTGAATTCAGTTTGCTTTTCGTTATATATATATAAAGGACAAAGTTCAGTTGTGTTTGATATTGAATTTAGAGTAACAAATGTCTGAAGCCGAAACGTGACTGACAATTCAAATAGAACTCAGTCTATGAAATAATACTAAGAAAAAACACATCACAAATTATAATTTACGATTTGATTTTTATCTTGTACAATAAAATTCAAGGTTATATGACTCACGTTCTGTTACCATTTTCGTGAACTAATACAATAAATCGATCCATTTACATTCCATGTACATCTAAATGGAGCAGTTAACATATCAAAAGGTTAAAATAGGATATTCGAAATTGTGGGTTCGTAGATATATGTATTGTTTGTTGATTAGATTTGCCACTTTTAAATATCACGTGTCTGACGAACGAGCATTCGACGAGAAACTTTTTTACGGAAACTATGTATAATGTTTTTATTTGTTTCGTACTTTTATCTAGTTCAACTAGTATGCTATAATTGATCAATTATTATTAAAATAACTGGTTTTACTTTTATTTATATCCTCGTTATTGAATGCACGGATACCGTTATGTAAATGTAATATCTGGAAATAATCTCTCTCTCTCTCTTTCTCTCTCTCTCTCTCTCTCTCTCTCTATATATATATATATATATATATACTTTATTTAAATGTCAATTCGTAATTAAATGTTTAGGAACTGGTCGTTCCAACTTTCAACTGAAAACAATTTAATAAAATAAAAAACAAAAAAACTGGATATTTCCTTTTTGTATGCAAATAAGTTATGAAAAATGATAAAAAGTGTAAATTCTTTTTTTTTTCAGATTAATGTTTTATTTTTGTGTTTTCAAACCTTTAAGTTTAATATAAAGAAGATACCTGAAGTTGAAATAAAAACCGCAATCGATTGTAGAATATAACAACTAGAAATAGTTTTCTAAAAAATTATAAAAAATAAATAAAAGAAAATAGAGAGACAATAATTATATAAATATAATAATAAAATGTTTTTTTTAATATTTTATTTTATTTTAAATTGAAAGCACTACGTTGTTTTGTTGGTCGTCGTATTTTTAGATCATTTGAGTGTTTATTCTCTGCTATTGATTTTGACACCTATGCCATTAAAATAGTAGTGGAGGATTGATACTAGATGATTTTATAGTTTGAAAACCACCACGACAGTATCAACGGGGTTACAAGTATAATAGTATATAATTATAACATTAAAGAACTATTCATGAAATAAATCAGAATATTTTCTGCAATTGATCAAGAATAACTTAGAAATGAATTTTATGAATAATATATTACAAATATTTTTAAAAATATTTTAAAAGATTATCTGAGTGTTGTATAATACCGACATTATGATTTCTTGAAGAAAAACATAATGAAAAGATATTATAGTTTGATTGTCTGCGAGTTAAGATCGTAGCCCGGGTAGCTCAGTCGGTAGAGCATTGGACTTTTAATCCAAGGGTCCAGGGTTCAAGTCCCTGCTCGGGCGATTTAATATTTTATTTTTTTATACGCATCTGAAAATAAATACAATTATTAATAAAATATATATTTATATTATTTTGTATAGGAAATACTTCAATCATAAATCAATTATTTATATGAGACAAGAAAAAATTTTATAAGATATTAATTAGTTAATATTATTTGGTTAATTTTTAAAAATAGTTTACAGTTTTATCGAATTAAAAAAATACCTAAGCGAACTAAACCGAGAATAAATCCACCTTTCATTTTTCAACTAGCGTGACTTAATAAAAATAATAAAAAAGCACCCTTGTCATTTCGTGTAACAGGCGGAACTTTTAATAAACTACCGAAATTGAGCTTAATAAGGTTACAACCGTGACACTTTTTTTCATATATAGAAACGTATTAGTTTCGATATTTCTTACATGCGTGCGTGTTCTATGAAAGTTGAAAGGTGACAATTTTTGTCATCGAAATTATTTAGAAATTGATTCGTTTTCGTTTTGTCTGTACGCTAAATGAGACTCATGAATTATTTATACAGATTTCACGAATTTGTTTACGAAAATAATCAATATTCGTGAATGGGTGTAATATAAGTTTTAAAGGAAATCCTTAGTAGTAAACTGCTCGAGACAGATTTAATTTGTCGGCTGAGAATGTTCAATAAAATCGAAAGTTTTTATTTGGAATTCAATTAATTAAGAGATATAATTTACATACATTTTCAACGGTTTTGTATTCTATACAGTAGTTTTAGTTCATTTTTTAAAAAATATTTTTTTCAAGAACGAATTCAGCTGTAATAAAAAAGGACTTTTATTTGAATTCTTAATTTGAAAAGAAAGAAAATGCATTGATAAAATTTATCAATTAAATAAAACAATAAAAAAGAATTTAAAAAATAAAACAAGTACGGAAACTATAATAAAATTTTATAGCCAGGTCCCTCCAACACTATAACAATAATTGTAAATATGTTTTTTTAAAATACAAATCTGCTGGCATGGATTACAAAAAGGAATGAAGTTTTAAGTATTTATTAAGTACAGAACAATTTCAATTTAAAAAGCTTCAGATTTTTCTGTACTTTGGAAATTTGGAGATTATAGAATCGAAATGCGAATAAGCAACAATCAAAAAGAATTGATTGAACATAATCTAATTCTAATATGATTAGATGATCCGATGAAGCTCTTATTATCGACTGACGTTTTTAGTTTTATTTGATTAATTTTTGTTTACTTAGAAATAAAAATTGCTAGAAGCGCACCTGCCTACGATTGAAAATCCGGTAGCAGTGCTTCCAGTAAGGTACAAGACTTTTATATCTACCAATTCTTGTCTTAATATTTTATCAAAATATTTCATTGAAGAAAATAGTGGTTTCACTATACAAGAATGTAGGTCATTCCAGGCACGAGCTTTTCTACGAAATATTAAAATTGATCAATTATTTTTTTTATAATTATCTGAATTAATTATCATTGCATGATCATTTATTCATGAAAAAGAAAAATTATTCTTTGATTAAATTATTTCCATTTTGAATTTTCCTAAAATGTTTTGAATATAAAACTAAATTGTAAATTATTTACTTATTTTCAAACTTTTCTACTCGATTTCCTCTATCATTCGATTTGAAATTTTTAAGTCAGAAATGGCTATTATAAGTGAAATTTGCAAATTCTTACGAATTCACACATCGTCTTGCGTTTTTATAATAGAATCTGTATATGATGCGTTCATACAAAACTTAAGCACGATCTCATTCAAGAGAAGAAAGCTTTTTGTTTTATTATGAAGTTAAAATGTTTAATTGTTCTTATAAGACCACTATGAGGATAAGAAATATGTAAAATAGTAAAAATAATAAGAAAAAATCCTAACTGAAATGTAATTTTCTAGATTGACAGAAACTGTAGCTTTATCTGAGATAAAGAGAAATACATTAATCAGAAGTAACATGTAAGTATAATTATGAAAGTATGCAATAAAACATTGAATATATATGGTTGCCCTGATGATATTCGTCCTTTTGGTTTATCTGAGTGTCTATTTTCCTTTACTAGTTTCAACATGTGTGACGTATTCAGGTAGTTACTAAAGATTATAATATATATCTGAAGATGGCACATATGCTAAGACAGTATTGGACAACTGAGATCATCCAGAAAGACGAGGACAATGAGAAAGAATTGACAGGATCACAGTTATAAAAAAAATACGATTTTATTGAAGACGTGACAGGTTAAAAAATGGATTTTTAACAAAAAAAGATTTTTTTTTGTATTTTAAACTGTGAAAATGATAGTACTGTCATATAAATGCTGATAGTTAAGAATAAAAATAATTAATTATTGAGTATTCTGATCAGAAAATGTTCTTTAAAGCTTACAGAGGACGAATATTTGTTAATGGAAGTTAATTTAGCCATAGTTTCCAAAAGTACAATAATGACATTTTGTTAAGAATAGAAGGAAATAGAAAACTCCTTCGAATAGTAATTATAAAGCTAGATGCAAGAGATTAATAAGAAAAAGAAAGAAAAATGTGCGAAACCAAAAATAGATTTAATAAGACCTACAAATGATTTTTACCTCATTTCACTAATCCCAAATCTTTTTCTAATCAAAAGTGTGCAATAAATAATTATTATTTATTTTCTTAGATTTTTTATACAAATTTCAATGGTAACATCATCTTCTTCTGAATATTAAGGCATAGAAAATCATTGTATCACCTAAAAATCATTTCTATACTTTCACAAATGAATTGTTTTTCTTATCCCAGAAACATTTTATTATAGTTTGTAGAACAGAAAGAGGATTAATTTGTGAAAGTGAATTTATCCACAGTGGAAGGAACTTCCACTTCTCTGTGGTTTTTATATACTTTTGAGCATTGAGGGTATCATCATTAAAATCTGCATAAGGAGAAATCAAAAATGATCAATCATTATTTATTGAACATTTTTAATCAGACTTTTTTTATGATTATTAGGATGAGAGAAAAACTCATTTGTGAATGTGAATTTAGCCACAGTAGTAAAAATGTATTGCGAGTTCTAACAGGATTAAATTTTGAAAAAGAAGAGGAAAACAAAAACTCTAAACTATAATTTAAACCGAAGGTGTCGAGCATTTCATTCGATTTTTTGTTAATGTATTGACAATGATTATTTATTTTATTCGACAATGAATAAAATAATTTATAAGATTTATTGTTTACTGTAAAATACCGTTCCACTTCTTGCTTTTTTATATAACGAATTAACTGTAAAACAATATCATTCGATTAACCTTTTAAATCGAAAAAATAATCATTCAAAAAAATATATAAAATGTTATTATGAAACGCTATTTAGGAAAGTTGACATTTGGTTTATTCTTTCATGCACTAGTTTTATAATTGCTTTAGTCGTGACTTCGATTATTAATAAAAACTCAACATATTATCAACACATTTCAGTCTATCTGCACGTTTGACGTATGGTTAAATATTTTCAAATTAATAATTATCCGATACAATTAACATTCGAACATATGTAGAATTTTTTATTCGATTATTTCTGTATAATATATAAAATATCTCTATTTAAATACGTTCCAGTTGTTTCACTAGGTCAATGTTCTAATTTCATTTTTTTTTAATTTAAAATATATGTACATTGAATTATTAATATTTATATTTTTTAATAACTGAATATAGGGAAACTGTATTAATTTCATTTACAAATTAATAAATGTAAATTGTGCATGACTTGATTTGATTTATTAGAAAGTACAGAACTTGTTTTATTACAATATGGACTGCAGTTTGATGCTATTACGGATGTATGATATAATGTATCGAAAATATAATAATAAACATTATATCTGCAAGAGTAGTAATTTGAAAGGAATTAAAGAAATGTCATATGTAACATTCTTTTAATGTTAAAACCGTAAAAAGAATTTTTTTTGGAAATGGTACGGTATAAAACAAGAAGAAAGTTTATAGGTATTTGAATGGTTTTATGGATTAAAAATGTATAATTTTCAACACATATTTGTAGTGAAAGATACAACAAATATTTGTATAAAAATAATAATTATACGCTGCAATTAAATTTGTTTTATAAAAACGAAACTATAATCATACATACTAATCGTCTTATATAAAAATTGCCATATTATAATAAAAAATACGCTAGTGTATGTATAATTGATTTCTTAATCTTTATCTGAATTTATAAAATAAAAAAATTGTATATAAATGTGTATTAAATTAAAATCATTATCGCATTTTTCTAAAATAAACAATATTTTTTTAAGCTTAAGTAAAAAAATATACTTTTTCTATTTAAGAGCTCTAGTGATGTTGGAATTGTCATTGAAATGCGTATAAGTAACAATAAAATTGATTGATAATCATTTATTAAGCATTTTTAATAAGAAAAAAACGAGTGATTTATAAAGAAAATAAAAAAAATCATTTCCCAAGCCAAAATTGTTATCAAAATTTTCAGAATTGTTTCAGCTGATTCCGGCACGTGTGTCACTTTCAAGCAGATTTTATACATTCTAAAATCTACATGAAAATTCCAAAATCAGTACAAGAAAACAAAAAATTCTGGCGATCTAAAGGGAAGAAAACTATCTGAACACTCCTATGATTGTAATATCGTAAAATACATTTGTGAGTTATACTAAATATTTATTTTATTTCTAACTTACGATAATTGTTCAATTGAGCCCTGTACCAATCAGACTAAATCGCTTTAAAGTTGAAAATATTTTATACTTAAAAATGTCTTACAAGATCAATATTACTGTCAGTATTTTGACAATGATACATGTTGAGGAAAAAAGTCAATTAAGACCTACATATAATTTATTATTCTTTGAGAAAGTATAACACTTACTGTCAAAAGATGCTGAATATGTGAAGTCAAATATAATACAAGGACTGTGGCTAAATTTCTTTACACAAATTTTTCGCTCATTTCACGAAACATAAATTTTCGTTCTAATTAAAAATGTTCAATGAATGATTATTAATCATTTTTGATTGTTTCTTATATGTTTATTGAAAGCGATGCCTACATTCCCAGAGCGTAAAAATATACAAAAACATCTGTCTCTTAGATTTCTCTGTATCTCAGCTCTCAGAAGATGATGGATTGAAGATTTTTTGGTGTTATACAACAGAGGTGTACTGAATCAGTAATTAATGTAGTAAAAATATTATTAAATTTATTAAGAGTTTGTAATGGAATAGTGAAAAATCTTAAATGAATGTGCTATTAATTTTAAGAGTTCTAAGGCATAGATAACTCTTAGAAAAAGGTACGAAAAGACGATTTCTTACGCCTTACCGGTTCGATTATGATGTAGTTGTCATCAAAATGCGCTTAAGCAACTTAAGTGGTTATATTTTATGTTATTTAGATTGCATTTTCTGCAATATAAAACTGTGTCCTTAATTTTTTGATCTTTGCTGCCTCTTCTGATGAAACATTAGGGTTTTCTTTATTATTAAAGATTTTTGATTTGAAACATTTTGTATAATTAAGGAGGAGGGAAATCATCTGGGAGTTAGTTATATTGCCGAAACGGATATTTTACATTTTTCATTTTTTTGTGAAATTATTTAAGTATCGGATTTTTAGATCTCAGTTTAATTAGACTAAATCGAAGCTTTTTCATAAACGAAATTTTCATTCAATCCACAATTTGTAAAAAAATACGAACAAAATTGTTCATTTTAATTGTTATTATGAGCATTTCGAAGTCGATAATTCGGATCGCCATCCTACGATCTAGGGCCAGATTTACACTAGGTGTTGCCCTTGGGCCACCAATTAAATTTCGCTCCTTTTCTTCCTAAACAAAATTTGAACTGCAAAAATTTTTAGATTTAATTTTTTATTTTGCATTTGAGCTACTTGTAAATCAAAATTATGATTAAAAATAAAATGTGCAGCTTTTTAAAAGTTGACGACCCACAAAATTTGCAGCGTTTCAAAATTTTCCTCCCCGGGCAGTGGCCATGTTGCCCTTGTCTAAATTTTACGCTGCTTAGATCGATAAAACAAGGAAGAGTGAATCTCATCAAATGGATTTTTGTATATTTTATCTCTCAGATGATAGAATTACTATCAAAATACAATTAAATTAATAATTGAAAATGATTTATAAACAATTATTGAACATTTTTGATCAGAAAAAAAATTTTTGTGCAGTGAGTGAAAGTCATTTGTGAAAGATAATTTTTAGACAAAGTTCCAGAACGATATTGCCAGTGTTTAATATACCAATAAGTCAAAATAACTACGAACAAACTCTTAATCTTCAAAAATACTTTTTTAAAAGTCAAAAATCTAGAAAATATTTAATAACATCATACATATTTTTATTAATTTCTTATATACTAAGCAAGTTTTAAATTTTGTCTAGTTTTTTTTAAAAATAAAAGCCAATACAGTACTGCACGAATTTATTTATTGCCCACGTTGATGTTTACTACTTTCTATATATAGAGATTAAGCTATATTTATTACTCATTCGATTTTAATAAATAAAATCCCACAGATTATGCCTTCGGATACCTTCTGAAGGACATTGAGGCATGTCTATTAGAGGCACGATTTAACTACTATCTGTAATTATTTCACAATATTAAATTGTTACGAAAATACTAATCTAATTCTAATTTTATGAATTAGACTTTTCAATAATTTTATTTTCAATTAAATTTGTGTACTTGGGACAAATTCATTTTATTAATTCCAGAAAAATAATTGATTTTATAAAATTTAATTTATACAGATGGGCTTTTTTTTGGATTATTTGTGTGTCTGTTCTTCACTATTAGTTTCGACCCACGTGTTATTTTCAGTACGTTTAAGAATACTAGGACAACGCACCAACGGGATAATAGATATAAAAACATGAAGTTGTAAGTTATTAAAATGAAATACATCTTTAGGTTAGACACGTAGTAGTTAATTTTTATTAAGTGGAAATAATATGATTTTATATTAAATAATAGTTTTTTTCTTAAGAATTATTTTCAAATGAGTCAAATAATTAAAAATTTATAAATAGGCCAGTGACGTTATGTAGAGAACTGTTGACATGCAGTTAAATGTCTCATTAAATTTTCAATTCAGTTAACCGACGACCTTGAAAACAAACATAACCTCGATATTTGGCAACAAAAGGAATAAATTTAAAAAAATGTATAAATAAATTTATGCGTCGACTTCCGAAACTTATGCATAATGCACGAGGTGTACGTGATTTACTTATTTAATTATTTATTATATAACTGGAATTACAGACTGAATGGGAAACAACGAGATAAGAGTGTTAAAAAGAGACAGTGGTCGGTCGATCGATATCATTACGTAGGCATGTCTTCGTCGTCGTGTTTAATTATGTTTTTTTTCATCGTCGTTATAATGAGACGAGTTATAGGAATAAATTTAAATAATGTTAAGAATTAAGTACAATGAATTGTTTGAATCGAATTGTGCGGCCAACTGAACTATGCCCTCTATCACAGTGAGTGCAAATGACCTCGAATTTAGAAAATTACCTTACAGGAAACACCTTTCTAATCATATGTAATACCGTAGACATTGATTTGTGTTGGATTTTTTTTCGGATGTGTTTTTTTTATTTATATTATTAATAGGTACGGACATTCTCACAGATAATTATATATATATATATATATATACATATATATTACAAAAAATATATAATTGAAATTTGTGATCAAATGATTAAAATGATATTTTCGATTAAAAAATATTTTCATATCTTTGAATAATTAAAATAAAATAAAACTTATAATAAAATTCTATTTATATATACTATTTATATATTCATTTTTCTTACTTCAAAATGGTTAAAACTTGAACCAATCATTTTGACTGGATTTGGTATAAACAGTTATGATACAAAATGATTTTTTGTTTTAATAAAACAGAGAAAATACTAAAATTCACAATACTAATCATTTATATACCGCCACGAAAGTCATGATATTATTCAAAAAAAAAAAATATAATGCAAACAAGAAACTTTTAAGAAAAATAGTAAAGCTAGTCATTTCGACTGGTGTGGTAGTTTTAGTGTTAAGTTTTCCTAATTAAATTGTAAAATTTATAAAAGATTTTCACAAATAAATTCTTTTTTCGCCTCACAAACAAAAATAAAGGAAATCTAAAGAAAAAGTTTTAGTTATTAATCAGGCATTGAACAGTTTTGGTAATTCTGAATTAAATTATTGGAGGGATCTTATATTTTTAAGTGTATATTTGAAACATTTGTTTTTAGTTTGAAATACTTTTTGTGGATATATAAAGTTATTCAATTTAGGTGTCCACAATCACAAAAATTAAAAAAAAAATAATTTTATTTTTTAATTTTTGCATTTTTTTTAATACTTTCATGTGAAAGCCCAAATTGAATATATATATATATATATATATATATATATATGTATGTATGGATGTGTGTGTATGTATATACATATTTATATATATTTCATAACAAAAAAATAATAAAACCTTATATATTCCACACATGCGTGTTTAGCAACAATTCGATGCATTGAAATGAAGTGAAATGTTAAATTTATGATTATTTAAAAATTTAATAAATGCAAATATCACTTGAAAACAGTTTTCAAGCCAAATATTCTGCATGCTATATATATATATATATATATATACATACATATATATATATATATATATATATATATATATATATATACACCAGGTTACAATTCAAATGAATATATATATATATATATATATATATATATTCACACACATTTACAGACTGACCTATTTTTGCATATGTCCTTAATAATCTCCGCAGATGAGAATAATGAATTCATTTAATTAGCAAAGCAATGAGTATTAATTAAAGCGTTTGTATGATTTAATAATGACCCATTAGCATCGTTATCTACGGTACATAAGAATTGTTAAAACGTCAAATTAAGACAGTACGATTGACTTGAAAATAAATCAAAATGTTTCAGACGTACGCGGAAGAGACGACTGTGATAAAGATTAATATTCATGAAATTCGTTCCAAAAATATATAAATGATATCATAAATACTACGTTTCCATTTTATATTTTTTGTTACGTATTTATCATAATTTAATGACTTTGATAATTATTCAGATTAATGTATGTTCCGTTAAGAAACATGACGATTCCTTTTCTTGTTTCAAGTGAATGTTTTGAGTCAGTAATTTACTAATACTGTTCTCAGTCTAGAAAGTAAGGTCTTTCTAGTTAAATATTTCGTGTAATTACAACCGGAAGATCAGTCAGAAAGACGTAATTACTCATCATTTTTTAAATCATGTTTTTTTTAAAAACATTTCCAAAAGTAAAGTAGAATGTAACCTCATAATAACAACTTTTCGATCTATGGTTAAATGAATTTATGATAGAAAATGTAATTTATTTAAATGTTTAGAAAGATTGATTTGATAAAGTAAAAAATATTTTTTTCATTTAAGCTTCAATGTTTTATTGTTATTTTATCAGAGTTCTTGAAATTATTCGTAAATCCTTAGTTTCTACGATTTATGTTATCTTCAAATAAATTCTTTAAATTGGCATTGAGTTTAAATAATCTACTTTAGACGATACAAACCGAAACTGTCCCATAAGAACAAAGATCCAAGATTGATCTCGAGGATTTTAAAGAAATAACTGTAAATAACCGTAAAACAAGACGTTTAAAAAGATTTACTCTCTATTATAACATTTATTTCAATCTTATTTATAATTTTATTGATTGTTTTGCTCGATGAATTACTTGCAACATCAAATTTATACATTTGTACTATCTTCAAACTTCTTTTTTTTAAAAAAATATATTTAAAGTCATTTATAAGTAACATAAATGAATTTTTCGCTCATCATACTAAGGATAAAAAAATAATAATTATATGTCAATGAACATTTTTGATTCAAAAAGTTGTGGTTTATGGGGGTGAGTAAAAAATTCATAGGTGAAAGAGTTATAAGCGAACTGAATCTGGTATTAGTGAAAAACCAGATGTAACTAATGACTTTTATTAACTAAACTTAAAAAGTGACCTAAAATCGAAATCAAAGAAAAGAATAATAATATTTCCAAAAATTATTTTTTTCTGATAATAATTTTGTATTTTTTAAATTAAAGCTTTAATATAGTGGACAAATAAATTATAAAAAAAAACCTTAAGACAATTTAGTCGTTTAAGAAGTTCAACAATGACAAATTTCAAGCGATAAAAATGAGAAAATTAAATACAGTGATTTATTTCAATTCTTTCTTCTCTGAACAAGGATTTATTTAACATTAAAAAGGGTTTTCTGTCGAATTCTATAAAATTTAGCGCAAAAGTACGTCTATTTTTTAAAATTTCTTAAAAAAGATATTTAAAGAAACCATTGTTTTGGATACAAATTTGTATCTTTATACTATTTAATATTTAACTAAGAGTATATAATAAATAAATTCTGAGTTATTAGTCAAAATAGTGTTTTTTTTTCTATCAGATGAATGTCTATTTGGTGAGAAAGATTTTGTACAAATATCTTTCAAAAAAGAGTGAGAAAAAAATAGATCAAAACAAATAGGATATTCTTTTAATCGTATTCAAAAATTGTTGAAACCCCGCTAAGTAAATTGATAAAAACTGTGTGTCCACAGAAGAGAATGATTATATTTATTTCAATTTGTGAAATTTAAAAGTAATAAATATTTTTATAAATTTTAATTCATAATTCTTGTTTAATTAATTATCTATTAATTTCATCTAACAGATTCAGAATTAGTATATAATATATTTTTTATACAATTTAAAGTTCAAACTGATGAGATTGAAATAAGAGAAGTATTAGTAATTATATTCTTTATAAAAATCTAATTATAAAGATTTCAGAAACAGAATATGTCAGAAGGTAAAAAGATACAGACGTTCGAATTGATCAAACAAATTACAACTATTGCGTCGATTTGTTTGCTCAGAAAAAAAAGTATAAGAAATCATTAGCGTCACATGGTACAGAATATTTCTACAATTTAATTTCAACAGTATTGATAGTTTCAATTTCTATTTTTAATTTGTCGACGTTTCAAATCGATAATAAGACATATTAAAATTATGGAAATATTTTCTCTTATGATATTAAATTTATATACAGAGTAGACCAATATACACGATAGTATTTCAATATTTAATTTGTTTTGAACTCATTATCAATATTTCTTTTAGTCATAGAAGCACAAATTGTATCATGACAATCAATTTTTCTTTAAATAGAAGTAGTCATGTTTTCCAAATTTTGTTAGATTATAAAATAAAAGAAATGGATTTAAATTCACAACAAGATAGGTAAAAAATAAGATAGGTAATTAATATTTTTCCATTTATTAAGTTTTTTGTACCTTTCTAAAGAATAAAAAGTAGAACTGATGAACTGTTGAATATTCTTATAAATATTCTATAACAGCGGAAGTAAATGATCGAAGAATCAGCTTTCATTCATCATAACGATTAATAATTATGGAAATTTAGTCGAGATTTCATAATTTCTGTAAATTTACACGAGTTGTTTTATAATATTGCCTGTAGAAATATATTACGTTAATTGAACAATCTGTTACAGATTTTATTAATACCTGTGTTCTTTATATATTTTTTTGTATAATTATTTATTACTGTAATATAAAAATTATCACATGATATGTGAAGTTAAAAGAAGGTATTTGCATAAATATAAAAGAGATGATGTAATATATACAAAACATAAACAATAAGTGTGAGATTATATTAATTTAATTATGTAATTAGATTACACAGCAAATTATTTAAGATCATTGTTTGATTATATCGTTTCCTTAATATGAATTTGTATTCTTTTTGTTACAAGATGTTTCCATTCAAAGTAATAACAGCCGAATCTTCACACAGATTTTTGCAGGTTTATATTAATTAGTTATATTTTTTGAGTTCTTTCGTTTTAGAATTAGGTGTAGAAATTAATTCGGTGCCTTTTTTAATTCGTTTAATTTTTTCTATAGGCTAACAAAGTGAATATATTGTTAAAAAGTACTTTTTACAGAAAATTAAAAAACAAACATGAATGTAATAGTGAAGCTAATGAGAAAACTTAATATCAAGAAATCTTAAAAGCAGTAAAATCACAATAAAATTTTGATACTGTGACTAAATCCAATTTCACAAATAAAAAACTTAAACAAATCTATGCTGATTATCAAAAAGCTCATTATATATAATCAAATCTCAATTATTCGTAATTAATCGCAATATTTTGCTATCAAACTATTAATTTTTCTACACAGGTAAAATTTCGTATCACTATAAGAAAAAAGTAATACATTTCCCATTTAAATTTTCTTATTTAAAGAATAACCGCATCCTAATCATTATTTTCAAAACTGAGAATCTAATGTTTTTGAATTATAATTTTTATAAAAGAACATTGTTATAAATATATAATGCTTTTTCAAAGAAAAAAACAATTTAATGAATCTGAATGGTTTAAGTTTATAATTTTGCAAATAAATCTGTACGAATTTGTTAAATTTTTACAAAAATTCTAAGCTATTGTAATTTACTTTATCAATCATCTTGTCTTAAAAACATTTATTCTTTATATTTTTTAAAATATATTTTGTGCTCAATTTTATTCTGAAATGTTTATATGTATATATATGTATATATATATATATATGTATATATATATATATATATATGTATATATATATATATATATATATATATATATATATATATATATATATAGTAACATGAAATTATATCTCAAGAAAAAAAATTAGAAGAAAAATGTTGATAAAATCGTTTTAGGAAACATAACGATTGCTAAAAAATATTACGGAAATGAAAAAACTAGATACCCAAATGTGTTACAATAAACTAATAAAAATTAACAAAGGAGAATATCATAATAAAATACAACAGAATAACCTAGATCAGATTATTTATAGATCAAATCAACAGTTTGAAAATCTGAGATACACAATAATTGTATTGTCTCATAATAATTATAAACAATTCATGCCAAATGATATAAGGAGTTATAAATTTAACTGAATTATAAATTTATCTTACAATGATAATTATAAGCAGTTTATGCAAAACGAAACAGAAATATATTTGTGTTTAAAGCAAGGAAGTAAAAACAAGTGCATCAAAATATTAAGTGTATAAATTAATTCGGTGTCTTTTGAATATTAACGGAAAAATGGAATACAATTCAATCCTCAAAATATCCTCCATAATTTTATATAACTGGTCTATCTGCTCGAAATCTACATGTGTTTTTTTTATCTATTTTAGGTAAAATTATAAAAAAATTGTATATGCTTCGAAATGTGTTATTAAATTAAATTGTATATCGTTATTTGTAAAAAAAGAATGTATTAACTATATACATGCATGCATGCATACATACATACATATATATATATATATATATATATATATATATAAAGTAAAAGAAAATAAATGAACTTTAAAATATTCAAATGTTTCTTAACAATGATTATTCATTTATATAAATATTAAACGTGTAAGATTTCTCGAAAAATAATTCGATTACAAGAATATTCATAAAAATCCACATTTACAAATCAGCAAAATATTATTGGAACGATTCATAATTTTCAAAAGAATCCCATTAACTTTTACTGAAAAAGAAATCCTCATATTATTACATCTGCATTCTTATTAAAGAGTGTACCAGCATCGATATATGTTGACCTCGATGTGAAAAAAATGTTTCTGCGATAGTAAAAGTAGGATATTGATATATACGCAAGTTTCATATGCAGAAAAATACCGGATCTTGTTTTATATACATTTTTTTAACACGCATGTAAGATCAGTTTTTTTTAACTAACATAAATTTGCATACGACTGCTAGTAAGATTTTTCGTTCGTACGGAATATACTTTCTCTTACCGCTCGTTCATTCATGTATAAATAAATTTTTATTGGAAAAATCGTCCGATTCATCCAACTCAAAATATAAATTATGTATTTATGACAACAGTAAAAGTGAAAACATGTATCAAAGATTTTTCTCAAAGTAGACATGTGAGATGACAGATTTATGATATGAACTCATTATAAATTCCGTACGAATTTAAATACGGTTCGAATTATGAAATTAATCAATCGGTGCCATTCTTCAATGAATATTCATCGCGGTGAAAATTAATCGACATTACTTTTAAATAAATCATCAGAATCAGAACGGTGTAAATTGTTATAGGATATAAACAAGCTTGAAATCCGTTAACTGTAAGAGAAAATCGTAATTTAATTACAAAAACACTAGGTGTAGTCAATCATGCAAGTACTAATTCTAACACAATGGACATGGTTCTTTTTTTCTTATAATTGTATTTAAATATTTTATAACATTATATATTATACAGAGCGAGTCGAATATTAAAACACATGCATACAGAGTGCACTTTCGAACATCGTTTTTTTTATATATTTCATATAAATTCAGGTGATATATTGTTATGATGACTGACACGATTACACATTTATGGAACAATTATCAAACATACATACATAAATCCATATATATATATATATATATATATATATATATATAAATTCACGATTATCAGAAATTATTCCGACAGACAAGTTTGTACATTTATTTATTCAATTCAATGATTTATAATTCAAGTTTTGGAATATAAAAAGAGATTATTATTTCATAAAAAGTAATATTATTTTTCTGAATATTAGTTAAGTTTTTTCGTTTATTCCCAATTGATTTTTTTTTTTCATTAGAATATATTACTTTTTACAATTTCCTTTAACTGTGTTTGTAGTTAAAATATTGAATTATTTTTAATATATATATATATATATATATATATATATATATATAACCCTATCTTTAAGATAAATTGTGTTCTAAGAAAGAGGTCCTAAGAGAATAAAATAGACAAAATGTTGATAAAAATCTAAAAAAATATATATAAAGAACTGAATGTTTTATTAGTTTAAGTTTCTGGTAAATTCTTTTATGTAATAAATACGCAAAGAATTAACTGAAATTGATAAATTTGTTAAAAATATATGTATGTATAATGCTTATCTACAATTTGTGGACTATAGTTTATTCTATAAACAGTACGATTTATAATACCATGCAATTGTGAAGAAAAGAATCTCCAAAAATAAATCTTATAAGTTTATCATATTATTAGTATTATCCAAAAATTGAAATTAAAATTGGTAAATATAATTATTTTTATAACCAATTTTATTTTTTTTATCCGTAAATACACCGTAATTAATCTTTTTAATTGTCCTGTTGATTTTAAATTCATTAAATGATTCCAGTAATTAATCTATGACCAGTTTCGGCTTTTAAATGATCCAGTTGTAAAGGTGAGAGTGGAAACTTATCGTAATATAAGACTAGAAGAATGGACAAGAGGACAATACATCAACGGAAACACAAAGACACAACAATTATAACGACACAGTTCTAGTACTGTGACTAAATAACATTTCATAAATGAATTCTCTTTTATTCCGCAAATTACACAATGATTTTCTAATAAAAAATGTTTAATAAATCATTATTGATCATTTTTAATCGTTACTTATGTGTATTTCCTTAGCAATGTCATAATATATAGAGCGCCAATGTATAGAAAAGTCTAAGATTTTTCTCGGATATTTGTATTAGCAAAAAATGATCAAGAATAATTTACTGAACTCTTTCGAACAGAAACAGTTTTTGTGGTTCATGGGCTAAAAAAATGAATTTATGAAAACAATTATACATTTATTTTTTAATGTTGTTCTTTATTTTTATTTCTTGTAAGAAATAAAATTTAATTCTATATTCAAATTTTTATCATAAAATGGAATTCATAAAAGATCTATTTGAAGCTGATAGAAACGGTTTAAAAGGTTTCCACAACAGTAAATAAAAGTAGAAATTCGAATAAAGTCAACGAGAAGATTATTTTTTACATAAGTTTTGTTAATTTTAAATTAAAATAGTTGTCAAATTTTAAAATAAGGTAGGTTCTTTGAAAATTACAAAGAATACTTTCTTTCACTCCTCGCAATATTAAAAATTAATGATTTTATTGAGAAGTGGTGTATTAAATATTAGTATTGTGAACAAAATATTCAAATATATCATGTTTCAGTTCAATTTGAAGTATATGATAATTATATTTATGCAATATAGCTTTTTTATGGTTTAATTCTATTTGGACTAGAATCTCGTAGTAACTAAATAATAAACATTTAAATATTTAATAAACAAATAGCATTCAAACATAACGTACTTTTGTTAAACAACAAAATTACTGATTTAATAAATATTAAAATTCAATTCTAATGTTAAAGGACTTATTAAAAATCGAATTTCACAAAAATATTTGCGTTTTCATCACGAAAACGCAAATATTTTGTTTGTTTTTGCTTTTTAAGTGATTTAAAAGGCAAAAACAAAAAAATGTATTTTAAATTCAATAGCAAAGAGATAAAAAATGATCTTAATTACATTATTGACTGTTACTCAGACTTGGATCATCCTTAAGTAAATTGTTAGAATATTAAATAATCCGCATGAAGATAATCTAGTTCAAAATTGCTTGTAGAAAACAAGAAATCAACAATAGTACCCTCAAGAATTTTAATAACTTGACTTTTGGATAATTGAGTTTTGTAAATAGTAAAACCTGTAAATAATAATTAAATTCTTATAATAATAGTGAAAGAGAGAATGACTAATTTTGAAACAATTATAAAATTTATCCAAACTGTAGTAAACATTTTAAATTTAATATTAAAATTGGTCTTTTAAAAAATAAAGTTAAAAATGTAAAATTGTTAAAGAAAGAAATGTTTATTTAAAATACAAAAAAGGAATTAAATTCAAAAAATAAATACTCTATATAGAAAATAACAATAAAAATATTCGAATACTAAGAAAAATACAGCTAAAGAATTAATCAGTTACAAATAGAAATTTTATATTTAAAACACTTTGAAATGTCTGTATCTAAAACCAGTAAATTGTTTTTCCAGTAAACTGTATTTATGCCATTAGATCACAACTGAGCTCACAGCACATTTATTAACAACTTGTTGTACTTTACAATCTGTTACCATTCTCTTCGTAACATTTCATTTCAAACGTATAATTATATAAAAGATTTTTATTCTTTTACCTTTCAAGAAACGATAACTTATTAGACAGTAAATGAATTAAGAAATTGAAATATCCATTAACATTTACCAGATATTAAATGATAAACACAAACTATCTTTAATTTTTAATAAATAAAAAAATCTATATTTGAAAAATATAAATGCATATAATAAAAAAATAATGTAAATATATTCTTAGTTACTTAGTAAGAATAATGGACTTATTGATTCGTTTAAAGTAATATTCAGTAAAATAAAGTAAGATTTATTAAAATACATTAGAAAATAAAAAAAATTGTAAAAAACGAACAAAAATATAAAAATAAGAAAAGTATAGAAAAAGTTTTGTAAGTAATTAATCTCTTCTTCCTTAATTAATTTTATATAATCTAATAGAATGGAAATTTTAATTATCAGGTTATTAGATTATACTACTATAAACTACTTATAAAATTTATATAGTTACAGAACAAATTTTTTCGAGATGAAAATTAAAATGTAGATATGAATAAAAAAATAATTGTATTCATTTTCACAATTTGTAATAGTGTATTTTAAGAAATATTTATTCGTTTAAGAAAATAAATATTCCTAATAAAAACTGGATATGATATTTAAAAATAAATATAAAACTATTTATACAATTTAAAATATTATACTAGGAGAAATGTTAATTTTTTAAAAAATGTAAGAATTATTATTCACAAAAAAGTAGAAAAAATACAGAAGATTAAATAGAATGAAGAATGAACGTTTCAATTTAGAAAAGATGTTGTTTCAGTTGAAAATCTATTTTCATATATTTTTCTTTTATAAAATCAACACAAGTAATCAAGAAATACAATTATAAGACAACAAGAAAAGGGTTTGATGTATGTATATATATATATATATATATTTATATATATATATTTATATATATATATATATATATATATAATTCTCAACTTACCAATAAAAAACAGAAATCCTCAATAGAACAAATGTCCTAAATAAACGTGTCACACAAAATGTAACAATAGTCCTCTAGTCGAATAAAAAAAAGAGCCTATTTCCAATTAAACGATGTTCACAAATCAATCATTTTAAATCACCACATTGTTTGAATCACTTGAAAACACCACAGACGTATTGAAACGAAACGGAACAAGAAAAAAAAATCAGTACCGAACAATTCTTCAACAACTTTCTGCTACAACAGCCAGCCTCCGCAGCACGAGCGCATTAAACCAATTTCTCGTGTTATTCTTATTTCAAATGAAAGGAATCGAACGTCTAGTCTTTTTATATATACATACATATAAATATATAATAGTCGCCGTTGCGCTTGTTCTTGAGTGTGCGGCCACACGGCAAGAAATCGCCAATGGTAATTGGAAACTGTACGTACAAAACACGATAGTGTGTGTGTTGTGTTATGATCTGTTCAAAACTCGAAGTTGGAAAGCGGCAAAAGACCGACAGACTGTTCTTATATGGTCTAGATAGGTGTGTGTATATCTGGGACACCGCGTATAATCGACGTGTTATTCCTCTCTGCAGCAACCGACACTCCGGTGCTTGTATCTACTCACGTGCATTCAGTTGCACCCAAAGAATATATGTATTCTTGTTGCGGCTCTACGACTAATTTCTTATTCTTACATCCACACCAACGTGAAATATAACCCGCCTTGAACACAAATATGGGGAAGCGGTCACGTGACTATATATTAAATTTTATGGGTCTTCCTTGGTTCAAATATATGCATGCGTAGATATACACATGGACACAGTCTTATGTGCTTCTATTTTATATAATTTTTTACCTGAGTTCAGTTTTATATCTGACCCCTTTTAATAATAACTATTCTTAAATCAGATCTTTTATTTTGTAAAGAAACTGTTAATGGATTTTAAAGTGATGTAATATTTCTCGAAAGAACGATTTATAAAAAAAGAATATCTCGCATTAAAAGGAACTTTCAATTTATGAATTATGTAATGAATTCTCTTAAAGGAATAACTATTAAATCAGAGAGAAAATAATTTCGGTTAAATGTATACCCATGACTAATCTACAAATGCAAGTCATTCAATGTCTTCAGTGTATGAATCATTCTTTTATGATAAAAATTCCTGGCAGAATATTTATATATCATCTGATGATAGACAACAATGTATATCAAATCGTTATTGAGAGGATTAATAGCTTCTGATAAAAAATGTTTATTCAATTGAATTTTTGAAATGACATTAAGTGTAAAATTGGGATTTTGTTAAAAATATTATATATTTAAGAGTAATACCGTGGAAAAATTTCGAAAAAATTAAGTTAAGACAATGATTTTCAATGTTTCTGATCAAGATATCCTTCAGCCAGTCGGTTAAGTGCCCAGATAATCCTTGAAATTATTATGTATATAGAACGATATGAAAATGTTTTTTTCGTTTTTTTTTTGTATGTATATATTTATTTCATTATATTGGAACCAAAAAAATATAGGGACTGTTAAAAAGTGAAATAAAAGTATTATTCAAACTTCAAATTAAAGAATGCAGAATTATTAATTGAAACCAATGAGGTACTGGATGTGACATTTTCAACAGTTTTGCTGAATTAAGGTGTTAAAGTTGGAATTGATAACTAAAATTTCCCATATCTATGGAATGAACATTATTTTACAATTAGTTGATAAATATTGTATTAAAAACTAAGCACATGAATGTCTGTCATTTTAAATACAATTCTGAACATACTATCTCTAATATGAGTTTACTCCATTAATGACCTATGACTGAGACGATTTTTTGATTATCTATAATTGATATAATTCTGAAGAAAATTATTACAAAGAATACATACAAAACATTTCAGCAGTTGATGGAAAAGCTTGATGTTCATCACTTATTGATTTTTTTTTTGTTTGTGGTAATGGACAGCCATGATAAAAGAAGTAAATTAAAAATAAGTTTCTCAATCGTAAATAATCACCAAATTATCATAATACAAAATTAATACCAAGTGTTTTAGAAATAATGTGAATAATTTGAATACAGGAGAACGAATTGAAAAGTATTCAAATTTACATTATCAAATATATCATTTTTCTGTTCTTGTCTCGAACTTAAGACAAAATAGACCGCAATTCTGTTTTAGCATTGTGACTAAATTCATATTAACAAATTAAGTTTTCATTCATCCCACAAGCTACAACATTTTTTTATGATAAAAAATTCTATGGGATAGAAAAATCTGCAAATCAGATATATCTGTAAATTAGAATCTAAAAATCAGAATTTTTTAGCGCAGGAACTTGGTATGATGATATGTAAATTGAAATGTGTATAAAAATAATCCACAATGATCAACAGTCATTCATTGAACATTTTTATTAGATTTTTTTATGGTTTGTTAATTAAACGAATTCATTTGTGAAACTAAAGTCAGCTATAGGAATATGTTATAAGCAATTATATTATTTCAAAGATTAAATCTTCACCATATATAATTTTTCTAAGCGTACGTACAAGTATTATTATTATTCGGCCATTTTGTATAATTTTTGTAAACAAAATAAATTAAAAGTTGAATGTTTAAGCACCATACAGATTATTGAAAAAAAACGATCCATAGATATATCGTATATTTGTATCAAATTGCTTTCTCACCAAAATACTAACTACATACATACATATATATATATATATATATATATATATATATATATATATGTAGTTATATATATATATATATATATATATATATATATATATGCATTTGTATATAAAGATTAAAAGATAACCAGTGAGGACAAAAAGTGATTGATATGTTGATAAAAACTGATACTAGGATGTATTATTTACTGAATTAAATTAATCAATCACTCTTTCGAATTTTCTCAATGTAATCCGACCTAAATCTGCCTTTGTATGGTGGTCAAGTTTGAGTCATAGCTGTTAACCTTGATCAATTTGTAGATATGAAACGTGTTTCTCAACCAGGACTAATAATATTAGTAAGATAATCTATTACAAAACAACCAATTGTGTTAGGTATAAAAAATAATTCGGTGCCTTTACATTGAAACAATCACACCCTGTCTTAAATTATATTTTTTTTTATCGTTTTATAATTTTGAAGCACCAATTTTATCATTTGAAAAAAACTATAATATATATAGTATCTTGGACAAACAGTAGGCATAACTTCACAAAACAGTAGTAAACACGGTGGTGTTCGAAAATCAGCACATTGGACATTGCATACTTTTCGCATTCTGGTTGAAAAAATGCTGCCCGTGCTACGAAAATGATTTATTCGGCTTTTGAGGAAGATGTTGTGACATATAAAACATTAAAAAAATGTTATAACAGTAGAAGAGGTCCGAAAAGTATTAAAACTTTATCGATTCAAAGTTACCATCTTTTTTGACAAGTGATTTGTCATTTACCTGACAGGTAGAACAAAGTGATATAAAATAATGAGGGAAACTTTAAGGATTCAAATGTATTCCATTTTTGTCTAAACATTCATTTGCCATTAAAAAAGCACTGACTTAATTTGTACACCTAATATTTCTATTATGATATGTTCTTATTATTGTGTAAAAATCGTGGTGGTAGTGAATGAATAAACAGGAAAAAGGTTTGAATTGAAAAATAAAATAACCTTTAATATTTTTAATGTATCAACTAACAATATTCGGGTACACGTCTCTTAATAAATCTTTTTTAAACAGGTAATTTTCATTACAAAACTTATTTAAGATAAATGAACGATTTGAATACTTTTCTGTTACAACTGTGAAATTATAGTTTTACTATTATTTTCCTCTTTATTTACAAAAATCAACATCTGTAACAATCTGCATATAGATCAGTGATAAATCTTTATGTTTGTAACGAGATTTACGAACCGAAAACTTCTCTAACGTTTCCTTGTCGTATATTTTAACATTTTGTATATTCTTTGTCTACGATTTTGTTTGTTTAACGTTTCTTTATTATATTAAATTCTTTTTGAAATGTCCGGAAATTCAGAGAGATTAAAAATTAGCGATTATAGAAATAAATAAGTTAAAATATATAGTTTTGACTTTATGGCTAAGAATTCACTTTCACAATTGAATTCTTTTTCGCATACAAAACACAAACAATTTTTCTGCTCAAAAATATTTAATAAAGGATTATTGATCATTTTTGATTATTGCTTAACGTACCAAAAGTGTGATTTATAGAATAAAGAAAGGATTCGTTTATGAAAATAAATAAGTTCTTTTTTATTTGTTGTAGATTGGACGAATCACGATTAAAAGGGGTAATATATTTTTTCAATGGAATTGAATAGACTGTTCTATGTGAATTCTATAAGTCACGTGCAAGAGTTTTTGAATAGTTATTAAAACTTAAAGTCTTAAATTTCATTATCAAAAAGAATTTTATCAAAATTCCAAAAATTCCCTGAGATACAGCGATTCGCAACAGGACAGGACTTAGCCAGAGCGCGTTCGTTTCTTTCTCTTAAAACTATACTTTCCAAAACAATGTACATCATATCTCAAAAAGTATTTATCTGATTAGCTTGAAATTTAGATTGAACGTTGTTAATAACATTCTCTGTCGGGTGGTTGAATGATTTTTTAATATTCTTTTCAATTGGTTAATAAATTGATAAAAATTGATCTTTTCTTCCAACAGCTGCCATTTTTGCAATTTCCAAAATTTCGAAAAGTATCCGGTCATATCAGAGTTCTAATATTTATACTACAAGTGAATTATTTTGTTTTTGATGTCAGATTAGCGCAGTTGCTGAAATCGTGTGCACAGATCGGTCATGCAGTAAATGCAGTTCTTTAATGTATTACAATATCTTTGTAGTTTGGAGAAATTTTTCATTAAAAAAATTAAGAGAAGTTGTTCAAAACATATGTTTAATGTGTACAAACTTTCATATCTATAACATTAATACTCACGTCAAAAAAATTATAAAATATTGTACTACTTGTCGAACCGCAAACTTATGCAAGCCTCTTACATTTTTACTGTAATCCTTTTTGTGTTGTTCTTCTGTATACCTGTTGTTCATTGTTCAATACGAATCCTATAAGGACTTTTTTATATAATTTGGACAGATAAATTAACAACAGATACTAAAGGAAGACAAGAAAAAAATTAGACAGATTCTACGATTTTTTCTTAATTCATAGTTAATTATATTTCTTAACTGAATTTTTTACTCATCCAAAAAACTACAACTTTTATATAATTTTATTATTGTACTATTTATATTTCTTATTTCAAAAGTAATTGTATCATTGTAAGAGTGATAAGGTACAAAAAATTTTAGAAAATGTTTTTTTCTTTACCTTAGTGTTTTAAGAATTATGGTCTCATAAGCAACAATGAAAACTATCACTCATTTAGTAATTATTGAGTATTCTAAATAGAATTTTTTATAATTTTTTTACTGAGTAAAATATTTATTAGTGAAAGAGAATTCATCCTCAATGTCATAGATGTATTATGGTAATTTTGTCATACAGTTTTTGATTCTAAAAATATTTTTTTTCATAAAAAAAACACATAGCAATAAGAATTTTTAATGAAGAAGTTACAAAAAAGATATTTGTATTTTTTAAAAATTTTCTGCAATTACACTTTGGTTTAAAATTAAAACAACGGATCGAAATTTTGTAAAAAAATGTACAATTTGATATTTTTTCTATAAATTCTCGGTTTTTAAAATTTTGTCATATTTGTGATATATATGTTTTTATTTTGATAACTTTGTAGAATCACTTCAATACAAATGACTTTAAATAATGTTCCACAACAATGTCTTTAATTTTAGAAACTTTTGATTTTCCATTATACTCTCTGGAGATTTTAACAATTAATTTACACAGTTTTCATGTCTTCACTACTAAATGAACAATTATTCAAATTTCCTTTATTTTAAACTATGAAGCATCTTTTGTACATTTTAACATATTTCAAATCTCTTATTATTATCCCACGTATTAATTCATTTTTGTTTTAACCTTTTTATATTTCTTGAGTTCTTGTTAATAATTTAAGTACAGATCTAGTCACAATATTGTTTTCGCACTGTGGATAAATTGAATTTCTCAAATAAATTTTTCATTCAATCCATAAACCACAATTATTTTTCTCAACAATATGTTTAATATTTGATTACTGATAATTTTTTATTATCGCTCATGCGTTTAAATGATAATACTATCACCTTCAAAGTACTAAAATATAGAATAATCTCTAGTCAGTAGTGTACAGGATGGCGCCCGAAAAGCAGCATATTAAGCATTACTTTATTTTTCGCATTCTAGTCGAAAAAAAGCTGTAGTCTTCTTTTTTCAAATACATTTCATTCATTTTCATTTGAAACATTTATTTTATTATGCCTCTTTGACACCATTTAATACATATATATATATATATATATATATATATATATATATATATATATATATATATATATATATATCTGTGTGTGTATGGTTAAAACTCTACAAAGTTTTAAATTATTCTAATACACATGTTTCATGATTTCATCAAATATACATTTCAAAAGAAATATTTCTAATAAGTTCATTACATTACTACTTTATACACGTGCACGTTTTACAAATTATTTGTTATTCGAAGTGTGATAATTCTATTAATATTACAAACTAGCAATCACTATTGCTCAAACAGGTATCAACATTTTTATGGTAGTTTAGCAATCGAAAATTATTGTTAATATATTATTAAATCATATAACATTTTCCAGATCTTAAATACATCTACTGAAATGTTGCACTGTATGCATTGTATCAATTAAATATATGAAAGTATAAGAAATAATAAAATGATAATGACAATTTTCATATATGAAAAAAAACAATCATTAAGGTATTTAATTAAATCAGTAGCCATTAAGTAGGGTTTCTAAACATTGACACTGTTTCACTGTCATTTAATTATATATTTATATACATGTTGACAATAATTGTGCTATTTGTGAAATAGAAACATTTCTATTCATTAAAACTAATTGGAACGTAAAAATGAATATGTGCATTTGATAGATGTTTATATTTAGTTTGAAATTTCAACAATTTTATTGCAAGAGATGTCATTAGATTTCATAAAATAAAGTTTTTTTAAAAAAAAAATGATAAGCTTCTATTAACTCATTAACTTGCAAAATCTTTTTGATAGATAAATAACTTTCAACTTGTAGAAATGTTAAAATGTAGTAAATGAAATATTTAAGAAATGATTACATGGAGTTTGAATCTGATATGAAGAAACTGTACTATTCAATTAAAATTTTTGAAACAATATTAATATATGCACATTTTTATATGGTTCTTCCTCTTCCTATTTCGAATAAAATACACGGAGAATTATTATATAAAACGTCTATTCATTTTGCAGACTGAAGATTTTTTGTAATTGAGCAGATTCTATTCGTACAGCGAACATTATTCTCTGTCATATATATATATATATATATATATATATATATGGAGAGAGAGAGAGAAAGATAAACATATTTAATATATTTATAATTATTTTAAGTACTGAATTAAAATTCATATTCACATATTGTTTGTCATGTGTCTGTGGTTTGTCACGTCTCATTTGACACAGAACCACAAAAGTGTAATTTTCTAATAAAACAATAATAATTGTAAGAGCAATTATATTCATTAACAGATTATATTCCAGTCATTTAAGTAAGGATTTTAGACAAAACTTTTCTAATATATAAGGTGTATAAATTATGTGTACACATGAATGTTTACAAAAAAATGGAATACATTTCAATTTTCAGAATATCCCTCATATTAACTAACATAAGCTAATACAAGACATTAGGTGTACAAATTAGTTCGGTATCTTGAATAAATATGGAAAAATGAAATACATTTTAATACTCAAATATCTCTCATTATTTTATATAAATTTGCTCCATCTGTTGGGATATTGACGCATCCCTTGTCGAAAAAATATGGCAGCTTTGGGTCGATGAAGTAGTAGTGCATTTTTGGACCTCCTCCATTATTTTTGCATTTTTATGCGACACAACACTTTCTACTGAAGTTGTACAAATCACTTCAGCGACTCCGGTAGTATTTTTTTCATCTGGAATTCGCAAAGTAAATAATGCTTAACAGGCTGCTTTTTGAACGCAATCGTGTTCACTATGTTTTATGAGGTTATATCAACTGCTTGGCTAAGATATATAGTGTTTTTAAATGTTAAAGTTGTTACTTTAAAATCCTTAAATAGCGAAAATATATTTTAATTTAAAACAGAGTTATGATTAATTCAATTTAAAGGTACCGAATTAATTTTTCTATAAGCTACAACTTTTAAAGTAAAAATGTTTTAATTTATTATTTTAACAGAAATAGTGTAATAGATTTCTGATATATTTTTAACAGCATACATATTTGAAAAAATAAACAATTAAAAAAATAAAACATAAAATACACTCCAAATATAAAAAAATGGAGTATATTAATTTATTTGTGAAAATTAGTAGAAACAAAGAAAGAAAGAAAGTTAATCTTTTTAGTATGCAGTCAATTATTTTTATTTTTTAAGTTTTTTAAATTTTTTTAATAGAATTTCTATTTAAAATGTCATTTCTTAATAATTGATTTTATTATTATTTTATTTACTAATTGTTTGATAAACTTTGATTTAGATTTTGACTTATATGGATTATCTACAGAGTTAGAGGTACAAAACGGAGTTTAGACTATTTTTGAACTATACTCACACTTTTTTGTTATTATTGAATATAAATCAACTATTAATACACAAAATTGTTCTTTCTAAAAATAAACAGATCTAATTCAAATGTTTGTGCCTTTACACTTTTAAGATCATCGAATTACCATCAAAATGAGTACAAATCAAAATCAAAAAGTAAACCATTTTTGACTATATTGATCAAAAAAAAAATGTGTATTATCTTTGAATAAATTCATTTGTGAAAGTAAATTTAGACATAGTGTCAAATGTGATTAAAGAGAGTGTAAGTAAACAGTTCATTGTATATCAATATATAATGCTGACTCAAATATCTTTATAAACGATTATCACGTCTTAAATTTGCAACATTTATTTAAAGAAATCTTGTAAAAAATTGAAACAAAATGAAATATTTGGTAGTTAATTTTCTAAACACGCACAGACATTCAATAACTGTTATATATGTGTATGAATGATCAAATGTTACAGACAAAGAATGAGATCGCTATGTAGTGAAAGGAAATTATACTAGATCAAAAAGTGTTCTTTTATAATTCATACATACATACTTTATATATATATATATATATATATATATATACTGCATGAATGACCACAACTGAACGCATTCACTTTTGGAAGACTGATCTCGTTAAGAAATATGCTCGTTTAATGACTAATTCTGTTCTTTCGAATTCTATTTTTTTATAATTATATATATATTTTTACAAGAACCTTCAACATGACAATGAAAATTAGTCACGTAAAGGCGATTAATATTTTTGATATTTGAAAATCAACAGGAAGTTAAATAGGTGTGTGTCTATTCAGCGAAAGGAAAAGATATAAATAGACGTTGAAATATGAAAATATATTTTAATATTGCATAAAATCATTTACTAACTGGATGTTATTTTGTTTTATTTAACGTTAATGGTTTTCTTTAGGCTTGGAGAAATTATCAGTGAATATTTTCTTGCTTGTTAAATAAATCGACTTATATATTTATTTTATTCAATTCAATTTTGAATTACATACACATTTGTGTGTGTAATTGAAAAGGAAAACGAATATTTCGTCGAACAGTTGTGTTGGTATTCTCTTCAAAACTGTATATAAAGATAATATAGTTAGGCTAAGGTATGCAGGTGTTTAATTTGAAATTGAACTCATCTACAGATGATATTCGGAACAAGAATACCGGCATATTCTGAGTCTTATACAGTGGCGCGTTATCCTATGGACAAAAAGAGCAATTGTTTGCCCCCCCCACCAAAAAGAGGAGGAAACCAATTTTTTATAAAATCATTGTTGTACTGTAGTACAACACTGTACATGGGTCTCTCTTAATTTAAATTTTCCTAGGTCTTATGAAGCTATAACGCGTCTCTGGTCTTATATTCTTTTGTTTCTCAGAAACTCTCTTTGTTGTTCTTTTGTTTATCATAGACTTGTAAGTCGTATTATCTTCTATTATAATTATTTGTGATAAATAATATTTATTTATCACAAATAATTATAATCAAAGATAATACGACTTAAAAGTCTATGACACCCGGATTTGCTGATTGTTAAGTGAATATTTTTCGGGGTAGTAGAGGACAAAATGTATAGTTTTTTTCACTTACTCAGCTCTATTTATTAGGTGTTCAATTTAATTTGATACTTTTAGATTCAATCAACTATAACTCTATTTTAAATAAAAATATTTTCTCATCGTTTTAGGATTTCCAAGCGCCAGTCTTAACATTTAGAAACACTTTATATCTTGGTCAAGCAGTTGGCATAACCTCACATACCAGCAGTGAACAAAATGATGTCCGCAGAAAAGCATATTAGGTATTGAATACTTTTCGCATTCCAGTTGAAAAAATGCAAGCGAAACTGCGGAAATGATTTGTTCAATTTTGGTGGAATGTGTTGTGGATGATAAAACATGCAAAAAATTGTCTGTCATATAGAGGGAAGTTAAACAAAATAATGGGTTATATTTTGAAGATTGAAATGTATTCCATTTTTCTGTAAATAAATATTTATTTTCTATAAAAAGGGACTTGAATTAATTTTTAGACCTAATATTAAAATGAAAAAAATCAAAAAAATATAACTTATTAATATAAACTTGCAAAAATCTGTGCGAAGATTCGCCTTTTATTACTTGGAATAGGAACATCTTGTGATAAAAAGAACACAAATATGTATTAAGGAAAGATTATTATGCTACTAAAACCGTGGGATTCATTTTTTCAGCTTGTGGGAAGGTGTTGTGATGCATAAACCATTCAATAAATGTTAAAAACAGTTGAAAAGGTCCAAAAATGCATTGTAATTTCATTGACTCAACATCGGCATATTTTTTTCGACAAGGGATTCGTCAGTTATCCAGTAGATGGAGCCAAGTTATATAAAATAATGAGGGATATTTTGAGGATTTAAATGTGATTATGTCTCAAGTAAATAAATACTCATTTTCTAAAAAAAGGCACTTAATTAATTTGCACACTTACCAATTCAAATTCTGTGATTGAATTGTACAATAAGATTACAAATTAGTATATTAAAATACAGTTTTGTTGAATAACAAACTTATATATAAATAAGGTGAAAAAATCTAATCAAATAATTCATAAAATTCATACATTTGTAATTATAAAATGTCAATAAAGAACGGTCTTTATTAAAAAATTGGTCACATTGAATATAAGTAGCAGAACGTGTTTAACATGGATTAAAAAATAGGATCACATGTACGGACAACTGACATTTATTTCTGAAATTTTTCTCAGGGGTCACAGAAAAAAATTGAATAAATATGTGACTAAAAATAGAAATTAAATTTACATACCGTGTAAATCTGAAACATGAAAAAAAGAGATGTGATATATTCATTCTACGATACTATAATTACACAAGTGATTATGTTAAAATGACTATAAAATTCAGGTGATCTACTTTCAGTATTCACAATATACTTTATGGTTGATTATTAGAAATGCATTTCTTGCATAACCAGTGAAGAATTTCGCAAGTTATTTTAAGCTGTTGACCTAGGTGTGGCATACGATTGAAAATAATTATTTCTAGATGAACGATGATCGAACATCGATCAGATTTTTTTTGAGTAATTAAAAAAAGTTACAGTTCGTAAACAGTATTTCAATAAAATTAAATTGTTAGGAAATTTATTAAATAATATAAATTTCATGAAGATTTATGATGAAATCAGTTAACGATTCATTAAACTCTTAATTATTTTATATTTTTAAATTATTGTATAAATTTACTTTACATAAATTACAACAGTTGCCAAATAAGTAAACTTTCTTAATTAATTCAAACCGATACAATTTTCTGGAAGATTTTTCATATAATTCATAATTTTCTTTTATTATTCAACAGATAGTTCATTCCTAATTTATTTTACAAATGATCATTATTACAGTTTTTCAGAAACAGGATCAGTTAGTGATTTATTTTCAATATATAATTTCCGTTTTTTTTTTATAAAATAATAGTTTATTTAAAATATCAATGTGATTGTAATTATATACATAGTTACCTTGTAAGTTAAGGTTATTAAAAATACTTTCATTTATGTTCTTTAGGTCACTTGCGTTTAATAAAATAAAACAAAATTTTTAAAAATGTTTTATTTTAAAATATATGTTTAATAGTAAAATATTCTCTTATAAAAATAAAGGAATATTTTGAAATGCTAAATGGGAGAAATATGGAATACTTGCAAATTATTTTTAATGGAAATTGTTTTCTTCGTTTTAGAAGATAAGATTCAGCAAATTTCCAATTTTTTATATTTTCAATAATTGACTATTTTGAAACTATAAATATATATTTTCATAAAAATGGTATCACTGTTAGAAAAAAAACATACCGAAAATAATTAGCAAAAATAAATATAGAAAAGATTTAAACAAATAGGATTATTTACATGAATGCCAGTAAATTATTTAAAAAATAAATTGTTTTAGTGTTTTTAAGCAATTAGTATGACCAAATGTTCTTTTTCCTAAATTTTCAGTAATTAGTGATTGCTTACTTTGAACCTATAAATTGTATTTTTATGAAATATCAGCATCCTTAGAAAAAAATACAGTACAGAAAACAATGTGGAAAAATGGAAGAGAGAAACAAATTTACAAGTAGAAACATTCAATTAGTAAACATTTTGAGAAAGAAAAATGTGTAATGTTCGCAGGATTGATTTATTTAAAAAAAAGTTATAATATAATCTTAGCATTGGGGTTAAATTTATTGTGGTTAATAGAAAAATAATTATGGTTTATGATCTTCAAATTCCTATAATTTTTTTAATTTAAGTGTTTTTAAGCGGACCAGAACGGTTGGATGAGTAGCGCTTAACTTTTATGCAAGTTCTCGAATTGTTGTGGGTGGTTCTGATTCAACTAACGCGTTCAGTTGGTCGTTGTGAACTGAAGAAGGATCCCCATGATCTTCAAGGTTTTCATTCCCAGCACGAAATTTTTGGAACCACCATTGCACCGTACGTTTTTTAACAGCACTCACATCAAAAGCATTGTTTAGTTTAAGAGCAGTTTCTGCTGCTACCACCCGTTTTGAACTTATACAAGAAAATGGTAATATTTGCTTATTTTCCATTTTTAATTCTATAGCCCATTTTAAAGCAAAATTACTAACAAAATCAAAGTCGATGTTACCAAAGTACAGGCCGAAAATGTACTTCAAAATGATATTAACATGAAGACGCTAAAATAACACTTTCATTGAAAAAAATAAGGTTAAAATTCAAAAAACGAGAACTGCAATTATTTTCTATTAACCTAATAGTTTCACAAATTAACTTTTCACACATCTCATAAATGTTCAATAATTTATTATTGGTCATTTTTGATTATTGCTTATGCGCATTTCGATAGTAATCCCAACATTTTCAAATCATAAAGGTGTAGAAAAATAAAGATGATGGCATAGTCATCAAAGAATCAAAAATTCTCATCATTTATTGAAAAAATTAGAACATAAAAAGTATGCGCTTTGTGAAAGAAAAAATATTAGTGAAAATCATCCATACGCTTTCAACCATAAATACTTCTTTAACAAGAAATTACATCCCCAATATTAAAATTGTAACTAGTCTATCATCATAAAACATAATAATCAATGTGCACGATACCATCACTTTAAAAGAAACATTAATTTATATAAAGAATTAAATCAAACTCCTAATCTAATTAAAATTATATACGAACACGTTTTTCTAAAAATATTAATAAATATATTAATATACTGAATTTAATATATATATATATATATATATATATATACAAAATGATTAAATAGCCGCCATTATCTTACTTATTCAGTTATTCTTCAATAAATAAAATATATAAGAAAAGTTAATAATTCTATAGAACAAATAAAATTTAAAATAAGAGAATTTGATTAAAATAATGAAATAAATTAGAATCATCAAGGACGTTTTATTTTTAGCAAAATAATTATCTTTGCTAAAATATTTTTATTTAGGTATCATCCTACACACACCTACACACCTACATACATATATATGTATATATACATAGACGAGGGTCATTTGATAAGTATGGTAAAAAAGCAAGTTAAAAACCATTTTTTGGAAAAAATAAATTTTATTTCACAACATAATCTCCATTGTGGGTTATACAGTTGGTCCAGAGAGCCTGAAAAATATGCATTAATGGCGGCGATAACATCTTCATTTAATGAGAATTTTTTCCCAGCGAACCAAATTTTCAAATTTGGGAAGAGGAAGAAGTCACACGGGGTCAAGTCGAAGAAAAGAGTGGATGACGAATCAATTAAAAGCTTAATTCGTACAATTTTTCCATTGTGAGAAGGCGCATTTTTCTGCTGAAAGAACACTTTATTGTACACCAATCTTGGCCGTTTTTGTTTCAGTTGTTGTTTCAAACGGTCCAATAATGTTCCACAATAGGCTCCTGTCATCTTTTTTCCTTTCGTTAAATATTCGATCCGTGTGATTCCTTGGGAATCCCAAAAAACAATGGTCACGACCTTCACAGTCAACAAAACGAGCTTTGTCTTCTTCGGCATATATCTACCAATCGTTATCGACTAATTTGACTGCTGCTTCGACTTAGGTGTGTAGTGATGGATCCATGTTTCATCCACGGCAAAGAATTGACGCAAAGAAATTTGCTCGGTTTTTTCAATTTTTGTCGCAACTGCTACAGTGCTCGCTTCAAACATTTGTGGAACATGAACAATGCGTCGCTTATGGTTGAAATTTCACCTAAACTTGTTTGAAAAGTGATACTTGATAGCAGACGTTACCAAATGAATGATGGCGCCATATCATAGAAATTTACCAAACTTATCAAACGACCCACGTATATATATATATATATAGAGAGAGAGAGAGAGAGAGAGAGAGACAGACACAGAGAGAGAGAGAGTATAATAGATAAGTATACTCAAATATAATTTGAAATCGAAACTTCATAACTATCTCTATAATATAATAGAATAACAAGCCGAAATCTAAATATGTCGTGTTCTATGGCGATTAATCAACCGTTCAACAATAGACTGTGGGAGCATCTCAAAAACAAAGCCTGCAATATCATCAGTACCTACGCATAGTACATAAAAATCTACGAACGCACACACTAATGATTCTGGTAAAGTTGAACTAAACTGTAAACAATCATACATGATTGACAAGTTGGAAATATCTTAGAAAGTCGACTGACACTCATGCAATTATTAGTCACGGTTGTGATTATCTCATACTTGGTTTAGCACAAAATCACATCGTTAATATTTAAAAGTTAGCTTGACGATGAACAAGGACGAATTAGCTAGTTGTTTGTTTTTGTAAGAATAGACAAACGAATTAATATGACACTATATATATATATACACACAAATAATGGTAAATGATTTAGCAATCATATTATGAAAAATTTTATCATAATTTAAAACGTACAAAAAGTTTAATTGTATGCAATTTAGTTAATTCTATTAAAATATACGTTCTACTCATAAACACGTGCGAGTTAAATGTAATTTAATAAAATATAAAAACTTGTAAATTAATCTGCAAAATTTTATACGTATATAAAATAATAAAGATTGAATAATAAAAATTATTCTAAATATTTAGATCGTAAGAATAGATATAACGCTGTTCAATTTTGAGTAAGTGAATTTTAAAAGGATTTTAATTTGATTTATAACCAGATTATTTTTTTTTTTTTTGGTTCGTTTGATACACGTAATAAAGATTTTAATCAATTTTTATAACTCAAATAAGAATATATATATATATATATATATATATATATATATATATATATGTATATGAAATATAAGAATTATAATAAAATGTTCATGCTGCTAATTATTATATTCGGAGATTATAGCCTTTCATACTGGAAAAATGTCGTTATTAATAAATAAAATTTACTTTGACTCTTACATAGTTTTATAAATTTCTATACATTTTTAGAGTTGAATACATTTTTATATAGTTTTTTAAAATTGTTCATTTTTTAATATATGATTTTACTGTGTTGTACTAACATTATTTTTATTATATTTTTTTATTACATGACTTTTCTTTTAAATGACTAGTTTATGCATCTTCTAGTAAATAATTATAACTAGATGAAGATGTTACATGTGCCGAAACTAGTCGTAGTAGATGAAAACTTGTATTATTGAACAGGAAAAAGTCTACTATAATAATACATCAATGAGATGACCGGTATAAATACAGACAATTATCATAATACCGTTTACATTATAGATAATTCACTTTCACAAAATTTTTATTCTAATCTCAAAACCACAAAAACATAATCAATAATCATTTTTTGAATACAAATAATAAGAATTTTTTTATATGTCTTCGAGTGAATGAAACAATTATATCTAAATTAAAAACTGTCATAATTTAAAATCAGTAACAAATCTCTTAAATATGTAGTAAATATGTATTTAAATCGACGAAAAATTATTTGTTTTTTTTTTTCTATTTTTGAAAAAATAAGAAAATAACATATCTAATTTCAACTTACATTACTTATATTCTAACTTCAAAATAGCAATTCGAAAAGGATGTGTATTTGTATATTAATAGAAAAGAAAGTTTTCTTTTAAAGTAAAATTTAAATTTAAACAATTTCGGAACACAATTAGAATTTTTATAAAAAGAAAAGTATTTTCAAATTCGAAAATATTTTTTATTATTCATTTACTAGGAAATAGGTATTAAATAATGTTTTATTTTCGCATTTAGAGTTTGACACTGTGACTTAGTTTACAAATGAATTAATACTTTAAACGCAGGACAAATTAACTGAAAAAATAGTTTTGTCCAGAAAACATTATTTTCTGACTAAAAGTGTTTAATAAAAGATTATTATTAAATCTGATTTCTTTATGAGCATAGTCTGATGGTATAATTATCATACCTTGAGAGAAAAGGTACAAAAATCTTTTTTTAGAAATTTTTCTTTATTTAGGTATTTTGAATTCAAATAGCTATTATTTAATATTTATTTAAATGTATAAAATCAACAATCAAAAACGATCAATAATTAATTATGAAATGTTTTTGATTAGAAACATTTATGGTTTGTGAAATGAGTGAAAAATTAATTTATGAAAGTGAATTTAGCCACAATTCAATTAAAATAATATTATGGCCAAAATAAGTAATCAAAATACGAAATAAAAGTGTGTAAAACTAGATATAAAAGAAAAATCTAACTCAATGAATAAAACATAAATAACGAGCTAAAAAATCTAAATACAAAATAAAAGGTGCTAAATATTAACAACAGAAATAAAAAAAGAAAATAATATTCACAAGTAATTGAAAATGGTACCAATTTTAGAAATGGCTATAACAGAAAATAAACAAATATATTGGTCTGAAAGACTATAATTTCTGGAACAATTTATATTTGTTGGTTAAAGAATGAAACGACCTATAATTAATTTAGAAAATAATAAAATATCCTTTTAAAGAGAATTTTTGTTTCAAAATTACAATTTTTTTGTATAAAGTTATAATTGTTTATGGTTATATTTGTGATTCGGTTGATGTTTTTTCCAATGGTATTGGTTCTTTTGAAGCATGAATTTCTTTATCTACTACAACTAGTTTCGGTACGTATGTCATCTTGAGGTACTCATCGATAACTTTCTGATAAAAGCGGCAGATAAAAGTTATTTATTATCTGGTAAACCTTTCAAAACTAGTCTACTAATAAAAACTAGAAGTTAAAAACTTGATTCCAAATAACCAAGTCTACTAGGGCAATTTAGATATGAATTTTACAAAGCATTTGATTTTTAAGTACAGAATCTTCACACGGAAACTTCTTTTTATATTAATTTACTGTGAAAATATTATTCAAGTACTGTTAGATGAATTTCTAATGCGCCCTGATAATACTTTATCACCAGTTATGTATGAAAATTACTTGACAAAAATAATTCTAATGTTTTAGAAAATGTATTAGAGGACTAGTAAACAATAATTCCAATATTTATGTTCAAAATATTGAAAATAATACCAATAATGCTATTATATAATGGCTGTTGCTTTTAAATAAATATTAAATAAAATATATAAATAGAATACAGTTTTTTATTTTCAAGAGCAATACATTTCAATAAAATCAGAATAAATTATATTATTATTAAGTATTTAAAAAGTAAATCAACATAAATGAAATGAAATCTGCAAGATATGCAAATAACATGAAATAAAAACTGATCTTTACTGTAAACAAAACGCATCCATCAAATATCATACTGTACAAATCATACCGCTATTTAAGTAAGAGTGATACGAGTACCGAGATACCGGCCTTGAGCCATATTTTCCATTCTAAAGAATACCATAAACACACCAACAAACTCCATGTAAATAATTTCATTGTTAAATAAACAAAATAAAAGAAAGTAACATTATTGTCTAGGTGGGAAAGTTTTCAGTGACACTTTTCTATCCGAAGCAAAATACATAAACAGTTACCTAAAACGCTAAATCATTGATTTTTTAAATCGCTACTTTCAATTTTAGATACTCGTACGTATCTGCACACCGTTTAGTATGAAATTACCGTTCCATTCCGACACCTACATACAAATATAAAATTATCACGAAATTAGCGCTATTTGAACATCTTTTTTAGAGACTAATAGTAGATATAAAATTTTACAGCATCGTTAATGATGTTCATCTAATGATAATGCGACCTTTCGAATTTCCTCTTACACTGATTAAAATTATCATGTCTAGAGAACATACATAATTGTATACCGGATCCGTCGATGTAAAAGTGCTGCCAACAAATTCATCTGAACATTATTAGTGTAAAGTGGTAGTAATTTTTATTTTCAATTCGTGAGCAAATGCTTCAGGCAAATGTACGTCGATTCGAATGCGATAAAGTGTATTCCACCATACAATTCGTTTTGTTTTCATTAACTTTTTTTAATGACTCAATTTATTTCAATACTGGTTTAGTAAAACAAAACAGAATGAAAGATGAATTAAGGTTATTAATGTCTGTTTTATTACAACTGAATCTGTATTTGTGAATTTTATAATAGAAAGTATTTACAATAAATTGTATTTTTGTATTTTCAACAATAGAAAACAAAATTACATTAAAAATTGAAACAAAATATGGATGAATGTTTCTTTAGAATCCGCACGATATTGATGATAAATAAAGTATTGGACCAGTACAAAAGTTAGTATACGATTTGAAATTGAAACTCAGGCAATTATTTTTCGCAGAAAATGCTTTTATTAATCAATTATGTATTCGCCATCGTTTTCTGAAATCATTTTCTAACGGTCAGGCCGCTCTTGGATTCCTTGTTCTTAAAAGATATATGGTTTTTAGGCAAAAAAATCGATGAGGGTTGTTTTAGACGGTCTCCACGGTGTTAAATTTTTTACTGTTTAAACTATTCTGCAGCGAGCGGACCAAATGATAATCCGAAGGTACAATGTTTGAAGAATACGGTGGATGCGATATAATTTCCCATTTCAACTGCTTCAGTTTCTGCAGAGTCAGTTTTGATGTATATGGTTTTGTGTCGTCATGGTGGAAGATGACCTCCTTGCGATGGGCCAAAATCGGTCGCTTTTCTTTAATTTCTGCATTCAGTTTGGTTAATTGTTGTCAGTACTTTTCCTTAGTATTCGTTTTACCCCGTGGGAGCAGCTCAAAATAAACAACGCCTTTGCAATTCCACCAAACACACAACAACACCATCATCGGATGCAAGTTAGCTTTGGTGACTGGTTCTGCCCTTTCATTCGTTTCTTTCCACTTTCGTCTGCATCGGACGTTGTTGTATAGGATCCATTTCTCATCACCAGTCGCAAATCGATCCAAAAAGTTTCTCTGTTGTAACGTCCAAATAAAGAAACTGCCAAAGAGATGCGATCAAACTTGTTTTTTTCAGACGAGTGCGGTACCCAGGTATTGAGCTTAAACATGAACCTAAGCTTCTTTAAATGCTAAAATGCAATAGATCTGCGAACTTTGAGTGTCTCGGCAACCGCTTCTGTGGAAATTCGCGAGTCATTGTCAACTGAAGTGCGCACAACATTGTCGTCGATCGCAGTAGGCCGTCCAGAGCTGGGTTGACCTTTTAGGTTAAAATCACTAAGTCGAAATCTAGCAGACCATTTTTTCACAGTTCGAAGTGATGGTGCATGGTCCAAATAAATCTCCCGAATATTTTTCGTTGCCGCGCTAGCAGTACTCCTTTCCGAAACGTTTAAAACATAACGTGAGGAAAGTGTATCTTCTCGTTGTCGATTTTCAAAAAAAATTTTGCACACAAATCGAATCGAAACAAATGCGTGATACTCAATGAGAACTGTGATTGTTACCTTTCAAACGATATATAACATGAATACATTTCAATCACGAACGCTGTCATGTAGCACTCTTAACACCACCTATTTAATCGTTTATGAACTTGTACACTGATCCAAAATATACAATTGAGTGTGTATTAAGTATTTATTGGAGCGCATGAACTGGGCCATTAGAAAAATATAATTATTAAAATAATAATAATTAGTGTATATATATATATATATATAGTGTGTGTACGTATGTATGTATGTGAATACATTAATTGTAAAATTAAATTTCGAATAAAAATTTGATTAATTAACTGTGATTATATCATATGACTTGTATAAATAATTATTTGTTCGTAAGTAAGCTAATGAATTAATTAAAGTGTATCATATTTTTTTTATTGAGTAGTCAATGAAATGTTTTATTTAAAAAGTAGTTCGATATAAATTATTTAATACCATTTTTATTCCAGTTATCTCTATAAAATTATTCTTTTCATTTTTTCTGTTTTATACAATTTATATAAATATTTATGTAAAATCGTTAATCTCAGAAAGTGAATATTTCTGTAAGAATTAATTTTACAACCAGTTGGTACAAGAATTTCTCTCGTGGAATGTTTCGATAATAAAAAAAAATATTTAAGATTTAATTAGGCATGCATTTCCATGGATTACATACGGTGAAAGATGTGAATTTTATTATATAATTGTTAGTAAATAAGAGGAAATAATTTAATCAGTTATAATAATTGAACATGGTTCGAATTGAATTAAAAATAAATGTATGTGAGAAGTAAGATCGAAATCGAAACTAGAGAAAAAAAATATGACCTACAAATCGTTGGTTTTCCTGCAATTTTTTTCTCTAAATTGTTATTTAGGTGAGACATTAACGCTTTTTAATTTCATATATCACGTGCAGGAAAACAATAATTAAAATGATCGTTTCCGTTATGTGTTTCGGATAAGTGGACCATGATATCATAACTGATTCATCAAATATCAGTCGACCCATAAAATCAATGGAGACTTTTCGAAAATGCATATTTGTTTCATACCTCACTGGATGTTTTCAATACATTTCTGAATATTTTATGCACTATCTAAATAACAATCTTTGTTTATTAACACACTTTCAACATGGAGCGATCTTGTAAATAATTTTATATTTACTTTCATTGAAAAAATCAAATTCAATTAAATAACAGTGGTGTTATCTTATGATTCAATTGAATTAAATACTTTTTATGAGTTTAAATATCAAATTTTAATATAAAATATTTGAAAAAGTTGCTTACAACAGTAAGAGTTCTATCTATAACGGTAAAAGTTACAAAACAAGATACTTTTTAAAGTACTGAATTTAATCATGTTATTTGATGCCTAGAAAAGGTTCAAATTCAAACACACAGTATAAGAATGCGTTCAAAGAAATAGAAACATTTTGTAAACAGAAATAATTATTAAATTTTGATGTAAAATACATAATTTAATTAAAATTTGTAATAAAAAATTAATAAAATTTTAATCGTAAGATATTGGTCTTATATTAACTATATATTAGAATAAAAAGGTAATAATTAAAAATGTATGTTTTTTTGTTAATTTTTATGTTTACCAGTTTTGAAATTTGTATCAAAAAAAAGTTTTATTCATAAAACTTTCTTGATGAACAGAGATTTTAATATTTATTGATTTTACAAAATCCTTTCTGACAATTCTACTGTTCATTTGTTGAACAGTATGAGAATGCATTCAAAAAAATATAGAAACATTATTAGAACCCTTAAATTTTCCCTAAAGATTTTACAATCCCTAATGTAATTCTTGATTTATACGATTTGCTTAGATACGAGTTACATTTATTTAGATTTTTGAATTTTTAACGATCATATATTTTAAATAATTCACACACAACTAATGAAACCGGTTATATAAAAACAGGAGTTCAAAAAGATTTTAATGAAGTAGCTTTAGGTAATCTTTATTTTACATATTTGAATTATTAGCTATTTTATATCAAGCAACTTTCAGACAATCTATGTTTCTTAAATTTGAATTCTTAAGACAGGAAAGACTGAGAAGCATAAGTTATCTTTAAATAACTTAATAATCGAACTGATTTATAGTAAAAAGTAATGATAGCATCTCAACAGAGTATAAAAATAGAGTTTGTTACAACATAAACGGTGATAAAAGAATCTAAATATACGTGGGTCGTTTGATAAGTATGGTAAAAAGCAAGTTGAACACAGTTTTTTTTAGAAAAAAATCGATTTTATTTCGCAACATAGTCTCCATTCAGGGCTATACAATTGGTCCAGCGAGTCTGCAAAATACGCATTGACAATTCCATCATCCTCATTCGACGAAAATTTCTTCCCACCGAGCCAAATTTTCAAATTTGTGAAGAGGAAGAATTCGCACAGAGCCAAGTTCGGAAAATAGGGTGGATGAAGAATCAATTAGAAGCCTAATTAGAGCTATTTTGTCATTGCGACTATTGATTTGTGGGACGGGGCATTATCTTATTGAAAGAGTACTTTTTGTACGCCAATCTTGACCAATTTTTTTCAGCACTTCTTTCAGACAATTCAAGAATGTTGTATAATAGGTTCGTGTTATCATTTTGCCGTTCGTTAAGTAGTCGATCAGAATGATTTCTTGGAAATCCCAAAAAACAGTGGATATCAACTTTCCAGCCGACAAAACAGTCTGCACCATCTCGGCGCACTTTCACCAGTCGTTGTCCACTGATTTGACTGGTGTTTCGACTCAGGTGTGTAGTGAGGGGTCTATGTTTCATCCACGGTAACAAATTGATGCAAATGGCGTTCTTTTTTTATTTACTTATTTTTTTTGCTACTGCTACAATGCTCACTTCAAACATCTGTAAAACTGAACATTGTATCGCTTCTAGTTAAAATTTCGTCTATGCTAGTTTTTAAAATGGCACTTGATAGCAATGATATTACCAAATGAATGGTGGCGTCATATCATAGAAATTTACCAGACTTATCAAACGACCCTCGTACAATTATAACATTCGACACAGTTTTTTCATAACTACTTTTATAAATTTAATTAATAAACTTATCTGAAAATATCTTAAGTCCTAATAAAACAATGCGATAAAAAACATAAGAGAAAATAGATGTCCTTTAACATAATTTATTTTAATACAGAAGGATTTTGTTGAGAAATAATTAAAAATATTGTTTTATTTAAAAATCGATTCAAATATTTTTTTTCCGACAGAAGCTTAAATAAAAATATTTTTATGAAAATACAGGTAACTTTTAATACATAAATATATTTTTAAAAAAATGTGAAAAATATATATATTATTCATTATTTTTTGTGAAATTTACTAATCACAGTAATTCGATTTTTCAGGCCAGTAAACTGTCTATAAATATTTAAATCTATATTTTCTGAAATAGACTATTTTTGGTTTAAAGTCCAGTAATTAAAGAAGTAGTATTCTAGTATAAATATATTTCTAAGAAATAAATTATACATTCACTACTAAAATTATTAAACCGGCACTAAAAAAAGGATAATTTCATTATGTACAGACTATTTTTGTGGATGAAGTTTTATTTCTTATATATATATATATATATATATATATATATATATATATATATGTGTGTGTGTATAATGGTGTTGTGTATTAAAATTATGTAATAATAAAACATATTGTTTATTCATGCAATAAAATGTCTCGATTGAAATAACCGATGTGTGTAATTGATGCAAAACGAATTTATGCAATTCAAGTATCATATCGTCTAATCAACAACCAATACATCAAATTTCCTGAGTCGAAACATTAATTCACGTTGCAAAAATGAAATTTCAACATAGTCGTTCGTATAATAATATTCATTTCAGGTATATGTATGTGTACGAATGTCTAACAAGAAAGATATATTGCTATGTGATATTTTTATACATTTGTGTATTAAATATTAATCGTATATTTTCAAAATCACTTTCGGAAATAAAACGATTTTTTTCTTAACAACGAATGTATATTTTGAGGAAGAAAAAGTATTAAATTTTGACGGAAAATAATGGTTTTATTATCTTAGATTAATGTTCATTGATTTCGAACCGGATGCTTTCTAGCCAGTGATATAAATGCAGTAAATAAATGGAACTGAGTTTTTTGAAATGTGTTTCATTCGATCAACATTTGATAGTAAAATAATATATTAATTTATGTTTAAGTCAGTTTAAATGTATGAAATATATTATTGAAATAATTGAAAAGTAACAATCTTTTATTCATTTCTACTGAATTATATTTTTTAATGAAATTAAACACGTTCTATAATTCATTTTCTTTTTTTAATAAATTAATGCTCTCACATCAGATAACAAAGGCAATGTTTATTTTTTATTTTTGATTTAATTCACTTTCAAAACTGAATTTTTTTCTTCCCAGATCACACAAACTTCTTTAATAAAAAATATTCCTTAAGACTGCGAGAATGATGGCATCGCCACATACCAAAATACACATAAGCAACAATAAAATGATAAATATCATAATGATGATGAAATAATAATCAATTATTGAACAAATGATACAATTCTGTTAAATTTATTTTTATAAATCTATTCTTCTCTCATTTCACAAATCGCAACAGTTTTCTGATCAAAAAATAATTATTTATCTGCTGGAAACTAATTAAAATGATCAATAATCATTTATTGATCATTTTTAAGTAGAAAAAAATTGTAATTTGTGGTGTGCGAGAAAAATTATTTTGTGAAAAAAAGTTATCGAACAATTTTAATCAGAAAAAAATTTGTCTTATATGTAAAGGAATGAAATTTATTTGTGAAAGTCAACATATTTTATTCAAAATGTAATGTAATATCTAATAGATATGTTTTGACAATAAATTAGAATAGTAAATCAGTATTTTTCTTAGCATTTTTTTAGGATAGTCCCTTATGACTACTCAGGAGAATTCGGATTATAATCATTATACGGTTCATGAGTCATTTAGCTTACAAATCTCATTTAATACCAATTATTCTACATTAATAGATTATAAGATTTATTCAGAGAATGTGTAATAAAATGAAGCTAAATTAATTTGTTCTTTCAGTTTGGATTTGCAACAATACTTCTTACAGTTTTGAGCCTCGCTTCCAATTTAATATGTAAATGGTAAAGAAGATGAAATACAATATTTTCAACGCAGTTAATTGAAGTCTAGCAGAGTTAATTAGGCTCTGTAACCATCCTAATTTTGTTCTGGAAGTCTTGATCCTATTAGTTTAGATAAGTGTCTGTTCTCCATTACTAGTTTCGACATATATTTCATCCTTAGGTCGATATTAAAGACCATGAAGTTTCCAATACTTTAAATCTCCAACATATATTTAAGTATAGCACACGGGACGAATTTAATAAAGAAAACTCGGCAGTAATCTGATCCAAAAGAACGAAATTCTCCAGGACACATATCAACGGAATCACTGATATAAAAAAATGCAATTACATATTTCAAATGATTTCTAATCCTCGAAATATTTGTCATTGTATGAACTCTTAATGGACTGCTGATAAATCTATTATAAATACTGCCAGTATGACTGAAATATTCTACCTATATTGAATTAAAGACATTAAGATAAATTTTACAGTAACATGTATCAATAAACTTATGCTTACATTTTTTTTTGTATATGAAATACAGATTTTCATTCAAAAACTCTCTTATTACGAACAAATCTTATCCAGTCAATTATTTTTTCATCATATTTCTGTAGAAATTATTAAGGAAAACTCAACATTTTAGAAATCACGTGATAATACAAGAGTTATTGATAAAATTATTCTCTTTGTTCGCTATGCATTTAATAAGATATGTGTCGTAGAAATTTCATAAAATACAAATATCTGATGTGAAATGTACAAACATTCAAATACATACAATATGTAAATTTCATTCTCGACATTTGGAGACCTGAATGAAGATAATCAGTGTCAAATTTCATTAAAAAATTAACCTTTCAACACAAAAATCTTAAAAGCGTTAATTAAAATCATGAACTTTTAGCGTGTGCTCTTTTTAAAGAATCGAAAAGTATCTAAAATAAATTAATCAGTTTATTGCGTTATTAAACATTCGTTTATATACAATCAAAATGCTAACTTTCTCGATTTTATTTCCAATAGTTTTTTTTAATAAATTAATGACTGTTCGTACGTTGTTTTTTTCAAAAAAAAATATACTCACGCATCGATTATAAAAGAAAGAAAGCGACGCAGTGTCACGTTACCGTTAATAATCATATTTCATTCTCGTTGATGTGATTGCACTGAAATTTGGTAACCACACATTACGTGCATCTATTATGTTTCGAATCGGTTACTGGTAGTTAACGATGATGAATACGAAGAAATTTACATAATTTTAATAATAGTGTCACTTATGGCTAGACGTACCTGTTCACAAAGCCACAATTGTTTTCGACGATTTCGGTTTACAATATATGAACGGATTTAATACGTACTTTCAAGTAATTAAAATCGAGATAAGTACCGATAATTAAAACTCAAGTACATAGACTGTGATATGTTTGTAAGTGACAGTAATTGTATGATACAGTTTGTTATTAAAGAAGTGTGTTATAGATTTCTTTCTTTTTAACATCTGTTATGGCATGTATGAGTTTTTTAAGACATGTGGTTGAATATTACGTTTGTAATTTTACTAAAAAAGGATGGTTAAATGTAGGAAGTCAATTCTGGTAATGCTAGAAAGTTCATGCGAGATACTAGAGATTTCTTTTTGATATGAGACGCGTAATTGACTAAAAATTTTATTTATACGAGCCACAAACACGGTCACAGCACAATTTTTTAGTGTATACTACTTTACATATATTGCTAAATATTATAGTTGTTTGTTTTTAAATTTAAAGTCAAAAATACAAACTCTGTTTATAGCATTAATAATAATATTGGAAGTTATAACATTCATAAAAGTATATTTCACTTACTCTTCAAGCTATGAAATTTTATTTGATCACAAATTTTCAATAATTTATTATTGATCGTTTTTAATTCTTAATTATACACGTTTCGATGGTAATACTATATCATCCTAGAAAATTATATATTGTATTTTTATAATTTAGCGCTCTGAGGCGGTCGTATATCATCATTGAAATGCGTACAAGAAACAATCAAAAATTATCAATTTTGCGTTCTCTGCGGAAAAAATTAATTTGTAAAAGTAAATTTAGCTCCAGTACCCGTACTATATTCTACTATATTCTGAATTTTATGATTATAAAACAAATTGAAAATAATACGTCCTTTATAATAAAAATACACAATTATATATATATATATATATATATATATATATATATATATATATATATATATATATATATATATATATATATAATGTTATCTATATATGACGAAAAAACGTTCAAAAATATCGTTTCGAAATATATATTAAAGAGCATGTTTTTTTAGTTTAGATAGTGTGATTCTAATATTTTCTACGTGTGCGAGCTCTGAAAATAATGAAATTGTCATAGAAATTGATCAAAATAAACAATAAATTATTGAAAATTTTGATTAGAATATTTATAGATGATAGAAAATTTTTCAGTTGTGAAATTGTTTTTAATTTATTAATTATAAAGAGTATATCGAACACAATTTAAATTATTTAATGAACCAATTAAAATTTTACAATAAAAATAAGAGATAGTAATTATGTTCAAAGGGTTGCCTTTCAAAAAAAAATGTAATATAATTGTGACAAAATATTTAAACGTGTCCCATATTGATAAAATTGTAGACGTTTAAAACTGAAGACATATATTTGTTTTAAATTTCATATCAATTTTATTTTTTCTGTTTATAATTATAAGAAATTATAACAAGAGAAGTAATTATAAATGCATGTATTTTGAGATTGAAAATGAATTGTTGCAGCAGATATTAAAATAATTTAAAATAAATGTTTATAGAATTGTAATATTTAGATATTTATATAATCCAAATTTCTATAAAAAGTATTATTTTATTTAGAGAAGCTAAAATATTAGTTTAAATACCTAAAAAAGCACAGTGCCGATCTTGTGCATAACATGACCCAACTGACTGTTAGAAAACGATTTCGTATAATTAGATATTATCGAAAAAAAGTGCATGTTTCTGATATTAATTTTTTGAAAAAACGAAAATGCTCGATCCTGTTAAAAATTTCTAAATTTTTTATCGATATTTTCAGCAGAATCGATACTACTTGACAAATATTTTGACTACAAACATTGAAAATGGATAACGCGGTCGAAAGTCCTCAAAAATCCAAATAAAAAAATTTGGAATTCTCGAACTGGCCAAATTTAAAGGGCCATTAAGCTACTCGTGTGCATAATATGACCAAACTGACGTCAGCAACACGATTTCGACTGATTATATTTTGATAATGTCGAAAAAATTCGCATTTTTTCTAAATTCCGAAAAACAACTACATTAACGAAACAGTGTGTATTTTATCTACATGTTTTTAAACTATTAATTATTTTTCCATATTCATATAAAACAAATTTTTGTAAGTAATCAGATACGATTTTTTAAAAAATAAATAAATCTTACTTTATTTCCAGACTTTGTCAGTTCACATTTAGTAACAAATATTTGTATAATAAATTAGAGATATTTCTGAGCACATACTATTATTCTTAAAAATATCTACTTAAAAATCTATTTATTTTTATAAAACCCTATTTTCTTGGACAAAAATTTTCCAAAAGGAAAATTGTAATTAAAATATGAAATTGATTTCGAAATTAATTATTCATTGACAGAATAATTTTTTATACGAGAAATTGAAGTGTACTGATAGTATAATAATGATACATAAATCAAAAAGAAAAAAGAAACAAATTTCGAACATTAATTTAAAAATCTGATCGATGTGAATGACATTCAGAATAAAGATAATAAAATTTTATATGATAAAAACATAAAAAGACCATTATCATTCGATAGAGAGAGACGCACGTATAATGGATTCATATGCTTACTTACATCAATACATCAACGTTTTGATTTCCATCGATTTCTATAGCACATTTTACACGCGAAAAACTATCGGATAAATTTATTTTCTTCATATTTCACGTGCACAAAGAACCACACGCGACTCACGTGCTGCTCGTTAAACACACATTGAAGTTATTCTATTATAAAGTTACAAAACGTATAAGAGTATTATTTAGAATCGAATGATTCGTTTCAAACTGCATTCTAATATGGAAACGTCAAGAGGACAAGCACTGAAATAGTAAATGTGTTAGTGTGTTACCTAACACATCTAGTGTAACTGTACATTCGGGTAGTTGCAGCGACGACTTCGATATTTTGATATGATTGTAAATCCTGTAAATTTTACAAAACAGTTTTACTACATGAAAAAATGTAGTGCAGTTAACTTCGATGAAGAGACTCGAACTTTTATTGCGTAAAGGATACAAAAATCATTATAAAATGTAGAAGGGATAAGCCTGTAAATTCAATACAATAGACTTGTTCGGTGTTAATATATCGATTGAAATATATAGTTATTATTTTTATTTTATTACATGTATTTTTATATTATCTTATATGGGTGTTGAAGATAAAAAATATGTTCATATTTTTCATATTAATAGAAAAAAGTCTTTTTAAAACAAATATCATTGTTTTCATAAATTATATAATATATTATTGTATTAGGTCGATAGGAAAGTAATTGCGGTTTTGTGCATAAATTTTAGGATCATAAACCGCAATTATTTTTCTAACAATCTAACTTATTTAAGGGCAGTTCAAAACATTAAGCAATTGTACACTGTTTTAATAGTTTTTTGATTTGTGAAACAATCCAAAATTTCTAATTCATATTATACTAACATAGTATTAATTTCATTTATTTTTATTTCATTTTTCCAAATTTAGATTGTCTCATAAATAAAAATTGTCAAAATATCAATCTTTTTTTTACAGTTAAAAAAATTGATGAAATAATTTTTTTGAGAAAACGAGCTCCCTTCCCTTAGAATTTTTATCGAAAAATTGAAGATTTTTCTTATCGATATTTTCAGGGTAATCGAATCTTGTCGACATGTACTTTGACGTACAAATATTAAAAACGTGCAATTCGGCAAATGAAGTTTTGAAGAACGTAAATTAAATTTAGAAAATTTAAAAAGTTAAAAATCCTAGAATTGTCAAACTTTAAAGGGCCACCGATCCGACCCTGTGCATATGATCGATATGACTTTAGTAGACGATTTCAACTTGCGTATATATTGATAATAATGAAAAAAATCGCAATTTTCCGAAATTAGATTTTTGAGAAAACGAAAACACCCCCATATCTCTTCGTGTTTTTCTTGAAAAATTGAGAAAATTTTTTTATTGATATTTTTAGCGAAAATCAAGTAAATCAATTACAGTTCCAACAGTTTACTTTTTAAAAAATAATTTACAATAGGTCAATTTTTGTCATACTTTTTATTGATTTCTATTTCTAAATCTACTTGTTATATCTGACAAAAAATCGATTCAATTTTTTTTTTCCAACAGAAGTTTAAATAAAAATATTTTTATGAAAATACAGGCAACTTTTAATACAGGAAATATATTTTTAGAAAAATTTGAAAAATATATATGTTATTCATTACTTTTTGTGAAATTTACTAATCACAGTAATATAATTCGATTCTTCAGACGTGTAAACTGTCTATAAATATTTAAATCTATATTTTCTGAAACAGACTATTTTTGGTTTAAAGTCCATTAATTAAAAAAGTAGTGTTCTAGTATAAAAATATTTCCATGAAATAAATTATACATTCACTACTAAAATTATTAAACCGGCACTAAAAAAAGGATAGTTTCATTATTTACAGACTGTATTTTTTTAAATAATAATTTACAATAAGTCAATTTTTATCATACTTTTTATTGATTTCTATTTCTAAATCTACTTGTTATACCTGACAAATAACGTATGAATTATTAAGTATATTTTTTTCAACCTATTTTAAAAAGTAATAGTTAATTATTATGCTTATTATTATTATTAAAATAAGTAACTGATATTGCGTGCAGACAATAAAGAAAAGCTAGCGATTCAATTGAAAGGTCACGTTCAGTTTGTAGATTTAATTGAAAACAGGGACGATACATTGTTACAGCATTACGGAAATTGACATAAGACATAATAATGTGTTCCTGAAAATTTCACAAGGTATACATTAACGACTTGTACAATGATTAGAAAACGTACGCGTGATGGTCAAATTACATTAGAACCTCGTAACCGCAAAATAATTGCTATTCAATAGAACGTGTCGCGATTGTGCTGATGCTATTTTTATAATCTGCCAATCGAAGAATATTAGAATTGTTATTTAGTATTCTTGATGGTTTTCAAGTTGTCTTTATCTATGATCGGTACTTACGTTCGGAAACATTCGTTTTATTATCATTTTTTAGTTTTGAACACAGAAATAGATATGGATATTTATTCATTTTTTATAAATGTAAAAAAAAAATTTAAACAAAAAGTATTACTAATTAATAAACAATTATAAAATATATCGTGGGAAAAATAACTGATACATTTCTTTAACTGATTGCAAAGAATGAATTGAATAAATTCATGTTATTTCTTCATCGATTTAATTCATTTCAATTTTAAATCATACATACACAATATATTAATTAAAATTGAATGTTGTTTGACCTAAAAATATTATATATATATATATATATATATATGTATTGAAAATAATTACTGAGAATTAAATAATTAACTAAAAAATAATTAAAAACTAAATGTATACAAATTAGCTTTCAAATAATTTGAATTTTCCTTCAGAACGAAACTTGTTTTAATAATTGATATTGTAGACAATAAAAATGGATATTATTGATCTCATATTTATAAATATTTGTGGTTATTGATTCTATATTAAAAATTGATTTTGCATGTATTGCAATTTTAGAAAAAAACTATTCTACAGTTTGTTATTCTCTGATTATTAATCGAATATTAACTTTTCACCGCACAGAAATTGAATTTTGTAAATAGATATTAAAAGTTATTGAATATTGACACCGATTTGAAGAAAAATATTAATAATAGTGGTTTCATTTTATAGAATTTCTTTTGAAATTTTTATTGAAAAAGATATTCTATTTCTTCATTAGTTTTATACTAGTTTTTAATTTTTGTTTAAAATATGTACAAATTGATGCATTAAATACAAGATTATTAGTTCTTATTAACTAAGTAAACTATCCGTAACTGAACGAATTAATAACCAGTTTAATTTAAATATCAAAAAACTAAACCATGAATTTACATTATTAACATAATTTATAATTACTAATTTTCATCGGATGTTCACTGTTCGATCAACAGTCTATTAATATTTCATAACATGAGATTTCGATACTTATGACATTTTTAGACATTTTAATCGATAGTATAAGAAATTAATTAACTGTCGTTTTTTTCACTTCAAATTTATGATAAATTGAAGAAAATCTCTCTGACTAAATCTTCATTTTAAGAACTGGCGTGTATTGACATTTATTAATATGAATAGAATACAGTAAACAATTAAATTAACATTTTATTCGTAATTATTATACATTTGTTGTTATATATATATATATATATATATATATATATATATATATATATGATAAATGTTTGAGTCTCTAACATAAACCTAAACATGACACACGTGCCGAAATTAGTAGTAAAGAACATTCTCAGCTGAGTCAAATATAGGAAGCCGATTAGGACAATTTAAATTACCATTTAGTGTATTTTAGAAGCAGGAAGTATGGTTTTACTTTTACTTATATTGTAGGGTATTACAAGTCAATTATTGACTTTTATTAAATTTTGAAATATAATTAAAAGTAAATACTCTTAACCATTCGATAATTGCAGAACTAAATATTTGGTTTGTACGAAAATAATTGCGGTTTTTTAACCTTACTTCTTCATTTTAAAGCGTTTTTTTTTTGGTCTGTATTTTGATAAGATCGACTTTGGTTTTATTATTATTTTTTCTTCAAATCGAGCTATTGAGATAAAGATGGAAAAGAAGCGAATAAGAGTAATTTTTTGTATGAATTCAAAACGGGTGCCAAAGCAGCACACACTGCTTGTAAACTAAAAGTTGCTTTTGATGTGGGCACTGTTAAGGGAAGTACGGTGCAATGGTAGTTCCAAAAAATGTGTGCTAGATATGAAAGCCTTGAACATGAAGAAGGTCACGGGTTGCAGAACTCCGAACTCCTGAATTTTACACTACCAGAATAAATAAACTTGTAATTAATTGGCAAAAATATATCGATTCTAATGGTGCTTATTTCGATTAATGAAGTCAATTATTAACTAAGAAAAATGAATATGATTTTAAAGGTCATAAACCGAAATTATTTTTCTACTGACCTTAAATAATAAATCACATCTTTTAAAAAAACTATATATAAAAAATCCAAATGTTCTGAAATACGATTGAGCATATTAAATGGGATTGAATTAATTAGATATAGAAGTCTTTAGAATAATTAAGATAAAAAATCTAAATGTTTTGAAAGAATAATTTTCTAACAATTTTCAATCTTTTTATTATCGCTTAAAGTTATTATATGAAGCGAGACGACTGTATTAAAAATCAAATAGAATACCTATTTTATAGGACAGTTTGTTTTATTCACTTAATCTGTATTTTTTTACCAAAATGTGTTTATAAAAAATATTTTTCCCACCTCTAAATAGCATTTTATTTATTACTAGAGGATAGACACAAAGATTTGACATTAATTTTTATAACACTGTTCATAAATGTGATGTGTGATTATTGATTTTCTCTCTCTCTCTCTCTCTATATATATATATATATATATATATATATATATATATATACAATATAACAAAGTGACAATAAACAAAGGCACGCTAAAGGAAAGCCATTACCTGGAATGTAATACCATAATGATCTCATACATTAAACCATAACTCATACGAAAATATTTTTTAATGACTATCAGCATAAATTCATCTACAAAATCAACAATGATAGATGAGCGATCAGCGTTCGTTTCAGTCTTGTGGAAATAAACGGACACTGGGCGTTCCAGTATACACGGGCGCGTAAGTGAAATGATTGCATACTTTCACTTCGGTTCTAAAATCGAAACAAAAGCCGTTTGGTGACAATCAGTGGCGGAGTGAGAAAGTTAAAAGCCACAATGACATATCAGTTGTATAATTGTGGTGAGGTATTATATAGAAACAATTCTCATTCTGGGATTTTTATTAATTTGGTAATTCCTGTACAAGTGAATAATATGCGTGTAAAAGAAATTTCTTTCTATGAGGTATCCATTCAGTCTTTTGTGAAAATGGGTGGTCTTTGAAACTCCCGAATTGAGAGAATCGAGTACTAATGTTTACGACTCCTCCTGTCACTGAAATAGCCGGTTTCTAGGATATAGGTTTTAGCTAAAATAGATAGATAAATATTTGGGGTTTAAAGTCGAGTTTTTCTAACAAGTGGAGCAATTTTTCAAAGCATATAGATGATAGATAGATAATGTTTGAGGGGGAGGAAGCTATCTTGCCTCCCAGAACTTAGACTCGAAGTCCATTATGCCTTCCCTCGGCCGATTAAAACTACTCGGGAAGTCTCGCTTCCTTCCAGAAGCCTATCAGCCTGCCCGAGTTTATAGACCCTAGTTCGGCCGCAGTGAGGAAAAACTCCCCAAACCATCGTCGCCTTAAATTGATCCATGCCGGACATTCTGCAAAGAGGTGAATGGAGGTCTCGTTGCCTCCCCCCACACCATCTACACTTCCCGTCCGTCCTTCGGCCTTATATATGTTTGTGGTACCTTAGTCTCCTGTGTCCTGTAACAATTCGCACCAGGAGCCGGGAGAAGGATCTGCCACTTGTATAGATTCTCTTGGTCGAGTCCTTATTTGAGGACTGGCCTAAGAGTACCCTGGATTGACGGCAACCGTCAATCTTTCGCCCACCATTCTGAGTGTTCTGACTTGACCCACTCCAGCATATAGATGAAGTCACTTTTAAAATTCAGCCAGCAGAACTTCAGAGTGCTCAAAATGCATTCTCTTTCTGGCACATATGTAACAGCCAAAACCATGCCAACAACTACAATCGTCATTTTTTGGGGAAAATAATTTGGACCATTTATGCAGCAGTACTCGAATACAAGTTCGTTTTTCTTGAACGCGTTGTAAAGTGTCTAGTCGAGGAATTATAATAATCTGTAGAGAAATGTTAAATATTAATGACTATAAACTCTTAGCCATGATATCCACGTCAAATAGATTTATGGTGAAGAGACGAACGAAGAGAAACATCATAGTTCTGCAGATTGGGGTTTAGATGTCTTGCTAACGAATTAATCGTAACATGCACTTCATTAAAATCATTCTTTACAAAATCTAACATATAGTCTCAGTATAAAGATGCTAAGAATGAAACCAAAATATTTCAGTTATAATACCAGTTTTGATAACGATAATAAATGTTATTAATCATTAAAATATTCAGTATTAAATGTTTTCTTTAAAGAAAAATATTCAAAAATATCTTGTATAGTTTTAAAGTTATAAGGATTATGAAACTTTCTTTTAAAATTTAATCACTCTGTGATTTTTCGACAAAATTTATGGATAAAGTAAAACTATAATAGAGTACAAAAACTAACAAAAAAAATGGAGAATATTATCTATTTTTTTAAAGTAAATACCGACAAATATTTTCGGTAATAAGGTCTAAAAACGTTATTCTGTTTTGTTTTATTAAAATCAGACAGTACGATAAAATTTCATTAAAATCTAATATCCACTGCCACTGAATATTTTAGTAGAAAAAAGAAGATTGCTTCTCTAAACGCATAAATGAAGGCGTGGTGAGACAGCTGCGAGGTATATAGCATTCCTCGACCGCCTTTGTTAACACAGACTCCGTACGAACGATTAACACACAGGTAGGGCCGAGACTTTGGTACCATCTTAGACGGTCAACCAACCTGTCGAGGATAGGGAAAGTGGTATGTCGCAGAATACACACGGCATGGTCACGACACACTTTACGTTCAACAGCTTCCGATAAATAATCATCAGTGTCGTTATTATTGCTGTTATTATTATTACATTGATGTCAATATGATACAATGATTTTTTAATACATTGTTGAACATTATTTACAAATCTTATTTGCATAGAAGAGAACGGTGAAATCATAACGTGGGTGACATATCGAATCATTAATATTTAATTAATAGGAAATAGGAAAAAAATAATGAAAGTCGGAATTGAATTTACTAATGAGAATAGTTCACACGAATCGATTTTTTATACTAAAAGCTATGAATTAATATAAATAAATGTTTTTTTATAACGGAGAAATATTGGTTGATACATTCATAAAGGAAAGACAAACGAATAATTTAAAAACATTTTTTCAATCAACTACTAAAGTACAATCTTAATATATGCATACATTTTATTCAATCACCAAGAAAAAAATTAATAAAATTCGTTTGTTATATAAAATATACTTGGTGTTTTTTTAATTACATATATATATATATATATATACATATATTAATATTTAAAAATGTATTCAAAATCTTTTTATCACTTACAACTGGATTTTTAATAATTGGTAATTATCTTTTACTGTCAAGAATAATTCAAATATATTTTTTTCAATAGAATGATTTAGTATTTTAGATATTGTTATTGACTAAATTATTTGGCAGAATCTTTTTAACTGAATCTGAATGTTATAATGTTCCATTTCAAAAATAAATGCTCATCAGTATCATTAACAGATGTAAGAACCGTACACAGAAGAACTTATACAACAGAAAAACACTGATGATTAGTATTAAGTATGAAAAGTATTACAGGCACATGTGAGGGGATTTAAAAATGATTGCTGTTTTGTTTGGTTTGTAGGTTAGTTATATTATTTATTGTTGCTTTATAACAGCAAAGATAGAACAAATCATTGAAGAAAAAAAATTGATCGAAATGAAAAACACTGATTACAAGTAAAATCAATGAGAAACTCAACAATTAGTTAATCTTGAAAATCTATCATCTTTACACATTATATCTTATCAAATCAATACAAATCAACTTAGAGCATGATTTTGTTATTAAAAGTAAATATTTTCAATAAATGGTTAATAAAATATTTGCTTTTAAAATAAAACGGTTGAAGAATTCAAGTGGAAAAATTTAGAAGATCGTAGAAAACGGTTTTTATATTTAAATCATTTATGGCTTTAATCATTCTTTGAACCGTATTATATTTTCTGATAATCGGTTATTTTGATCTTTACAACAATTGTTAGGTAACAAAGAATATCTTGGGAAGAGGAATTAAAAAGGTAATATGAAATGGTGCTAATCATAATTTTTAAAAATCGTTTTTTAATTAATTTCTATCGCAATAGTATTGAAAAAGTAACTTAAGCTTACAATAATAGATAATTAGCGAGAAAACTAAAGGTATTTTTATTGGAACAGTGCAAAAGTTTGTATACGATTTGAAACTGAAACTCAGACGAATATTTTTTGTAGAAAACACTTTTATTAATCAATTATGTACTCGCTATCGTTTTCTGCAATCATTTTCCAACGCTCCGGTAGCTGCTGAATTCCTCATTCGTAAAAACTGAGCGATTTTTCAGCAACAAAAGAGGTCAGGCGGTTTTTGACGGCCTCTACGGTGTTAAATTTTTTACTAATTAAACTGTTCTGCGGCGACCGGAACAAATGATAATCCGAAGGTGCAATGTCCGAAGAATACGGTAGGTATGACTTGGTCTCCCATTTCAGCTGCTTCACTTTTTGCAGTATGTGGTTTTGCGTTGTCGTGATGGAAGAAGACCCCCTTGCGATGGGCCAAAATCTTTAGTTGCTACATTCAGTTTGGTTAGTTGTTGACAGAACTTCTTAATAATCGTTTCGCACAGTGGGAGAAGCTTAAAATAAACAACACCTTTGCAGTCCCACCGAACACAAAGCAACACCTTCATAAGATGCAAGACAGCTTTGGTGACTGGTTTTTCCCCTTCATTCGCTTGTTTCCACGTTCGTCTGCATCGGACGTTATTGCACAAAATCAATTTCTCATCGCCAGTCACCAACCGATCCAAAAAAGGCTCTCTGTTGAGATATCTAAGCAAAGAAACTGCCGAAGAGGTGCAACCAAACTTGTTTTTTCAGACAACGAGTGAGACACCCACGTATCGAACTTCAACGTGAACCTCAGCTTCTTTAAATGCCGAAATACATTCGATATGTCGACGTTGAGTGTTTCAGCGACCTCCTTCGTCGAAATTCGTGAGTTATTATCAAATAAAGCGTGCACAACATCGCCGTCGATCCAGAGCGCGGTTAATCTTCGAGGTTAAATCACCAAGTAGAAATTTAGCAAACCATTTCTTTACAATTGGAACTGATGGTGCATGATACAAACAAACCTCCCGAAAATTTTACTCCTTTCCGAAACTGGTACTACTTTACGTGACGAAAGTGTATCTTTTCGTTGTTCATTTTCAAAAAATTTTCCTACACGCAAATCGGTTTGAAACAAATACGTTTGACGTTCAAATGACAGCTGTGACTGTCTTTTTTCAAACGATATATAACAAATATATTTCAATCACGAACACCGCTATGCGGCACTCTTAACACCACCTATTTAATTATATACGAACTTGTACACTAACCCAATATTTTAATAGTTAACCATCAAAGTTTTTCTTATTCAATAAAACAATTAAAAATAATAATTTTCGAACAATCATATATATATATATATATATATATATATATATATATATATATACATATTTGTAACACTTAATATCGAAGAAAGTAACAGCATCAGATTTCTTTCTATCTTCGAAATTTCAACATCTAAATTTTTTCCTCGTCAATTTGTATTTCAATCAATGAACACTCCGCCAACTAATTAGTCCTCTATTCAGTAATTAATAGTTTTTAAACATTTTTCAATGACCATTAAAGATACATTTCGAGAAAAATTATCAAGAGAAACTAAATTAATTTCATAGTGTGTATGTATTAAAAAAATAACAGCACGAACGTTAAAACAAAAATAAAATGCATTTATATTTCGCATGTTTCATTTCGATCAATTATCCGAACAATGAACTTCCATATAAGAAAAGCATCTGACAGACGTGTCAGTGAAGTGATATTTATTATACGGCTTCGAGATATGTCGGAATGTCAGTGAAATTCGTCCATAAGACAATAAACAAATCGTACAGATAAGTAAAACGAAATCGAAAAAATCAACAATGTCATGGTTATTTACATTTGACGGTCAGAATATTTGCTTAACTGAAAGTGTTAGATGAAATGATATTAGAGTGCAAAAATTCGCACACATAGAATGTATTTTTTATGTACTTATTTTATAATTTAAAAGTGTTGTGAAATAATATTAGTAAAATTTAATACAGCTAAAATGTAGAAACATAATTAAAATGTTTATCCACTTTAAAAATTTTTAATTAAATCTGAAAATAATTCTGGTTCAAAAATCATTCTCAAATTAATTAATTTATTTAAAAATTCGTCACAGTTGTTATTTATTTCGTTAATATTTTTTTTATATAAAAGTTGTCGTTCATTGTATTAAAATTGATAAACTACAATTCACAGAATTCGCCGAGCGTATAAAAATGAAATACATGTTGAATTATTAAAGGAGAGAACAATCAAAATTTGGTGCAATATCTCAATTGCACAAACTTAACGGTATTTACAGTGAGAAGAAAAGCGTAAAATTTAATTATTGAAACAGTAAGAGATGTTACTAACCAGTACATTATTATTATTAGGTTGGTAGAAAAATAATCGCGGTTTATGGCCTTCAAATTCATATACATTTTTCTCTTTTTTGATTTTCCTAGCTCCTTTAAGTCGTCCAGAACTGTTTAACACCCGCTTAACTTTTATGCAAGCTCTCGAATTGTGTGTGATTCTGATTCAACTAACGCCTCCAGTTGGTCGTTACGAACTTTTAGTACTCAGCACGAAAATTTCAGTACCACTATTGGCATTGCACGTTCCTTAACAGTACCCATACCAAAACCATCGTTTAGTTTACGAGTAATTTCTACTGCTTTCCACCCGTTTTGAACGCATACAAAAAATTGTTCTTATTTAATTCTTTCCATCTTTAACTCGATAGCCTAATTTGAAGCACAATTAATACTAAAACCAAAATCAATGTTACCAAAATAAAGACCGAAAAATGTACTTTAAAGTGATATTAATATGAACACGATGCAATGACACTGTCATTGAAAAAAAAATAAGGTTAGAATTCAGAAAAATAAAAAACCGCAACCGTAATTATTTTCATATCAATCTAATAATTTTAATCCAAATATTATTAATAACCTTATACAACATCTGACTGACATTTTATTATAAATTTATCTGGAAGTAAAAAGACATTGTTCCGACAAAAGAATCGGCTGTAATACTACATGAAATAAATAATGCCTTATTTGTAATATAGAAATAAATGTATATAAGTATTTTACAGGATGGAATTTGATACCATTTACCAAATGTCACGAACCGGTAATGTAATTACCGAAACACCTTTCACTACGAAATTGTAATACAATAAACTGTAATGTTAAACACCTGTTGGAATTGTAGACACCACTTGAACTTACGACATGTTATTATTTCCTTTGTGATTTATTTATTCGAACAGAAATATTTTTCTGTACCATACCGCTTTGAGAATTATTGAAATGCGCATAAGCAACAATCAAAAATGTTAAATAATTTTTTATTGAACTTTTTGATAAGAAAAAATATCTCATGGTTTGTGGGATGAGAAAAGAATTCATTTGTGAAATTGAATTTAGTCAGTATCAAGAATGTATTGTCAATGTAAATAATATACAGAGTATAAATTTAAATATGAGTTTGTGAATAGAATTTTGAATGTTTTATTGACTTTTTTTTATTTATTTAGAATGCTCTTTGATTTACTTGAAATGTGATAAAAGTATAATTATATTTTGTAATAATCGAGATAGGTTATTAAAAAGAAAATTGATTGTTAACAAATTTAACATATATAAGGTTGGTGCAAAAATCATTGCGGTTTCTATGTGTCAATTATAAAGACGTATATATCAGTTAAACATTATATTTATTAATCAAAATATAGATCATTGCACACATTTCCCCCAACGGGAAATAAGTTTGTTTATTCCTACAAGATTGAAATCTGGAGTCCTGGAATTAAGGAATTTATCGACAACACTATGAGCTGATGATTGATCTTTAAAAACCTCCTCTCGTAGGAAATGTCTCAAATGTTTTTTTAAAAAAATGATAATCTGCCGGAGACAGGTCCAGAGAATAAGGTGGGCGAGGTCAAGTTTCATAACAAAGTTCACTTAACTTTTTTCAAGTAATTTGTGAGATGTATGGTCCGGCGTTGTCATGAAGAATTGATCCTCTTCGATTGACTAATGCTGGCTGTAAACGATACAACTTCTCATGCATTTTTTTCAATTTTATGACAATATTTTTCTGCTGTTATAGTTTCACCAGGATTTAAGGAGTTGTAGTGAATGATACCACTTACCGACCAGCAAAGAGGGACCATAATCTTTTTTTCATGAAGCTTCGGTTTAGGAAACTGTTTTGGTGTTTCTCCCCGATCTAGCCACTGTGATAAACGTTACCGATTATTGTAGAGAATCCACTTTTCATCACATGAAAATGCGATCAAGAAAGAAATTATTTTTGTTACGCAAAAGAAGCGCAGAGCAGAAATCGTATCACCGAATTGCTTGATGTTTATTTAGTTCACATGCCACCCATTTATCCAGCTTTTTTAGTTTTTCCAATTAGGCTCAAACGTCTAATAACTGTTGAATGATCAACATTGAGTTCTTCTGCCACCTCTTGAGTTGTTTTACGTGGGTCCACTTCAATAATGGTTCTTAAATCGTTATTTTATATAGTCGAATAACGTCCATGACCCTTCTTATCATCAAGTCTTTCGTTTCCATTACGAAATTTTTGGAACCAATGTTGAGCTGTACATTCACTAATTGACTTTTCACCAAAAGCAAATTTAATATTTCAACCAGTTTCTGTTTCTTCACATCCCAATTTAAACTCATACAACAAAATCGCGAAAATATGCTTTTTTTTTCTATGAGAAATTTAAGAGTTTATATCCAACAATACCAAAGAATGAAAACAATAGACATAAGCTGAAATCAGTATCGCTAATTTCATTGTTTACAATGGTGTATCACATGACTATAACAAAAGATAACGGTAACTAAAACAATAATGATGAAAAACGCAATTATTTTTGCACCAACCTATATTTTTCATATAGACATAACATTTTTGAATCATTTCAATAAGCATTTTGTAAGAAATATCAAAGATGTGTATTCTCAAATTGAAAAGAATGCTAAGAAAAAAATATATTATTATATTACTGCCAATATTTGTTATTTCTCATTTTATATAATTAAAAGAAATGTTTTATATTACTTGTATGGACAGGAAAAGAAACGATTCGAATCATTTATATTATACAACATCCTGTAAGGTTTATTATCACTGTTTCAAATTTCACGGATTTCATTTCGACCGACTAATACTTTTTTGCCTTGTCGTGGAGACTGGTACAGTATATCTAATTAATATATAGTTTTTGCGTAAATAGTTTCAACTACAACTGAAAAATAAGTAATATATGATAATGAGAAACGATCGTCAGACCATGAAAAACAAACAATACATGTAATACCTGAAACACATAATTTATATTTAACGACTTACATGCTGCATTTACGCATCATGTGTGTGTGTGTGTGTACGTATGGTTTCTCTTTTGATGCTCGAGCGATCTACCTTCTGGCTGTAGGTAACCTTGGTCTTGGATTTTTACTAAGGAGAGTGAGAGCAGCCATGAAAAAAAAACATCGTGTTGAAATTCGACAGTGAACTTGTATTCACATTTTTTATGAAACACATCCGTACCTAATGAATATTTTTAAGATAGAAGAATCTTCATCATAACTAAATATAATATCATGTATTAAATTTCCTACGCACGCAATCTACTGGTCATTTATTTTCTTTAATATAAAAGATCAGTTTTTCTATTTAACTCATTTACATATTTTATATGATATATGAAGTGTATTAAATTATATATATATAACACATCATATATATATATATATATATATATATATATATATATATATATATATATCATAATATATATATTGAATATATGAAAGTTTAATATCAAGAATTTTTGTAAATACTAACTGTATTGCATTCTTTCAAAAATCTGTTACTATTATTATGTGAAATTAACAGACTAGTGTACAAAAATTTATATGTAAATATAGAAAATTTAGTGCCAAATACTAACACAAATTAACTAATATGCCAAATACTACACACTTTTCTTTAATAATATATTTAATAATCGATTGTTAATTCTTTTAGTACACTTAAGTGTGTTTAAATGATAACGCTCTTATTTCAGAGTCCAAGTATTTTTTTTAAAAAAAAAACTGAAAAAGATTAAAGGGCAAGTCTGAGTTTTCGAGTTAAAAAAATTGATTTTCTGCATATTCTAAAAATGTAAGGCTTTAAGAATATGATATAATAGAATTTAGTTGCAACTTGACCGTTGACTATCTAGCGAGTTCGATAGAAGAAAAATTAGAAAGAAATTAAACTAAATTTCTAGACAAATGTTAAAATACTCTGATTAGAAGCTAGCTATTCCCAATTATTCAATGTTTTCTATTGGAATGACAGTAGAAAACTCAAATATGTAAAATATGAAGTTAGTTTTGTTAAATTCATATACGTGAAACGAGTCTTTCTCGAAATATCTCTGTTCGACCTGTTTGAAATAATATCACAAAAATAAATATTTTCATATTCTTAACATTTTGACTACATATATAAAAAATATTCTGTTAGATTTCCATCTATATATAAAAAAATATTCTGTAAAATTTCCAAAAAATGGTCAATTTTTTTTTAAAAAAAACGTGTTGAGATTTTATATTAAATTATTAATAACAATGACACCCGAGGTTACACGAAAAATTATGATATTGGTGTTACTATAATAAAATGTGCGACTTTATAAAATAACTAAGTTGCAATATAACTGGGAGAGTGATTATATAGACATACTAATACAGGGTTGAGGTGTTGTTGGGTGGTGTGTTATTGATCGAGTGCGAGGTACAAACAATTTTACTCACGCTGGATGTAAAAACTCGCCCTAAGGGAACGTGGATGCAGTATTTGGGCTTGGTTTGACTGGGTGTAAAAACTTAATCGGCATGCTATGGGGGGGGAAGGGGACCTTAGGACGTGAGTGAGTTCCGCCGCACACGACCCTCTCTCATTGCTGTTGGCCCGGACTCTCAGGCCGGAATGACTCTCACGGTCAGTAGTTTAGGTCGCTTGTAGCGATATCACTAGCTAAACGGGTCATAGTTGTCGAGAGTGTTAATCAGGATGTTTTGGTTTTTCTCGGCTGTACCGTATAAAGCATGAGCTTGACAAGGTACATACCCGTTGATTGTAGGGATCTGGAGGTAATTATGCAGAGTCTCGTTGCTGAAAAGTAAGGGGTGCGGGGTAAATTCTCAGACTGGAACCGCATAAGTCAGTAACGGTCGTATTATGCTGGTGTAGAGCATAAGCTTACTACTCGTATGTGGCGATAATTGTGACGCACGACTGAGTAAGATATATTAACATATATATATATATATATATATATATATATATATATATATATATATATATATATATAACAACTACGGTGAAATATATCTGCGAGAATGATTATATACATACTAACATGTATATATTACGATATGAAACTAATATATGCGATACGAGCAGGGGCAGAGCCCACAGGTAGTCGGCGAGCGTAATGAGTAGGGGGTAGAGACCCCCGGTGAAGTAAAAATTATTTTAAGAATTACGGGAAATTATGATACGTATTATATGTTTTCCAATTGAAAAAAACTAACTATGATGCAAAAACAGTACTTTTTCAAAATAAAGTAATTTTTTTAATTATTAAGTTATTTGTAAGTTTGTAACTTATTTGGGACACTCGTATAAAATACCAATCGATTATTTTTTTAGTTCAAAACGAGCGAAAGTACAGATATTTTACTAACCACCAGCAAAAATATTTTGTGCTTCTTCACAGAACACGATTAATAATTTTTGATTATATATATATATATATATATATATATATATATATATATATATATAAAATAAATATTATAGTTTGTTTAAATACAAATAAAAAAAATTTGTAAAATTTTAAATTGAATCATCGGATTTTTTTTAAAAAAATAAACAAATTTGACTTACTTTTTAGAATTGCAAACCACACCCACACCAAGTATTAAGCTCAAAATCTCTGCTACGAAATTCTAGCAGACATTTCGTTTGCTGAGGGTTTTACATACACCATTTGAATTTTTTTTTATTTTCTTAGTAGGGTTGTGTCACTGTGTTGATCGATGAAACGTGAGGGTCATTTGTAATTGAAGATATTTTTATACTGGTTCTAAAAAAGGATGGAAAATAAGCATCTAAAGATTGAACCGGACAGAAATCAGTCAGATTTAAATAAATGATTAAGAGTTCGAAAAGTATCATGTGTCCTAACTGTTTTCTTATTATATAACAGACGTTGTATATAATAATAATCTATACATACAAGACGAAAGATGTCAACTAATAAACACTTTTGCCAAAATATAGTTTGAAAATTGTGACTAAATTCAGTTTCACAAATTAATATTTCAGTTACCTTACAAAATTTTTTTCTTCCAAAAATGTTCAATAGTTGATTCAAGAAGATTGTTCTGTACGTTAACGTTTTGAGAATGATGACTTCTACATCTAAATTGTCATTAGTAATCAAAAATGATAAATTATCAATTACTGAACATTTTTAATCAGAAAAACAATGTTGGTTTTGTGCGGTGTATGAATAATTAATTTCTGAAAGTGAACTTCAGCCCTTTCGACAACTTGTATATCAATAACTGTATTTTTTTAAGCATAAATTATATCATTCTACTTTTTGTATAAATAAAATAAATACATGTAGTTTTTGTTTTTTTCTAAAAATATAATTAAATATTTATTCTGTGATCTTTATTTATTCTTACGGTAGAAAGAAATGTAGATCATTTTGAGTAAAGATGGAACAACTTTATATATATATATATATATGAAACCGGTTTCATTCTAAATGAATAATACTGCTCTACTGTTTCTTTTCTGATTATATAAATCAATAACAGTTAGGACACCAAATATAAATATATAAAAATCTATACAAACCTTAATAATACACGAACATCTGAAAAGCAATTGAATAGAAAAAGATTATTTTAAACACACATATTAAAATTCTTTTGTATTTTCATTTCATTTTGTTTCACTTTCGAAATACAATAAAAGATATATGTTATGCATTATTGTTATATAATTTACTTAAATGCTATTCTCACTGTCAACTCGATCAAGCGTAAACAATATGTCTCATATAATGTAAAAATTGTGTCGAATCAAATTCAATTAACATACAAAAACACAGTGTTGTACGGATATATATATTTTTTTAAAAGAGTGATTGAGAAATGTAACACGACTGTTCTCTTTGGTTGCAATTCCTTTACTTGGTTCGACTGATATTTATTCTAGTTAATATGTATATGTTTTTATATAATAGTGTCGGATAATTGTGAACACATTGAATCAAATGTCTAAGTAATAAACTGTTTCAACAACAATTATGCAATTAAAAAACATTTCTGAAATAAATAAATATCAGTCTAATCCATCGGTTTTATATGATTAGTAATTTTATGAAACTATTTTTATGTGATGGCTCATCGTTTATAACTAGTAAGAAATTAAATAATATAGATAAACAATATTGTATTATATATATATACATACAATATTATATATATATATATATATATATATATATATATATATTAAATATGTAAACAAATTGTGACTTGCATTTCCAAGTTTATTTTTCCTGGTCAATATAAATTATTGGTCCTCAAAAAGGCTGAATTGCTCTCCAAGCAGCGCTAATGTTATCTCTACTAGGTATAAGACGTTTCTCCATTAACTAAACATTAATATGATCTTTTCACATAACAGTTCTAATAATGTAGCCAAATTCGATTTTATAAACGAATTTTTCTCTCATTCTACAAACTACAAATGAATTCTGATTAAAAATATTCAATAACCATCATTCTCTAAGCTCTATTAGAAAAAAATATAGTTTGTGTTGAGAGAATAATTAGTTTGTGAAACGTCAGAAAAAAAATGTCAAGAAATTTTAATTTTTACAAATTTATAGCAAAATATAATTAAAAGATAGGTAATTTTTCATTGCTTGCATTCCTACACTTCTATTTTTATAATCATGTTATTGGTTTCCTTCTATATTTCTTATTATTTCTACAATATTTCTTATTGTTTCAACGTCGAGTTGTAGCGCTTGTGTCATTGACAGTAAATCTTCGTTAACTTTTAACAAACGAAAATAATTTATTTACTTGAAGATGACATAAGTGTCGAATCTGTCGTAAGCAACAATAAAGGGAAAATAAGTGATTTAGTTGAGTGGCAAGAAGAGCTAGGATTTCATTAAATTTGTTTAAAAATGAATATATAATAAAATAGTATTAAATTTATAAAAATTTTTTTTTGGTAGTCATTGTTGTAATAGTAATACACGAGTCAGTTACTGTAATAAATAGAAGATATTTTATTTATATTCATTTTTTTTATTAAAATGAAAATAACTAGATTTTGTAATGTTGGGATTGATTAAACGACATATTAAATAATACATATGAAATACATTCTGCGTAAAAAGGACAGGTATAAAATATTTCTCATCAAAAGAGAACGTTTAGTTAGCTAATATTGAGCATCACTGGTGATTCATATTGATAATTAAATCTCCACAATAATAAAATATCAAATGTACTGAATACCCAAAATAATTTTATTCATTTTTATATACTGACTAACAAATAATTTTATATTTTTTTTCTTTAAAACATTTTTATGTTACAAAAAAATATAAACTCGATTGAAATAAAAATTAACTAGAGAAATGCAAGTACACAAATCATTTATATCGATTAATTCGAACTTAGGAGACAAGCAATATTTAATATAAAACAACTAACCATATTCGAGTGCTTTTGATGCATTATACAAATACAAGAAATATATGCTTCACAAATTCTCATCACAGAAACAACATTTTATATATGTATATATTAATGTAGCAAATATTTGCAACAAATATTGAAATATTTAAAAAAGAATCATCAAATTATCACAGTTTCCATTATTATTCACGAAATCTTTAGAAAAAGATTTGTTTATGGTCCAGGAAATAATCATTTGTTTATATTTCGAAATGATTCGATATGAAAACTGGTCAGAATTTCAAAAAAAAACATTATTTTATATAACATTGAGATTTGGAAAAATACTTTTTAAATAAGAAAATGCATTCTGTTTCTTTTCCAATCAGAAATCATTAATAAATTTAACAAGTACAAGATATAAATTAAAAATAAAACAGTATCGATAAAGTACATTTTCTGACAAAATCAACAGGTTTAAAGAAATTTAAAATTATTACATTTTTTTAATACAAAACTATTTTTTAAAAGAAATCACAGTTTTATCATGTATTTTTTTCTAAATAGAATAATAAATATTTATTTACTATTTTATTTTTTTCAGAAATAGTTTATCTCAGAAGTGTACACATAAGAGGAAACCACTGTATCCGCATCTTCCTCGACTCTACCGGTTAAATCTTCAAGTGAGTGATTTATTCAACAGATATAGATTTTTCACTTCCTCGTAAACCACAAAAAATGTTCAATAATTGATTATTGATCACACATCATTGTAAAAATGATTTTTATTCACCTTAGCACTCCAAAAATGATAGCACCTCCATTTAAATATATAAAAGCAACAATCAAAATGGTCAGTAATCAATTATTGAATACTTTTTATCAAAAAAAGTTTTTGTGGTTTGATGTTGAGGGTAAAAATAATTTATGAATGTGTATTTACTCAGTGTCAAAAACTATATTGTAATACTTAAAATATCTTATGAATGCAATTAAAAATAGCAAATCCAGCTGACTTGCTCTTCTTTATGCAACTATATTAAAAATATTACCAGAATAAAAATGAAGATATTGAAAAGAAACCAGCACGTTTAAATTCTTTTTATCAAAAAACATTATTAGTCATAATTAATAGTTAATTAAAATGATAAACGTTTCTGATTAAAAATGACAGATGAAACGGATATTCTTTTTTTAATGTAATTAATTTAAAAATATTCCAAATAAAAATAGAGAGTTAAAAAGTAATCAAAACGTTCGAATTCTTTTATTAAACTATTTTTATCAAAAAAAAAAATATTATTCATTTATTAAATAGTTAAATTATGATTCATAGTGATAATTAATATTCGAATAAATCAAAAGAGGTTTCTTGTTTCAATACAGTTATTACACTGAAATAAAAGTTGATTAAATATTCAGAATTTATTTTTATTTTGTAAGTAGATTCCTCTTGCGTGCGTCACTTCTTTCTTTATTTTCCATAAATTAAAATTTGTTTCAATTGTGGTTCAGTTTTTGCTTATAATATTGCATATTTTTTATTTATTTTAATAAAATAATCTTACATCTATCTCTATTCAAATAGAAGTTTTATAAATATGTTTTAGTTACATGTTGAAAAGTGACTTATTGTTGGATCATTTAAGTATCAATTCACAAAAATAAATCACTCTACAATATGTAACTAAAACTAATAAGATTTCTTGCTGTCAATTTTCGTCCTTGTGTCTGTTTTTCAATATTAATTTCAGCACGTATGGCATCTTCATATAGATTTCAAAAAAGTATCAGTTATCTAAAATTCATCCGAAGATGGCACACGTGTCGAAAGTGGAAGAAAACAACTCAAGAATTAAAACCATCAGGACGACATATCAACAGAGTTTCAAGTATAAAATCAAACAATTATAATTTTACCAACAAGATTATTTCAATGAAATATCAAGAATTCAACTGATTAAACAGTGAATCGAAAACCTCAATGGAAACTATTTAAAGGTTTATAATTCAAGTAGTCTTTTTTCGTATACATCTTTTTTTCTAAAAAAATAAACATTAGTCTTGTATTTATTTCGATTTTTATATATTGTACTGTCAAGAAATATGTATTCTTTATAACTGAAACTGTGATAATTAAACAATTCACATACCTGGTCATTCAATTATATATAAATATAGTCGATCAATACACCACATAAAAATTATAACAAGTACATACATGAAAATAACGATCGAATAATATTACATTCATATTATAAACAATAAAAATACAGCAAAAATACGGTAGACAATAATTATTATTTAATAATAATAATACACAAATATTAAGAGCACCGCAATTAAGTTAGTAAATTCCTAACAACGGAAATTTGGTATTGTGTATAAAATGTATACAACATGCATGACTTCAAATATTATGTTTAACTGTCAGTTCATATTTTATATAACAATTATACTATGAAAATTTCTTTTGGGAACCTTTGGAGAGGTCATATCTATTTATAGGCCTTTGTAGGCTATTCCCAATATACTTTATAAATCTATGCCAATGTAAATTCTTTTAAACAAATCGTATTTTTTATTAGGTTGTCAAGAAATCGTTTTGTCGTTTAATGCTTGTGTCTTTTTGTGAATTGAACAACATTTAGAATGAATTTTCAACTTTATGTGAATTATGATTATATATATATATATATATATATTTTGTGAATATTATAAATTAATTGATAATGATAAATATTTGATATTTATGTGTAACAGTGACAATATAATGAGATTAGTGCATTCGAAAACACTTTTAAAATATATGATGATGACTTGAAAAAAGTAGATCGTCAGTTCTGCTCTGAAGATATCAGTAGACATCAATAGTGCGTCCATAAGAAGTTTTATATTGTAATCGACATTCGAGCCGAATTTGAACTTTCATTTCCACATCTGTGAAATGGTGAAATTCATAAAATAGTGCGAAAACATTTCAGAAATGTCCATAAAGTGTTTGGTGCTTGAAAAACATTCCAACAGTTGTCTCGAACAAAAATACTTTGATTGTTACCTGTTTTGAATATCAGTTCCGGTAGTTAAAACATCTTCCATATTACTCGTTTTCTGAATTATAGAATTTTCAATTTATTCCTTTTTTAAGAAGAATCCAATCTCAACGACATTTTTCTTTTTATTCATTTTTTAGCTATTTAAACAATTCAAGGACTTGTTGATTAATAAATAATTTTAACGGAACGAAGACGAACGTAGAATTTCGCATACATTGATTCTTGTATAGAAAAATTCATATGCAAATTTTATTTGGAGACAAAGAGAATACATGTCTGTATTTGAAGAATTATAAAGATTGATCCAGTTTGAAGTTTAAACATGGATTAGTACTAACTAATGATGAAATAAAATATATCAACGAGATTAGTTTTTCTTATTAAAGTACATTAAATCTTTTTTTTTATTAAAAATGCTCCGAATTAATTTTATTTCATAGAAAACGAATCAACCATTCCAAGAATTATCTCTAATAATTTTCAAACTGTTGTTTGGAACTAAGGTCGTGTAAATAATGAGGAAAAACAGAGAGTAAAGCAGTAAAAACAAACCAATGTATAAAACATTGTAAGTTTTCAGCGTTGTTCTCGCTTTACAAGGAATGTTTTAACATGTTTGTGTTAACCCCTTTTCCAAAAAAGGGTATTCATCACCAACGATTTTCTTTCGATATATTTCGGATATTTAAAAATTAAAATCTCTACTCATAAAAGATGGTCGGTGGGTTAGTCTTTCGTGAAAAGAATTTTTTTTTAGGACAATTTATAAGAAATGCCACGAGATTTGTTTCCATTTTATTTTTAATCGAGGTTATACAGCGCTGTTCTGCAACAAGGGGAGTGTTGATTATTTTATGATTGTAGGAGACAAAATTGTCAAGATCAAAATACTTTGAAAACTACTGAACATCTTGAATTATCCTACAAGAATTATTTTCAAAACAGATTTAATTTAATTGAAAAATAAAGACTAATTAAATATATTATTCAAGTTTTAAAAAACTTTAACTGTCCAATATAATGAAGAGAAAAAATTATCGCACAATATTTTTTGTGGAAAATTGGATACTTACATCAAACAGTGGATAGAGAAGAGATATTATTGATGAAGGTGATTAGAGGGTTTGAACAGAAAAAAGTCTACTGAAGAAAACGCCCTAACAATTAAGTTAACCAATAATTTGTTTCGACAGTAAGAGTAATTTTTTACAGTTAGAACAAAAAAAAGTAGATTGAAGTTAAAAGTTTGTATAACATAACAAACAAGAATAAAAGTTTTAAGATTAAGAATATTATAATACTTTCATGTATTTTTTTTAAATAAGATATTAATATTTTAGCTGTAATAATTAAATACAAAAATTTAAGATTAAAAATTAATAAAATAAATTATTCAGTTTGAAATAAACTTTTAGAAACCAATTTTTACTCAAAGAAAGAATTTTTTTTTAATAAATTACTAATACATTATCGAATATTCTAAAGTTTCAATAATATTCTATTATTTTTTGATCTTCTTAAGAGGGACGAAAATGTACACTGATACAAAATGGATCTATTTTTGATTTAAGATTCGTATTTTTAGAATTATATTTTTTTAAAGAAATGTTGAAGAGCAAACTACTGACTTTTAGATATGAAGAAAACGGATCATTCAATAAAAATGCATTGAAATTAAAATAGAACAGAGAAAATTTGAAATATTGAATCAATAAAAAAAATATGATTTATATTTGTTTTTTTTTAAAGATATCAAACATTTTTCATATCATGAGAATATTTCAATCAATATCAAATTTGATTAAAATTCATTCTAAATATTGTTTTCTTTTTCAAAATAAAACGATGGTTTCATTAGACAACCTAAATATAAAAATATTTAGTATTTTTTTTATGTTATTTCTTTACAAGTTTAAATATACAAATATTAAAATTACTGTGTGCTTCTAGAATATTACATTTACTAATATGTGAGAGAAGTAAATGTGTAACTATTTTAAGAAGTGTACCTCAATCTGTTAGTATTATTCAACGAAGTATTTGTATTTAAAAATTATTTGCATTTAGTCTGAGTTGAGGTATAAAAGCTTATTTCAATTACATGTGTTCATAATTAATCGACACGTTTTGTAAGAAACCAACTATTTTAAAAACTAACTTGCATTTATGTTAATTTAAATTTAATTTACAAATCAGACTTTTCATTTATGTTTAAAAAATGTTATCACAATGTTTAACTTACTTATGTTTTAAATTAAAAATAAGTTTCTAAACAATGGCATAGATCAAAAAGGACTAGCTTACTATTCTCATAAAAATACATATTGAGACTAATCTTATAATTTCAAGTTAAAATAGAAAACATATCAACTCTTTCTCGAATATATATTTTTAACATTTCATATTTCTATTTATTATAATTAAACGTAATTAATATTTATCCATACTTAAATATTAATTTAAATTCAAATTATTTACATTTAGTTTAACAAATCGATTTATTAACTAACTAACATTTAATTTCGTTCGAAATCTAGTTTAAATTTAAAACTTGTGGTAAATATTTAGAATTTAAAAAGTAATGAAATAAATAAGAGTTGGTCTCAGTATATACAGTCAAAATGTATATCTAATTTACATTTATTTAATCATTATTTTATGTGATAACTACTTTCAATACTGTCACTCAGTTTAAAAAAATTATATAATCAAACTACATAACAAGGATATTTTTTTCTTAAAAATATTTTAGTACAAAACAACACTATTTTCATCAAAATACATATATTTTTAAACTATATGTAACTTTGGATTTTCATATGGAAGAAATACATCGTTATGGAATGATACATCAGTGAATGAAATATGTTTGAAATTAGTTTAAATATATCTGGTTATAAAATGAAATAGTGTAAAAAAATTATTTTACAAATAAATACTGTTTCATAAACGACAGGGAACAGAATTTCCAAAAAAAATTTTTTACTACCTGTTTATCAAAAACTTTACATCTTTTTTTTTGTCTACGTTGAACACATATTTGTGTTTAAAGTGAGGGTGTAATTAATCATATCAAATATGTAGGAAATGAAGACAAGTATGATATAAGAATATATAAAAATCATAAGTCGCTACGAAAAAGGACGAAACGAAAAGATTTCTAATCGAAACGATACGCGAACATGTGTTGATTCAAATTGTTTGAAATAAGTTTATAACGGAATAGAAACACCTACATATGAGTATTTTTTTTTGTTTGTTTATTATCTATGTAAGTTTTCTTCACGAACGTACATAAATCTCACAACAATTAAGACCATTGTATCATATTTTGGAGTCATTACCTTTCAATAAAACATTTGTTATACTTTTTTTGCATTTATTTTCAAGGCCTTGGTTACTAAAAATGATACAGATTTTTTACGAGGTAATAGTTTGATTTGTGAAGATACTTTTATACTCTTATTGGAAGTAGCCTTAGAGTCTACGATTTTAATTTATTTTATGATAACTTTGTTCATTTCAATTCCTGATTATATTCGAAGGATAGGTATTTTAATATTACATATACCATTAACACTATTTACTGGCACTGCCAATTTTTCAACTCATATATATATATATATAAAATGAAAAATTGATCGATAATTTAAGCTTGAAAAAAATTTTTATTTTAGAAAATGATTAAACCAGTTAAATGGAGCTCCACCTCAGTTCACTCACGATATTTGGCTGTATTGACATTTCTTTGCATTAAATCGATAGCAAAATGTACAATCACATATAATATTTTAAATTATACATTTATTCCTTTTTTTTCAATTCAATTAATTTCATTATAGTATGGTTTACGACTGTTATTTTTTTTAATCTCATCAACAAACTATATGCATAAAAACAAATAACAATAAACATAGTTTGTCTTTTTTTGAATTCCAATATTTAAAGAATCAATCATTGAATGAACGTTTCATTTAAAATAGACAAAAAAAAATAAACAAGACATTTGTGTACAGCATTTTTTTTAAATTGTGGATAGTGTATTCTTCTGCATACAAGAAATGTTTTTATTTGATACTTGGTTTCTTTTTATTTTAGTTTGTATTTTTTTATAGAAAATACAAATTTATGAAAATGGTGTATTGTTGAAATACAACACAGAGTATCATATCCATAGATAACAATATTAGTATTTACTTATTATCTTCAATACTTGATAAAGTAAAGACAATATTTAGTATTATCTTTACTTATTGAGATTAACCTTCTAACCTCTATTTTATTTTAGTATTAAAACTGTAAGTTTTTATTATTGTTTGTTTATACAATTTTACTAAGCTTAAATGATGTCAGTAAAAAAGTAATTATATAACTTATTAAGGTTGTAGTTTTTATTAATATAATTTTGTAAATAATCTGATTTAAAAACAGTGTATACTAAATAAACAGGACCAATGTTTTTCGTTCGATAAAAATGCAAAGAAATATAAAATCGTTAATTGACTCAGCTAGTAAACAATATGTTAATTATACTTTTATGATATAATTACATTTATATAATACACAGTTTTTTTAAAGTATTGTAAATTTGTTTTAAATTTTGCAATTTATCAATTATTATTTTAAACTTTATAACGTTTAAAAATACGTTTTTTTTAAAAAAATATTTAATCTTTTCACTCCGTTCCTGTTTATATAATCTATAGTTTTCTACAAGAGTTCAATCAGATTTTCGACATTTTTTTAAAATGTTCAATATTTTCAGTTAACTATAATAAACATTTGTATTTTAAATTTTCGAAAAAAATAAATTCTATACATTTGTTGTAATTCATTTCTTTATGTGAATTTGAATATAATATATAGAAAGTTAAAAGTCTTAAAAGTTTTTAAAAAACAAGAATATTGAAAGAAGATTTTAAATACTAGTTATTTTTGTCTTTTATATTTTCATTGTACATATTTTTCAATAACTGTATATTAAATTTTTCATAACTCATTTAAATATTTTCATTAATTTGAATTTTTTTATAGTTTTCAGTACATATATATATATATATATATATATATATATATATATATATATTTGTTAAATCAAAAGAATTATGCATTCTTACTCTCTCATAGCATTCCACTGTAAGGCATTCTTAACATATAACTATTAAATTCATAATATTGACGGATATTTCCATACTGCTAGTCAGTATTCAAGCGATTTTCAACTACTTCCTAATTGAAATTTAATTTTTCAATAAAAGAACTACTTTATACTACAATATGAATACATATACATTATATATATATATATATATATATATATATATATATATACACATTTAGATACAATTTGAAAAATCCATTTTTTAAATGTTATATTAACTATTTTTAAATCAACACCTTACTCTATTTTATGAATGATTAATTATTAAGATTGGTATTGAATAGCTAATCGAAATAAGATTTGTTTAAAAATGTTAAATAATTATAATATTTATTTATATATCTCCATAGATGCAGAAATATGTATAAATTTTATTACAAAAATATACGAAGCGATATGTTTTTCAAATTATTCTAATATAATTTATAAAAATAAATTTTTGCTGCCATATAATATATTTTTCATTTCTCTTTATCAGAATATTTTATTTTGACTAATTTCTGCTATTCAGCCCCTCCCCCGAATTATGTTAATAATTCATATGAGCATTATTTATAGTTTGAATAAACGTTTTTTTAAGAAAACTTTGGCAAATAGAATCATATATTAGTTATATATTTTCAAACTTGAATCTGTAATTATAAACATGTTATATTCTCTATAAAACTCAAAAAGTATCTTTTAAGAAAATACTAAAACATTTAATTCACATAATGGGGTAATATTTTTTTGATAAATATTACTGTTTTCATTAGTTTTTGTAAAAGTACAGAGAATTAAATGTCTTTTTAATGAACAATTTAAGGTTAAATTGACATTCTTTTAATGTTCTTTATAATTTTATTCTACATATTTATATAAAATAGTATATTTAATTTAATCACACTTTTAAATTATATTATAGATATAATATTTATATTTTTTATATTAAGCTCTACTATTATTGCTTTTTACAATATATGTTTGATTTTAAGATATATTTTTTACTCACTTTTAGAAAGTTGATTCTTGTTATTAACACACGATTATGTTACAAATTTTTACAATACTTTCTTAAATTTTGAATATTGTTTTACAGATTAAAAAAAATGCAAACGTGTTTTAAATGGATATATAAAACGTCTGATGTAAATATAATAAAGTATGTACTTAATTAACCTTTTCGGCCCTGGTATTCACAAAATTGAATCTTTTATAAGTTATATTTATTTATAAGTGTCTTATTATCCAGTAAGACGAAGCTTTCATGGATATTCTGGAGCTCATTTGGCACAACAAATAAAAGTGCTGATAAAAATGCTTTTTGTCTTAGCGAAAACACTGGAATTATGAGACTATCCAATCATTTTCAAAACGCGTATCGTGAGCTTTTGTGTCTCCTATAGAGTGAGTCATGGGTTCGGTTGAGCCGAAATGAGCATAGGAATTAAAGAATATTTGAGGTTTTAGAGCATGACCATCATAGGAATGACATTTTATAGAAATTTGAATCACTTTTCTTGCTATTATCACTTTCAATGTATAATTGGTTACATGCTAATCTGATTCTCACAGGCGTCAGTTAGTAATTAGTTAAGTTTCTCCATAATCTCTGTATTACTTTGTAAGTTTTTTCAATAATTTTAGTTTTTCTCTATGAACGGTAAAAACCAGCAAGGATGTAATGAAAATTAGAGTATACATTCCTTAAAAAAATATACAAATATAAAATTTCTAAAGACATTTGAGCTAAAAAATTAATAGAAGTAAAGTTTTAACGACTAATTAAAAATCAGAATTAAAATCAGGTTAAATATAAAATTCTTAATTACAAAAATACTTGTAATTAAGAATTAATCTACATAAATATAAAATTACTACTTGATAAACAAGATAATAGTAAAATGATTGAATAATATATTCAAAAAAGTAAGTCATTTTTAATATTTTTTGTTCTCAATACGAAATGTAATAAAAATATAAACGAAATTCTAATACTTTCATTATTTTATTTGTTTCCATAAAATTTTATTCGCAACCAATAAAACCGATTTCATTGAATTAATTATACGTTTAATGACTTCTCGTCATAGATAAACAAGTATTCATTTAAGTAATTAAATTGCATAAAAATGGTATTTGGATTTTTAAATGTTTTAATACTTTTTATATTTTTTGTTATATGAATATGTCAAATTTAGTTTCAAAATAAATTTTAAACATATTGCAACGGAAATGAAATGAACAAAGATGTTTTTTAAATAATTTAGTATTAGTCGGAGACAGTATATTATATTATTTTAAGAATGTATTATTTTAGAATATTTATCGATTATTTATTTTATATTTTTTAACATTTAGACTAATTTAAAACTTAATTTTAGAAAAAAAAATAAATTCTATCAGATCTATATGAAATTTCAATTATATTTACAAAATATGAAAAAAGATAATAACAATTCTTGTATTTAAAAACATATACACGTTCTTTGAAATCGTATTTTGGTTTAATAATTTAACCACAGTTTGTAATTCAGTACCACAAAAAAATGTAAATATTTAATGTAACTATTTATTTTTATATTAATGAAAAAGTATTCAAAATAAATCTGAAGTACTATTTAAAAATGTGAAAAAGAAAATCTATAAAATATTTTCAAAAGCTAGTTTTTCTAACAATTGTTTTCTTAAAAATACAAAATACGGTATATTTTGAAAATGTTTGTACTTTATAGCATGTGTTTAATGAAAAGAAAGTTTGAAAAACAATTATATGTAAATGAAAACTAATAAGGATTTTTTTCAATTATAATTGCTGTTAATATATATATATATAGAATATTTTGTAAAATAATACTGTATATTCTTAAAATAAATATTGGTTCGCACATAACTGTGATAATACATTTTTGGCACTGTGACTAAATTCACTTTACAAATGAGTTTTAATATACCTTCTAAACCACAAAATAATACACATTTCAATGCCATCATCTATAGAACTTTAAAATATAGAAAAATCTGTCATATTTAACATTTTTCTGCACCTTAGTTGTCTAAGGGTGATGAAATTACCAATGCGCATGAGAAACAATCATAATGATTAATAATCAATGAATGAATATTTTTCATCATGTTTTTTTGAGGTTTGTGAGATATAATAAAAACTTATTCATAAAAATGATGCACAACTCTATTATAAAACTATTTTTAATTCAAATGTTTCATTTTATTATAAATAAGTGATCACTATATTTAATTTAGAACTATCTTCAAGTTACTACGCTCATTCACAGTGATGCACCATTTTTTCCTTGAGAAATATTTCATTTAATTTTATTTAATCTTCACTATTTCCATTACCAAAATTTTATAAGTGAAACTGATTAGTCATAGAGAAACAAAGACACAACCTTTCAATGAACACGAGGTCTAAAGGGCTAATCTAGAACTAAAGTGAAGAATTATAACTTTTAGAAATAAATCAAGACCTTAAATATCGTACAATTTCTTTTTATCAAAATATCTAATAATCGATTATAATCTATTTTGATACTGTAATTGGGATTTCCATGAAGATGTTGTCAATTTCGGAGAAAAAACACATAAAATATTTTTGAAAACAAGTCTTCTGTTCACGTATACTTTAAATGATGAAATTACTGCCGAATTTCGCATTTGAGTTTTTAATAAAAAAATGTTATGAATTATAATAAAACAAAATTTTAATTTCGCAAAGTATTAGTTTTTACTGAACAATTCCCAAAAAATAAAATTTCGAATAACATACATTGCTACTTAAACTAATAATTTATGTCGAAATACTCGATTTTTTTATTAAAAACACCCTTAAAAGCATTTTTACAGTCTTTTTAATAAAATTCGATTTGATAAACAGTATCTACAATTTTTCTTTTCATAAAAAAAAACATCTTTCAAAATTCTTGGAATTATTTTTCACACATTTTTAAACATCTCAGTATTTTTATACGATTTTCAAAATATTCCGTATTTTTCAATCTATATAATTATTTCAAGAATTTAATAACAATTTTTCAAAGAACGTTACTAAATAAACAAAATATTTACCTTGAAAAAAATAGAATTTTATATTTTTCCAATACTTCAAATTAGAATATTCACAAACACATATAGAAGCACATAAATATAGAACAATATCAAAAAGATTCAAACAGATATCAAAGAAATAACAAACAATTCTGGAAATAAAATTCAATATATACACATATGCATGAAAATGTTGCAAAACAAACTGTGAACTGTAAATGAAAGAAACGTCGTCAAATTAAGTAACAATTCATATTAGTATCGATGAATTGTAATATATATATATATATATATATATATATATATATATATATATATATATATATATATATATATATATATATATTTGTAAGCAAGTCAAACGAAATTTACTGCTGGCAGCTGTTGGATGACGGTAATAGGAGATATGGTTATGCGTTCATTTTTAATTTTTATTAGTCGCAGATTAAGCAAGAGTTTACTAATTATATCTAACCTAGAACTGATTATGTGATCAATTTTCACAGTGTTAATTTCATTCAACTTGCAAAACTTGTATGAATGAATAGATGACATGAAAAGTTTTAAAGATTTTCTACAAAAGAGCATGTTGAAAATTGAAGAAAAAGATTTAGTTATTTTAAAGATTGTGTTATTTGTGTTTATTTCGTTTAAGAAAAAACAGGCCAAGATATTCCAAAAGAATAACAACAATAATAAAAATGGTATTTGAATACTTTTATCTCGGTTTAAGTATTATGTTCTTCTAATACTTTAATTCCTAAGGCTAATTCCAATTAGTAATTCTGATCTTTTTGGACACTTGTTTAAGGAAACTAGTTATATCACTTATATTGCCAAAATGTCTACAACTACTTCTAATTGTATTACAATATTTTCATATATTTTTTTTGATATCAGTTGATAACTATGATATCGTCAATAATATGTTTTGTTATTAAACACTTGTACTGAAGTCATTCATTTTATTTAATATTAAACGATGTATAAATGTCACTAAAGTAAAATGACTAGTTTCGATCGCTAAATGTTTTGGTGTATACATGATTTACATTATTTAACTAACTAACATTTTGTAATAATTAGTCCAGTTGTAAGTGGAAGGTACACATATTAATTGGAAGAAAAATACGCTAAATAAATCAACACTAATAGAGAAGATACAATATCGAAGTTGAGGAATAGTAGTTAACAGACAGCACAATATTTGTGTATAATTAACGAAGTAAGTACATGAAAATGCAGACAGACAGTATGTATCACGAAGGAGCCTTTCCCGTTTACCAATCCAACAACCATGACATAAAAAACCCATATCCATGAGTTTAACCGTACGGGGCCGTGAAATAATATAGAAAACTATCAGAAATAACGGCCCAGACGGCGTCTTAGTTATTAAGAAACTTTCTGCTTCTTTCGGTGTTCTTTTCTTCTTTCTGCTTCGATACCAGGTAGTGGTTTCAGTTCACGGAAGTCAAGCTGAAATGACCATAACATTCCTCATGCAACCAACATATATGTAAAGCATGTCGTTTTTTAATAAATAAAGCTTGGAAATTATTATGTAAGATGAGATGACCAGATTTAATTATACATTGAATTGAACATATATGATTGCAACAAAGTCAATCGATTATATGTATAAATTGTTTTCCCTTCAAATGTTCAATTAAATAATTGTTTACAGCTATACTCTGTTTTCATAACGAAAATCGAACCAGAAAATACTTATTCTGAAGTATAAAATAACAATCTTGTAACAAGATGTAAATAATTTGTGTTTTAAATTATTAAGTATTTAACATTCAAGTTCTACGGACGAATCGACAGCTTAATATCTATTTTTCAATAAGAAGAAATAGCTGTACTCCACAGATAAATTTAGATCAATTTTTTTGAGAAATGAGTTTTTGGTGTTTTATGTGCGAAAAAATATATTTTTACTGAGGAAAATTTAAATAATTCTGCTTCTTCTTTATCGAAACCATCGATACTATCAGTTTTTATTTGAGTGACACAATATCATAAGTCACTACACAATCATTTTTTTTTTAAATATAATGGTATTAAATGTTAAATACTTTATTATTTATTGCTGCTCTTCTTTAAAATATGAATAGTGAGATTATAAACAGTATTTATTCATCGATATCCAAATAAAAAAAATAATATCCACTTTAAAATGTCAATTTCTCTCCCACAACAGAAACAAAATGTGACACAGTACCTTACTACTTTTGGGGTACAGATAGATTTTTCTTTATATATTCTTCATTTTCTGTAATCGATTATCATATTCTAAGACAATAAATGTTTATTAAATATGCAAATTTTTACAACTATTAATTTTTAATTATTTTTTTTGTCAAAATTATTACTTTTTTTAATTTCCGACGAATTAATTTTGTATATTTTTTTTAAAGTTAGAAAATATTAGTCTGGTCATCTTAACAGTGTTTTTCAAACTATATCCATTGTATATAATAATAGAAAATGTTCAGAAAAAATACTACGATTTTATGACAAAAACTTATGATTTTATTAAATATTAAAAGTTAAAAAGAACCTTGTTTGTATGATGAAAAAAATCTTGTTGAGATTTCAATTTCATATTGTTGAAATAGTGATTTTAAAAATTTATTCTATGATATTTAACTTTATTTAGTGTTAAGATAAGGGTATAAGTCAAGTGAAGTATATTTTGGTACAAATAGCTGTTAATTGTTTGATAAGTATTCTACTACTGAAAATTGTTAGGTTAAACATGAATTCATATATTTAATTATTGACTTTCAAAAAATCATACATTTTTAAAATTCTCAGAAATATTTAACATTTTAAAATGTCAAGTAAATAATTTATTCCGCTACAAATTTCATTTTTTTAAAAATAAGTAAGATTGATTTTTATTTAAAAAAGCCATTAAAATTTACAAAAACAATAAACAAATATTTTTTCTAAGAATAAACGATTAATTTAATAACTTAATCTTTGAATAATTCCAACTAAGATAAAAGCCGATTCAAGCAGGTAATTAAATAACACAAAACTATAAAGTGTGGAAAATTAAAAATTATTGGGACAAATATCTTAATAGCACATCTCGTTAGTAAATTTTATAAATTTCTTCACTATGATTTTTGGACGAATATTTTTTTGTTGAAAAAATAAAAATGGAAAGGTTAAACCTTGAAATGGGAAAATAGTTCTGAGAAGTATTATTGTTTATCTTATGATTATTAAATATATATTATGACATTTCTTGACAAATTTAAATACTTATTTTTATAAAAAAATATTAAATTGTTCTTTTTTCAAAAAAATACGAATGAAGACTAATCATATTTTACTATTAACGAATTTTTAATTTTATTAGTGTATAAATAAACTTTTATAATTTTTATAAAAAAAAATACTAAAAATACTCAATAAATAGACATATACACGTGTATAATCTACAATTTTTGTACTTCTATAAAATACCATAATATAGTTTACTGTATTTGTTTTCATGTACATTTTTGTACTTCAATGCTTGTCTAATTGATTTTTGTACACTACGTGTATGTTATCTATGTACGGGATATCAAAATTGTATACTTTGCACACTGTACAATTACACAAGTTTCTTACTGCATACCTGCATAAAATGCCTGACACGCAACAAATAATCAAAGACACGAATAAAAATAAAAAGCTTAATAAATGTGTAAAAGCAAATATCATATATTAAAATATTTACTAGGAGTTTGAAACCGGACATTCTACTACATATTTCCAAACTACTGATTTTCAATATTATTTATTGTTTCCCTGTTTTAAAATTTCAAAATATTAAAATTTATAAACAAGGTAGTTCTTTTATCTAATAGATTTCGTTTGAAAAACACTGATTTATAAAAGTCAGCTAGCTATAAAGCATTTCTTAGTTCAAATTAGATTTTATAAATAAAAATTGAATTCAGTCAATTTTTATATATTTATAATCTGAACTGAATATATAATAAAATAGAACACAACTTATTGCTAAATGAGAATCGATGAAGAAAAAGAATTGATGTAATAAACTTATGATTTTTTTGATATGAAAAAATGTTGGTTTAAATTAAAATAACTGTTTATAGCGTATAAGATAAAAGCAAACGAAAATGTATTTACATGAAAAAATGAAACAGACCTGATGTGTATTTAAGCGTCAAGCGTATGTGTATATTGAACAAATTTTTGAAAAATTTAACCATTTAAATATAACTGAAATTAGTGCAATAACATTCTTATTTATATTTTCATTTTATAACTCATAACGTGTTCTTAATAAAAATGACAGAATTGAAATTGAATAAAATAAATTATAGTGCAAAAATAATAAAAACGAAATAAAATAGAACAAATTGTTACAATGAGACCAATTTATATTTTTTCCTAGATTAGTTTTTTAACTTCAAGCTCAAATAACAATGCTAGAACGATTCTGTAAATAGTTTAGATTCAATTAAAAATTTATTTATTTTTAATTTTCTAGTAATAACTTTTATTAGATAATCTTAAGATTTTTTAATATAAATATAGATGTATCTGTGTGGAAATTACTTTTTATTGAATAACTAGTTTAATATTGTTTTGTAAACATTATTTTTTAAGTTTTATTTTTTGAAGTTGAAAACATTAAAGGTTTCTCAAATTTGAAGCAAACTGTTTTTTTTTCATAACAAGAACACAGCTAGATTCAAGTAAATCACAAATCCATCATCCATTAAAGTTCCAATAAGCTACAACTTTTAAGCTACTCTTAAGTTTATATATATATATATATATATATATACATATACAAACATATATATGTATATATAAAATTTGTGTATTTTTTGAGAAAAAGATTTGGCTGATTTTGAAAACCTGAGAATCGACAAAGTGTAAAATCCGGACATTTGAGAATCTTGACATAAAGTGTATCATAGATTCGAACTCACAGTATATTAGTCAATAAATTGATTACTTAGTTTGGTTTATAGAAGCTACCTTTTATTATTACTATTATTAAAAATTTCTAATAATAGATAAAATATATACGTTATTGTCTTTAAAATAAGATTAGTTCTAAATCTTGAACTATTTTCATGTTTACTATTTCGACTGAACATTTGAAACATTAGTTTCATTTACTATTAATATCTACTTTTGGTATAAAAATCTACTTTTATAAATAGATAATTTATTTAGTTTGGTTCGTAGAAATATATTTGAATACAATAGTTGGAAGTGAAATGATTTAATCATTTTGCTTGTTTTGTCTATTTTGTACTTTGTACATAAAAAGGCAATTTGTTATTATACTTTATTTGATATTCTAGAGATTCTTTACGGAGTTCTTTTATTAGTAATTTGTTAATTATAACTATATTCGTTTTGAAATATGTAAAATATTTCTATTTCAATATTAAATATCTTAAGATTCCAATCTTAGGTATAAAAAATAGGAAAATATATTGAGTTCTATGTTAGAGTAAATTACATCCGTTCGTATTTTGGAATTTAAAATGTATTTTATTAAAATTAGTATGATTTTAAGTTTAGTTCCTTTTTTAAAATTCTATTAAACTATTATATAACAGTTTTTACTCAATACATAATTTTTTAAATTTTTATTCTAAAAAATTTAATTCTTTTGTTACTTGTAATACTTTTTCACTAATACAAAAAGAACTAGAGATTTACATATTTAATATCTATTCTAGCCTCAGTTTAATGTTATAAAAATATTACAAGTTTTTAATAACAAAAATGTATTAGATATGAAGAATGTATACTTTTCCAAATATTTAAATATTCTACATAAAAATTATATTAGTTTAATAGAATAATCGCTTTTTCAAGAATAACTTATTTTATAGTGGAGTTCAATTACAGTGCAATTTTTTATATCACTTATAAATAATGTTTGTATTTTAGTTAACGTCTTGTGACGATTTTACATTTTTTTATTTTTCATCAATGTTTGTATAAAATATTTTGGTCCTACAATATGCACTAATAATTTATAATGGCAGAACTGATTAATCAACGTAAAAGTTTGGTCCATCGGTTATAAAATGGCTGTGCAACTTAGTTACAAGTATATGATTTATCATTTTTAATTTTTATAACAACTAAAGAGTTAAATTGAATAAAGATAGTTGCAACATTGTCCTGGTGGTATTAATTCTTGTAAATCATTTAAACTTTTGCTTGCCACTAGTTCTTAGCTAGTTCCTGACTATTTATTGAGTTATTCTCAAGTAGTTTCTGGATAAAAGAATTTATCTAGAAGTTAACTGAAAGTTTCTCAAGAGCAGAAACTAATTAAGTCAAAGCTTTATTGATTTACAAAGGAATAATAGACCACTAGGATAATACACCAACTGAATAACAGGCATGAAAACAAACAATTATAACTTTAGTAGATAATTGTAATTTTTCCAATTATTGAAGTGTTGCTATTATCGAATTCGTAATTTCTCTCTCTGTCCCTCTCTCTCTCTCTATATATATATATAAATTAGTCAAGATTTCAAATAAATTAAAACACTGATTAGAAAAAAAAATCTATTTTTTATTTCATTGTAACTGAGCTCCACTATAATTTATTAAATATTATATCTTCAAAAAATGTAAACTTGAATCAAGAATATTCTCTTGTACTTGCGATTTTTTTAAATATTAATTCGTGATTTTATATGAGGAATAAAATCATTTCAGATCAATATATAACATATTGAAATCAAAATTTCATTTTAAAAAGATAAATAAATACGATAAGTTTATTTCAATAAACAACAAGCATTCGCAGTAAAATCGTTACTTAAAAATCCAAAATTCGAACATGTATTTCATATAAACATAAATAAAACAGTGTGGATAAACCAATGATGAATCAAAAAAAATCTCATCCTAAAAACATATTAAAATGAAACGTAACAATTAAACAAAACGTGTCTTCAAAATGTATAAAATATGTTGTTTATTGTATATTTGAATTAAATTAAAATAATGTGTAGAATGAATAAAAGAACGCGTTCAGTGAGAACATCCAGTTGTATCGAGTCTAGATCTGTCTTTAAAAACACTCACCAGCATTTCGTCGTCAGGTACTCTGGATAATAGATCGAGTACCTCGTTGTTGGGTACAGAATGCGGCCTCAGTATTCGTCTTGCGAATTTATTCATGCCCCATAACATAAGTAGATATCGAACTGGAATAAAGTACAGCACAATACACGCGCCGACTAATAAACATACAGCTATCCAAGACAGGTATGGCACTGTGAAGTTGAATGTGCTGAAAGAGAGAAGTCATCATTGTAAATCATAAAAAGGCATAAATTCGTGGGGAATAAAAAATACACGTTTATCATCAACAAACATCTTAACAATTTCTTTACGGCGCACGGTGGTCGGAAATTAGGCAGACAAAAGTCACTTTTTCAAATATCGTAGAAACGCAATTATATCCTGCACAATCATTTTAAACGCTCTAGAGACGAGCAACTCGCTATGTATGACTGAAAACATTGCGAACTGAGAAGAGTGAATGATAATAAAATCCGAAAATCAGCTAGGATCGCAGAGAAAATGCGCGTTATTTTCCATGTGTAAATTGTAAGTTTTAGTTATTATAATCTACAAGGGATATTTGTCTTTCAGGTAAATTTTTTAAAGTTTCCAAAATACTTTTGACGAAAAACGATAGTTTGTATAATTTGTCAGAAAATAAAATTGGTCTAAAGTCAAACAGATTCTAAGTTATTTATATACTATATTCAAAAATATTCTTGTATCAAAAAATCTTGTGATTTTCTCTTTATAAGCAGAAATCTTATTATAAACTATTGAAATCATTTATGAAATTCATGTACGAGGATCATCAATTGATTAATAACGAATTAATTATATAATTCTCGCTTAAAATTATGTTTTATTCACAGTTATACTTTTAACATATAGATATATAATATTTAATTATTATTACTCTGTAATCACATTTTCAGAATCAATTAATATTAAAAATTCATAAATTCAAACGTGATTTCAGAGAACTATTCTATAACAATTTCGTATGATTATGTCATTTGAATATTAAATTAAAAATAAATTTCGTATGAGAAACATTTTTAGTTGGGATAATGAATATTAAAGGCTTATTATAACACATTTAATTTATTAACACAAACTAATAACAAAAAATATTTTTTTAAAATTGTGATGTAAAAAACATCAAATGAAATATCAACAGAACTTTTGGTATCAAATATGTATTTTTTTTTAGTAATGTATTTCAATATACAGTAATTGTTTATAACAGATGTATAGTAAAAAATAAAAATGATTTTCTAACTGAATAAAAAATAAGACAACATTTTGAATGACTGAGAAGTAATAAGTGCAAGTTATCACAAAGTAAATCTAAATTTTTGATAAATATTAAAAGAAAGTAAAAAATATATAAAATGACTCTTACTTATTGGAAATATTTCAGTGAAGTCATAATTAAAAACAGCTTTTTTCATGAAATTCTTAAAAATCTGACCAGTGAAAATTAAGACATTCCCTAATTCATTTGCACTCTTCAGAATCACATTTTTTGTTCAAAATCATTTGAATTTCGATGATTTTGATAATTAATTATTAAACATTTTAATCAGATTTTTTTAAGGGTTATAGTGAAAATTCGTTTGGGAAAGTAATGTTAATCATTGAAAAAAATATATAATTCTGAAGATACAATTTATTTTTTTTTTGTATTTTTTTATAAGAATGCAAATATTCTATAACACGAAAACAAATTTGGTTCATTTTAACAAAATGAACATATATACGTTCAGTATTAAGTGTCACACAAACTTTTTGTTATAATCGTGAGTTCTTAAGATACTGGCTTTATTTGTAAGGCGAAAAACAATGCATCAGACATTTTAAAGTGATATGAGATAATATGACTTATTTTAATAGTTAGTTCTAATAGAAAAAACGTCTCTCAATGAACAATGACTTACAAAAGCACACCGAAAGGGTAAATATTAATTTAAGAAATAGTATATAATCTCGAAAAAATATTAAAATTATATAAAAATGAAAAAAATGATATTTATGCTTACTTTTTAACACTTTCTCCGAGGGAAGCAATAAAACCAATAGCGTTTTGAACACTTTGTGTAACTTCCTGAATAGCTTGTAACCTTTCCTTTAAGCTCTTTTTTTCTTCCTGCGTCAAACAAACAAACAAACAAACAAGTATTACAATTAAATATTTTATAATAGTATAGTTGAATCAGTACCTTGTCTTTGTCGTCATCTTCTTCATCATCGATATCTGAATCGTCGTCTTCACCGTGTATCGGTGCAGGGCCAGCTAAACTCCTAACTATATATTGCTTTAGGAAGAACAATAATCCTGCAGCAGGCACCATATATGGTTCAAAATAATAACATAAAATTAACCAAAACACTAGCCCTATAAAACTTCTTAACGTCGATTCCCATTCAAAACAACTCTGTAAAAGTTTCCCTAAATCTATAAAATGCATCGCTATCGTTTTTAATCTCAATACGTTCCGCACGAAAACTTGTCGTTTGAATTTGACTTCTGGTTGCATGTACTTCTCTTCTTTCGGATTTAACGTTCGTATACACGCCCTTATCTGAAATAACGGATTACTGAGACGCTGATTTTAATGTTCGATTAAATTTTGCATAGTAATCGTGCGATATGTTGTGACGATTTTTTTAAGACATGTTTGTATACACTTACCGGATTCCACAAAACGGTCATCTCTAACAAAATCTGTGGATTCGATCCTTTTGCTCTACTTCTGAGTTTCTTATCTTTTAAAGGATACCATCTCTTTTCGCCGTTTCTTACTCGTAAAAGAGGAATAGCTAATTTTCCTAAAAATTCTACTTTGTGGTCTCTGTCTTCATCGTAGACGGTTACTTCAATGATCGAATTAATGTCTTTCACGTTACTATAAAAAAGATTTTTTTCAAAAAAATGCAGGGTTTTGTATGAATTACGCAGTATATAACACAATGGAGGATATCTTGAAAAACAATAAATCGAATTTTATTTAAAAAAATATTCCATGTATGTCTATGTACTCAAAACTTTCATTGAAACCGCAATATTATTCAACGTTGATTTTGTTACTTACAATGTAAAAATTTTTTGCCAACATGGAGCTAGTGTCTTATATTCAGTCTGAGTTTGAAGTCGTGCATTCCCTAATTCTATCACACAAAATGGATCACTTTTTCCGCCTAAATCGGCTGCTGCTAATCCTGTTGCTCTGAAGACTTTCACTGTCAGATGGCCGACATCTTTTATGTTTTGGAATGTGCGATGCCAGATCTGCTTAAAAATTATTTTTTATAATTTGTCATTATCAAATCGATATAATATTTCTATTTAAATGAATATTCTATTTAATCTCTATTTAAACAATTTTTCCAATTAAACTATATTGTCATATTAATTTTCAGATTTGATAATTATTTTTTCGAAAAAATAACTGTTTCGTAATTAAGAATCTATTAATTCATATACATCTCTAGATTCTCAAAAAAACAATCTCAAAATCGACCAAAAATCAACATGTTTCTAGAGTTTTTTAATTATAAACACTTATTAACTTTTTAAATAAAAATACTTTTATCTGAGGAAAATACGAGGAATGCTTTGGAACTAAAACTTTGGAATTAAAACTTAAAAACTGAAATTATATAAAAAAATATTATAAACAAAAATAAAATTATAAGAAAAAACACATACATATCTGCTTTCAATTGCGGCTAATTCGTGCGGATTGTCTTCGTGCGTCGTTAAATCTGAAATTGTTTCAGAGGCAGTCGTACCACTTATTGTTAAAAGAAAATAAAGGGACCCGGCTCCCTCTTCCAATTCTTGCCAGAATCCCTGAGTTACTTCTCTTTCTAACGTAGCTAAATCTATCACACATCTGAAATATAAGAATATGTTAAACGATTTTATTTCAACGAATAAAAGAATTTGAGTTTAATCTTCTGATTTTACAGTAAAAAAAATTAACAAACTTTAATTTTGCTTCTTATTATTTGTGGAAAGGAAAAATAAATCGATTTTTTATATAAATCCTATTTATACTGTTTTGGAAAATCTTCTTTAACAAATTTTGACAGTAAAAAATATTAATTGATTTTCTTCTATTAAAAAACATGTATCTATCAAAAAATTTCATTAAGACGGAGGCAATTTTTGATTTTTAAATTGATTCCAATTAAACCAACCTTCCTAAAAAATCATCCTTCGACTTTTCTTTATCCCATACAGTAACCTCTAATTGCTGATCTCCGTCATCGTATAAATGTAAATCGAACTGTTCAAGCCATCTCGGTGACGTAGATCTCCAGAAGACTCGACTTTTATATTTCTCATTACCCAATCTACACCAAACAAAAAATATACTGATCGATAACGAATTACATAACAGAGAACATATTTCCAAACCCTGGAGCTCACAACTACATGTCTGTTTTATTTTAATTAGATATAATATAGGAAGACCTTGAAATATCGACGATCCGTGAACTATACACGTTTAGAACTCTAATGATGTTCCAAAACATGCAATTACTCAGATAACTATATCTTGTTTTCTTTTAAGTTTTGGTGTGCAGAATATTTCGAAGTTATAAAAAACTTGAAGGTTAATAAATGAAACAGCCGTGTGTTTAAGACAAGATAAAAAACTAAAAGGTATTTCTCTTCTGATTATTAATTGTATAAAACTCATATAACTGAATGTGGATAATATAAATATATACGTATGAAAATTATAATTTATTAAACACATATTTTTTTATAATTCCTCGTCGACTGGTTCATAAAGAAAATAAACATATAATTTCATATAATATAAACTAATTTATTATACGAAACGTATGTAAATAAATTTACATAGGTACACTTTAGATCTTAATTATAGTTTGATAATAATTAAAAGCAAATATGTGAACATACAATGAATAGTAAATTCGCTCACCGAAACTTAACGAAGGTATCAGACAATCCCGTGTCTGTGTCTGTAGCGGGTAAGTTTTTTCCTTCGACGAGCACCAACGTCACAACTGAACTCCATATCTGTGATTTTAGACGGCGATTAACGTCGCACAGTTTCGTGTTTTTCTGGAAATACTGCAAACATGTTACATTTATTAACAAACGTTTTCAAACTTTAAAGTAACGGATTAAATTTTCAAACAGTTTGTTTTGTACTAATTTCATAATCATTTGTAATTTTGTACGGGGATTTAAAATTTAATTTTGCATGAAATTACAATAAATTCTCAAAATATATTAGACTGTAAACTATGTCTTGGTATTATAATATTAAATAGTCTTTGTTAAAAAATGTACATTTATTTAATTGCTTATTCGTGTTTGGGGTGAATGATTGAATATATGTTCGGTGGGAATAAAAATTTCAATTAATTTTATTAATAGAGGTTTTTTTAAAAGACCTATTTGGCCACAAAGGAAATTGATACTATACATTGCATGTTATTTGGTTTAAAAAAAGAAACAATGCCGTTAAAACACAAACATTTATTTTTTTATCACATACTAACAAAATAATGATCAGTTATTATTTTGGGATCATTTCCTTTTCGACCAGGAAAGGTTTAAACACTAGTAAGCAATTTTAATTGTTTTATTAGGAGTATGCGGTCTAAATACCAGTCTTCCTCTACATAATATTATTTTTTCATCTAGAGATAATTATCTCTAGATGAAATCAGATGATTCTTATTTTTTGAACTTATATATGAGGCGCGTTTTTAAAGTAAGGACCGTTTTGTAAAAAAAATCTCGAATATCAAGAAACTAAATGTTTGAAACTCATCTAATATGATATAACATTTAAGAAAAGGATAATGATATTCATATATAACAGTGATGAAAATTTTTAATATGAATGACCTAAATATGTTTTAGGGTGTGAAAATGTAATTTTTTATTAGTGGAAGTTCGCAAGAGAAAATCCAGCAATAATAGCAATTTAAAATAGATGTTTGATAAATTTAAACTGTATGTGTTATTTACAGCCATTGAAAAAATAAAATAAATGAATAAAATGTAATAATATAAATTATATTGTAATTATAATACAAAACACTATAGTACAGAATTCTAAATCAACAATACAAAATTTTCTGAAGAAAATAATTTATTTCTTAGCATTTAATCAATTTAAATTATTTTTTTATATAATGAAATTTACAAATATATTTGTTTTATATAAATATATTCGCTATTATTTATAAGAAACTGGTATAGTAATAAACAAGATTATTATAAAAATAAATGGTGCATACTTTATTACATAAAATACTTCATGAAATGGGTTCGAGTTGAAACGACTATAGTTGTATAGTTAATCTAAGGGGGTTTGTTCAAAATACAACAGTGCGTGCCTTGCAGTGAAAATGTACATTAAGCTTAACTATATACATTTAACTGTCTAAGAGCACAATACTAGATATTTATCTTTTGAACAGATACAGCATTACAATCATCTTGTGAAAATTTGAAGAATTCAAATTATGTACTTCTTATTCTAAATTATATTTTGATTCACATAGCTCATTTTTCACTGTTGATTTTTACAATATTGATTGATATATGTAAATCAATATCAATTTTGTTTAAATTATATTAAATATCATTGTCAATATTACTGAAATTATTTTTTAATTTTGATTTATTTTTGTATCTTTATTATCAACCAATAATTTATTAAATTCAAGTAACATTTTGAATTTATATTATTAGAAACAAATTCATATTAATTGTCGTATTGAGTAGGTGTTTGCGTAAATTAAATGAGAACTTTTAATACTTGGTTGTTATTTAATAATCTACCAATTTAAAATAAGTCGATTGTTGCTCAAACTGTTGTATACAAATTCAGATCAAAAAAAAAACACCCACTCAATGTATTCTCCGAATTTCATATTTAGGAACAATTTTCTGTTTTCAAAATTGAAGAAAAGTATGAAGTGATAATATTTTAAGATCGATAAGGAAATTGAAAATAACTATTTTGAAGTTACTCAGTAAAGAAATAAGTGATTTTTAAATAGTCTGAAAAATTTGTGTCACGGGTATTAAATTGAAAAATAAAAATATTTTTTTTATAATAGTGGGCGCGTTTTTAAAGCTCCATTTTGTAATTACTGCCGATTAAATATAAATGATGAAATCGGGCATGCGCAAAACGTGGTTTATGTTAGCAAACTGTATACAAGAATATATAATGTCTTTTTCCTGTAATAAATTATTTTTATCACGATGATTCTTTTTGTAATTACTGAACGGACCTTATTTCAACTCAGACGATCCGGTGCAGTAAACTCAGCTGATTAGATGTTTTTATTTGCAAATATACTTCCTTCTGTTATTCACGGAACACTGGTATTTGTTGTTATCTTCTATTATTCGGTACTATCACTACTGGGTTTTAAAAAAGAATGATAGAAACCGCAAATATTCCTTTAATTCACTCTTTCATTTCAAAAGCAATCTCAACCGTAGTACGCATGCGTTGTACAATAAATTTCAGTTTACTGATAGTCAAACGTTTGCCGTGAGGAAGTAGAATGATATTTTTAATTATATTTCTTTATTTTGTTGTAATACACATGTTCTATTGATACTAATCACTGGTGTAAAAATTGATTTTGATGTTAAACTGATTAAAAATCTTTCTATTCCTTCATAAATATCCGTTTTCATGAGAAATATTAGCGGTAAGCTGTGTTTACTGTCCTGGAAAGAAGAATTTTAAAAGAGCTCCGGGCTGGAAGAGTTAAAAACGCGCCTCGTATTAAGAATCGTTTTATGGCCTCTCGCCATCTGAATGAATTTTTAAACTTTGATATTTAAGCTAGTGGAGAAAAAAAAACATTTTGAAGAAAAAGCGCATGCTATTAAATAAAAAGTGATCTATTTTCCGTGTCATAAAAATTCAAATACGACAGCAAATCAAAAAAGTAAAGAGATATTTAGAAAGTAAAAACCCTTATACTACATATAGATTCTTTCAGAACGACTCAATCTCTTTCACCGTTAGAATAAAGAGAAGGGGTATAAAATATGGAATAAATGGAGGTATTATTTAGAAAAATCTTGTATGGAAAGCATACGGATTTTCCTTCTTTAATGTTCTTTACTTCTTAACTAGCACAATTAATATTTTAACATAGATGTGGATTGAATTTTTCAATTATTACTATTGCATTGGTTTTATACTAAGATGCTGTTTTAAGTTGACTTTTTAAAGTAATTATTTTTCTGATTGTTTACTTTCTTGAAATAAAATCAGAATCGCAAACGATGATTCAATTTTTAAAGGAAAAAAGATAAAAATAATATATAACATACTGAAAGATATAAAAATTTACACAAAGATCTACTGAAAGTTAACCAACATTTTATACCATATAAAAATATTAAACTAGTGAAAAATGTAATATAAATATCTCAATAATGTTCCTCTTTATATATAAATGTAAAATATATTCATATTAACAGATATTTTTCTATCTATCATTACCCAATACAAATAAAATGTGATCACTTTTTATGATACATTTATTTTAATTATATTATTTTACGATAAGAATATGAACTATAATTCGATTCAAATTAGACAGATAAAAATAGATTATAAAAACGTAATATACGTTCGAACAATCACGCAAAACTTGTACACAATTTGAATAATCTAAAACATTTATATGAGCACCGATCGAAACAGCTAATGTAAAAATCATTAAATGTGAAATAACCTGTCGATTTTAAAATAAGTTTATATGTGTAACGTGTCGAGTATTTTAATAAGAAAATTATATAAGGCGTCGAGTGTTTATATTACCTTATGTACTCGATCGCTACGTTCTTTTATCTTTTTCATAAATCTATGTTCCAGTTCACCGATCTTCGCTTTCAGGTGCTCTTCGTGTACACGTAACGGAGTTGTATCTAACATGTCTTCAGCGAATTCAGCGACGGAATGCATAGCACCAACGACACTGTTTTTAAAAGCGTTTCTTCGGAAATGACTCCTTCTTACCTCACAGGCACTAACAACACTACTACTAGAACTACCGTTCTTGGCACAACCGTTACGCGTGTCTTTACGCACAGCGTCGTTGTCTGAATAGGCCGATTCGTATTCCGACAGGGAAGATAACGAAGTGTTCGTGACACTGTCATCGAGATTAAACGTCTCTTCACTGCCACTGCTGCTAACACTTTTGCTATCACCGTTTGACGACACGTCCGGACGTTTTGTATGTCTGATATGTTTTAAGTTTTGCCACAGTGACGTTTTGACTGATTCGTCACCGGTGGCACTCTCCTCGCCACTGTCCGAATGATATTTCGAATGCAAACGATGTCCTAATTTTGATAAACGCAAACGGACTCGCTTGCGGAATCCTCGGGGTGTTTCGGCCATTACGAAAAACTTTAATGCACCAGTCTCATTCTAGCTTGTCGTTTTTAAAACAATTTATTTCAATATATCTAAGTTTGTGATTTTATACGAATATGTTTCGCACATCGTTTATTTTCATTAAATGTGTTTATTTGTTTTATTTTAGTTTATAACACACATTTTTATACTTATGACATCAAACTACTACAGACCATTAAATAAATTATATATATATATATATATATATATATATATATATATAATATTCATATAACCACAATTATAACACTTCATAATGAAAACTAAAGAGGCTATGTTAAGATGTTCACATTTCCTATTATTTTTTATAAGTTTTTAAAATTTCATAAGATTTTTTTTATTATAACAGAAATTTACTCTAACGTGTGTGTGTGTGTATATGTATGTATGTATGTGTATATATATACAGCCTGTCCAAGATCTAGTGCGACTATATATATATATATATATACACACAGTTATCCAGGGGTCTGGTGTGACTGGTACCGCAAAATATACAAGACGTCAATTCTTTTTGGCTTTCTTTTCTTTTGTTCAAAATATACTCCTGTGTCAATATAATGCTGGAAGCAATTAAAAATCAAATCATTCATAATCGAGTTTCTATACAAATCTTTCAACATCCCGTCGTATATGTTCACACACTTATATAAATAGATTCGTATTATACAAGAGTAATTTGAATGGTATTCATTTTCTTGCAAAGAAAAATAAGAAAAAATGTTATAGAACTTAGAGTTTCGTATTATAAAATTGCATGTTGTTTAAAAGTAATAAAGTTACTGTTAGATTTTTTATTTTAAATTAAAGAAAATTTAAAAATCAGATCAAGTTTTAGAACTTTAAGAAAAAAATTCACATACAATCTCAATATAATCACAATAGATATCATTGGACAAAATTTGCCATACAAAAATAGTACATTAATAAATATACAGTAAATAACTTTATTAGGTACAGAACTTATTTTGCAAAAGTCCAAACCAATTTCATACATTATAAAAATCAATGTGTGTATTTTCAAAAGTTGCATTTTTTAAGATTTGTATAATAAATGTTTTAGTAGTCATTTATGAATTGTAAGAATCTGTATATATTCGATAACTGAATATTGAAATTATATACAAAGTTATCGCCTGAATAAACACATTTTAATTACCTTATTTTTTAAAACTGATTTATATTTGATGTATTAAAATATTTTCATCACCTAATAATTTTCAGCAAAACTATTTGAGTCGACATTTTAAACGAGAATTTTTAATTTACAATTTTTTCTGCGCCTGGTTATTTACAGAAATAACTTAACAAGCTTACACACACACATTTCAAACATTTCCCCCAAAAAAATCTAATTATTTACTCATCGCGACACTTTTCAATTTGAAACACATACTATGTCAGCACTTTGTAGTATGCAAATGTCATTCTGTTCACAGTTCGCTTGCATATAACTGTATACATGGTTCGTTTTATATAAACAATTCATGTTCATCTGACTGTAGGTTTTTAGTTATGCACTGAACTTTCACGGTTTGGTTTATGTAATATAATATCGTTTTAGGTTCGAATAAAAATCTCTAGTTTAAAAAAATATCTCTTTAAATATGAGATATTTGAAATTTTATATCAAATAAAATTTAGATAAAAAATACGAGAATAACTAATTCTTATCAACTGATATCACAACTGTTTTTTTTTTCATAATATTTACATTTCATCAACATAAATCTACTCTGTTTCAAATGCATATACGCTTCAACAGAAACGAGCACTTTACATATATATTGGGGATAAATGAATAGAAGAAATTTGAATTTCTTTGTAGATTTCGTCAAAGTTGTTCATCGATTTTCTAAAATCAACCACATCAAACGTTGACAACACGATTATGGATACATAACTAACGTTCAACCTAGTTATATATTCATCGACTACATTGTTAGAGGACTTTTTATGGTAAATAAATTAACTATTGTATGTATATATATATATATATATATATATATATATTTAATAAGTATATACAATTTAAATTTGTTAGATTGAAAATGAAAACATTAAATTGGTTAATGAGTTAAAGTAAGTATTATCAGATTCATATATTAGGTACAAAAGTTAAATCTGTGTCTTTAAACTGAATCAGTCATAACTTTGTTCTAAATTAAAATATTTTCCCGTTGTTTTTTGGATTTTGAAGTGCCAACGTTAACGTTTAAAAAACAGTATATGTCTTGACTAAACAGTCGGCGTAACCTCACAAAACAGAAGTGAACACAATGACGTCCAAAAGCAACATATTAGGTATTGCATATTTTTCGCATTCCAGTTGAAAAAAAATACTGCGGAAGCCACGAGAATGATTTGTTCAGTTTTGGATGAAGATGTTGTGATGCAAAAACATAAAAAAATGCTCAAATAGTGGAAGAAGTTTGAACATATATTGCGAATTCATCGATTTAAATCCGCCGTCTTGTTTTCGACAAGGGATTAGTCAGTTACTTAGTAGATGGAACAAATTTGTACAAAATAATGGGATTGAAAAGTATTCTATTTTTCTATAAAGAGTTATTTTTTATAAAAAAAAGTATCGAATTAATTTGTACATCTAATATAATTAAATTAATATTTATGGAAATCACTACCATAGAAATTGATAACTATAAGTATTGATTAATAAATAAAGTTAAATATTTTTTTAAATAAAGATTACAAAACAAGTTTTATTCCTGATTATTGATCAATTTACTCGTATTAGGTTAAATAATTAGGATCAGTCAGCTCATGAACCACGTAAAACTATTGCACATGTTCGGTCTCATCATTCATGCTTAATCGGTGGTAATTACAAAATGGACCATTCTTTAAAAACGCGCCTCGAATATATATATATATATATATATATATATATATATATATATATATATATCCTCTTTTTAAAAAATGAATGTCACATTTTTAGCAAAAAATAACAGTTTTTGTTGTGTTATGAAAGATTCTCTTAATTACTGTCTTTTACATAATGACACTTATTTACTCTCTTAATCTCCTGTACATCGGATAATATCATACTTTTTCATGGAACAATTCAGCATATATATATATATATATATATATGTGTGTGTGTGTGTGTTTATGTATACTGCACATGCTTGTATTCGTAACAAATTCGAATTGTTAGGAATTTTTGTCATAGAGTTTTAATATCAGAAAAACACACAAATACAATATGTAAATATTTTTGACACAATTTATTTACATTAATAAATTTAATCGTAAACAGCGTTGTAAAGTAAGAAATCATGTACTGAATTAAAAACATTTTTAATTTTTTATGTAAATCCAAGGTATTATTTAATAAACGTTCACAAAAACATTTTTATCAGTTAATGTTTGTTTTGATTCTAAAATAATTAATAAGTAAATTTCTATTATTCTTTTGGATGCGACTTCTTAATGATTTCTATATAAAATTATTATATTGATTGTTAAATTTTCTTAGTAGAATAGTAAACTTATCTATATCTCTTAAATAACATATTTCTTTGAAATTGGTTGATAACAAATTCGTTTATTAGAAAAGTAATATTAATAGTGTTCTTTTTCCTACACTTTCTTGTTTTTTTCACTAGAATTTCTTTTTATGTTCTATTTATAATTTAAACAAGTTTTAAAAATTTGATATATTGTAATTTTTTATAAATTACAATGATATTAAATTAAATCGCCTTTAATAAACCCAACCAGAAAAAGTAGAAGTTATGACTGCTTATTAATCATCTCTTATTCAAGTATGCCTGTTATTTTTATTTAACGAATTTAAATATAAATACATTTTATTAAAGAACTGTTATGATTAATTATTGCGGGGATTTCCTTTCAAACTTTCCTTATGAGATAAAAACGACAACTTTTGTTAATTATAATTGTTTATTGTATTAAAATTTCTTAGAAAGGCTGTGTTTTTTTAATACATACATACATACATATATGTATATATGCAGTTCTTTAAATCAAATTACCGACACATAAAAGATTTTTTAGATTTATCACTAATCAATAAAAAATGTTTTATTCTCTAAGTATTTTTATAATGTCTTAATGATTTTTAAATAATTATATTTTGGTACCGTACCTATTATTCGTTTTAACAAATTAGTTAGAAAAAAATATAAAAATCTCCAAAATTAGGTGTTTCTTATAAAATTTGTGTACATGAAATATTTAAAACTATAATTTTTAAAACTAAAATAGTTTGTAACCATTTTGAGATGAAATTTGTATTTAAATTTCAAAAAAAGTTAATAAGTGAAATTAATTTTTGTACCTTGGTATTAGAGGACGGCGACATGCCCATCGAAATGCTTATAAATAACAATAAAAAATTGATCAATAATCACTTTTTGGATATTTTTGATCCAAAAGAAGTTTTGTTTTTTGTGGAATGTATGAAAAAATCATTTGTAAAATTAAATACAAGAATAAAACTTATTTTGTAGTTGTTATTTAAAAAAATATTTAACTTTATTTATTAATCAATACTTATTGTTATCAGTTTCTTTTTTTCCGAAAATATGAATTTTATTATATTACATGTACTTTTTTAATAGAATATTTCTATACTTTTTTTTATAGAAAATAACCATTTATAGAAAAATAGAATACTTTTCAATCCGAAAATATCGCATGTCAATTAGGCTCGAATGTCGAACAACTGTTGAATAATCAGTATTGAGTTCTTCTGCCACCTCTTGCGTTGTTTTATGTGAGTCTACTTCAATAATGGTTCTTAAATCATTATTGTCTATTGTTGAAGGACGTCTACGAATCTTCTCATCATCAAGACTTTCGTTTTCATTGACAAATTTTTGGAACCAGTGTTGAGGTGTAAGTTCACTAGCTGACTCTTCACCAAAAACAAATTTGATATTTCGAACAGTTTCAGTTAATTTACGTCCAAAAATCGCGTGAATTTGCTTTTTCCATGACTAATTTAAAAGGTTATATCAAACAATACTGAATAATTAAAACAATAGACATAAGCTGAAATTAATAGTGCTAATTTCAGTTTACAATGGTGTATCACATGACTATAACAAAGGATAACGGTAACTAGAAAAGTCGATGCTAAACTTAAAATGATAAAAAATCAATTATTTTTGTACCAACTTAATAATTTATGATTTTATTTATTTTCAATATTATTGTTTTTGGCAGGTCCAATAAATACTGTTTCTTGGTTTGAAATTTAATACGGTAAAGATAAAAAAAGTAAAGATAAAAATGCTTTCATAATCTGAATATGTGTAAAAATTGTAGCTTATTCCCAATATTATATTTAAATTAAAAAAATTAAAATATGAGCAAATATTATTGAGTAGGGCTATAGTTAGAAGTCAATTATATTAAAAAAATCAATATTAAACAGGTAAAGACAAAGAAATAATTTTTTAATTAAAAATATATAGGCATTATTCGTTATTAATTCTAATAATAAACTTAATTAAAGAAATACTTGTTTATTTTTTATACAAAAATTCATAGTATTGAATAAAAAATTATGTAGAAAACAAGTAATTTAATTAATGGCGTCATTCAGAAGAAAATATGTATTATTTACACACGAAATAATTGTCACAGGATACGGGAGACTAAGCTACCACGAACATATACAAGGCCGAAGGACGGACGGGAAGTGTAGATGGTGTAGGGGGGCCAACGAGACCCCCATTCACCTCCTCGCGGAATGTCCGGTATGGGTCAATTTAAGGCGACGATGGTTTGGGGAGTTTCTCTTCACCGCGGCCGAACTAGGGTCTATAAACTAGGGCAGGCTGATAGGTTTCTGGAAGGAAGCGAGACTTCCCGAGTAGTTTTGATTAAGCCGAGGGAAGGTATAATGGACGTCGAGTCTAAGTGCCGGGAGGCAAGATAGCTTCCACCCCCCTCAAACATAATCTATCTACCTACACACGAAATACAAACGAGTGAAGAAAGTAAGAAACGAATATGCAACTCTAATCAACATTTTAATCTTTGCAATATGAAGTAGAAAAACTAAAAAGTATCTGAATAAAGTATATTTACTTATATAACTATAAAGAATAGTAATAAAGAATATTAAAAATATTAATTAAAAGGGAAATAAAAGAATATTGAAATGTAATTTAAATGTAATATACTCTAAGGTAAATCGTATAAATGAACTAATAATATCTTCTTCGGCAAGGTCTCGTTGGATCACTCTTGAAGCATTCTGCAAGAGTAGTACAAAGGGAATAACCCGTAGAGAACAATATATCAATGGGATTACAATTATAAAAACACACACTTTTGACAATAATAGTAATATTTCATTTCAATAAAATATTTTTTCTGTAAAATTATTTTTCTGGGAATAACAATAATAAGAGAACTTGATTTTCAGAACCCACAATTATATTTTATAAAGAAGAAATTAATCTTCCTTAGAACCATTTCTCTATAAAACAATAAATAAAAAAACTAGCATTATTTATTTACTATCCGAGAAAAAAATGTGACCTTTTCAACAAGTAAACAGTTCTCGATAATTGTTTATCAGATTCTCTGGCGACTTAAAAACTTGTAGACGACCAATAAACGACACATGTGGCATAAGTGTTGGGAATACAGGAAAAATATGTCCTTGATGCTTTAAAAAGTATGTTCAAAAATAGGTCTATATATAGAGAGAAATGACACTATACTAGACGAAAATCTGTCATGATGATAAATCTCATCTACACAAAAACAAATGTTATATATATATATATATATATATATATATATATATATATATATATATATATATATATATATATATATATATATATATATATATATTATGACAATTTGTATGAAATGGATGTTTGATTGATGCGTTTTTTATACTCATGTCTGGAGAAATGTTTGAATACGATCGGTCAATATGTAACTTTTGTCAAATATATATATATATATATATATATATATATATATATGCAAACAATACACGGTACATATACAAATTGTGAAAGTCGTATTTGTACTGAGTATTCGTATTTGTAAAATACAAATTGTAAAACTCGAATTGAATAGAGAATAAAAATGAACGGAGAGATGAATTCCAAGAATTTCCTACAAATAAATTCACTTCTACAATGCAGGACTATTACATAATAAAACGAAGATATGTGAAGATGAGTACAGGTACACGTCTGTGTTTTGTTAATAGAAACAGATGATAGATAAAAGGCATCAAAATATAATTACATTATTGCACAATTATATAATAAGTAAATTTGAAATATAATTAGTACATTAAATTTTTTATTCTTGTTTTTAGAATAATAGTTATAGATTAAATAATTAATTACTTGATTGACTTGATGATCTTTTGTTCATTTATCTATGCAAATTCTGTAGGTCAGGTGCGAATTTGTTTCTTTTATAATCTGTTTCGACTTTCATTAACTTCAGCTAGATCTTAAACTCAAAGTTAACCTACCTCAAAAACCACGAAAGTTAAAACAGGTTATAAAAGAAACTTTCTTGTATCTGATCTACAGGATTCGAACAGAACAAATAATTTGTAAGCAAAGTCCGTGATTCTGGTTCATACATTTTGTTTTCACAAATTAATGTTTACTATAAAAACTTTTTCTCTTCTAAAACACTCAATAATTAATTAATTACTAATTTAATTATGGCTTATGCACATTTTTCTATCAATGCCATTATGTTAGGTAGGTGGAAAAATAATTACGGTTTATGATCTTCAAATTTATATACGTTACCGCAATTATTTCTCTACCGAACTAATATATTATCAAGTTCTACAGTCAAGATCTATCTGAAGATGACAAAAGTTGAAACTAAATAAAGACGAAAATCACATGACCTACAGGATTTGCAAACAACAACAAACACACATTTTTACTTTAAAGTAACATACAGTTCATTTTGTAACTAATGAAATATCAAAAAATAATGTAAAGAAAAACAATATATAAAACTGAATAGAAAAATAATCAATTTACAGAATTTTCAGGTAATATAAACATATTTTTTTCTAATTATTATTTAAAGAAAATAACTAGTATTAATTTTCTAAAATTAAAAATGATACAAGAGCTTAATCTTAATTTCTCTCTCTCTCTCTCTCTCTATATATATATATATATATACATACACACACACATATTTACACGTCTATTTGTACGAGATGAAGATTTCCATGAATCACAACACCTCAAAATCTTACATATCTACATATTATTTGCGTGACTTCATTTCGTATTCAACAGAGCACAAACTATGCAAATTCTTGACTATGTTTATAGGTTAGTCATTAAACATGCTGCTCTATTAAAACGAAGGTTGCGAGTTCAATTCTTGCTACATAAATCTAAATTAAAATACGATTAACCGTAGAACTGTACTACAAATCTGGAAGCAACAAATATTTATTGATAAGTAAACGGAAAATGATGTTTTCCGACATATTTATTGAACAGAAATTAAATTAATTGTTTTGAAAAAGTATTAAATCACAGTGCGTACACTGAAATTTATTTTGACATGTATATAAATTCTTTGCTCTTGACGTTTATTTCGAAATCAGTCATGTATTTACGTTTCTCGTGAATTAGCATTTAATTGTCTGGAACTATAATTATATAAACATTTATAAAAAAAACATAAAAATATTCAAATTACGTAATTCAAATATTCTCTTTACAATTTTTTAATATTATTTTTCATGGTTCAATGGGTCGTAATTGATATTTATATCAAAGTAGAGCAAGACCTTGTTTTTATTAATTGCCTATATCTCTATCTAAACACAATACACTCGTGTGTATATATATATATATATATATATATATATGTATATATATATATATATATATATATATATATATATATATATATATGAAAAAAATAATGAATAAAGTGATACGTATTTTCAATTACATATAACGAGTAAACCGAAATTAAAAAGAATATTTCCGCTTGAGACATAAATTGATAATAAAAATATAGTAATTTTTTTTGATAATAAAATTAAATAGAAACACTAACCACAATCAATGTGTTTCTTATTATTTTTGTATCTATAAAGGAAATATAACCTTCAAAATTAGTTTTAAAAATAGAAAAGACTGGATAAAAAGGTTCTTATCTCAAAATTATTAATAGTATTTAAAAATTATAAAACTTTCCTGATATTAACGTATATATATTTCTCACACGCCAATCATATGTGAAATTGCAGTACAGTTCGACGAACTTGATTAAAGTACACCTACTATTTTCAATTTATCTTATAAAGTATTTGATTGATGATGTAGCAACGAATAAAAACAAATTGAAAAGACCGAGCTGTATCTTTGACTGTGGATGCTGGGTTAAATGAAACCTGAACAGTTTTAACTTTGAAATTTTAGAGATAAACTAAAAGAAGCTTAAAGAGACGTGATTCAAGTCGACTGTCAAGGAGCAAGTCAAGTTCAGAGATGAATTTAATTATGAGGACGTTACAATCTTCTCAAATTTAAAAAGATGACAGGGGTTCGATTATTAAAGTGTTCGTATAGCGCATGCTGTTTTTGAAAAAGTTTCACTTTTTATTACAAAGATACTGAGTGCACTGAAAAACAGTTCTAATGAATTTTTTAATGGGGGTCTAAAATTGTTCAGATTGAAAAGTAAAAATTAATTTATCAACTAGTAATTCGATTTGAATTATAATAATCAAATATTACTACATACTGTTACTTGGTAACAGCAAAAAAGTTTTAAAATCTGTTAAATAAAATAAAATCTGTTATAATTTTTTTATTAAGAATAAAAAATGTTTATTGATCAAAAATCAGTTTTTTTTTATAAAAAATTAATTTCTAAATAACTATTTTGTACACAAATATTTCTTATTAATATTAAATTTTTAATATAATTCTAGATAAAGTTAATTTTTAGATTTTTCAAGCAATCAAAGGTCTTATATGCTTGTTCCAATAATCTGGACTCTTATGGATCATTCGAGTGTTCATCTAACACATTGATTTTGACCCTTGAACAATCCTCAAGCAACTTGTAGATAAATTAATTATAGTTTATTTACAATCGACGTAGAGATTCTAAAGTAATTAAAAATCAAAGAATCTAAACTAGTCGTAGCAGAAAGAAACCCGTGTGATTCTCTAGAACCAAGAGGACCAGTTTCACAAATGAATTCGTTCTTTCGTCCCACAAATCATAAAGAAAATTTCTGAGTAAAAAAGTTAAATTATTATTGATCTTTTTTGATTGTAGTTAATTTATATTTTGATTACGATGTTCTCATCCACAGGAAAAAGTATAGAATAAATGTACCTATATTCAACAATCAAAAATAATCAATAATCAGTTTTAAACATTTTTGTAGTTTCATTTATAACAGAGAATGTAATCATAGTCTCAAAACTATATTGTAATAATAGTACCAGGACAATACAAAATTTGTAGTATTGGTATAAAGTAAAACCTTATACTTTTTTAATATAATATTCTATAAAAAAAATTCTATATTACATAATATTTTGAAATATATATATATATATATATATATATATATATATATATATATATATATATATATATATATATATATATATGTATGTGTATGTGTGTGTCTGTATAGGCTAAACAGAAATATCGATAGGCTGATTTATAAACATGTCTTCATTTACTGAAAAATTACAGGAAGAATTCTATCTAAATTTATAGAGTTCTTCAATGAAGCGATTATGAAGAGGAATATGCTCTCTTCAGAACATATAAACATTTAGATATCCTGCAACATATAAGTAAATTAAGACATGTTAATAACATTTACTCTCTTAACAATACTGGTGTTTTCCTTACAGATCTATAAAGTTGTGTGACAATTGTGCTGTTCCTATAAAGCTATATTTACTGTCTAATAATGAATATTGAAGAAAGAATATGTATAAAAATGTAAATTATAAAATTATTCTATAATTAGAATTAATATATTAGCATTTTTATAGAATTTATTTCATCCAATACCAAGTCAGTGCAGATCAAATAGTTGTCAACATACGATTCTTTTATGAAAAATGAAAGAATTTATCACATTCATTGTAAGTGAATAATAAATATTAACTAAAAATTTAGAGAAGTTTTCATCGCTCAAAATGCATCTTTATGAAAAAAATCTAATATTGACATTTTAAATAAAGTATATATTCATATATATATATATAATAATTTAGAATGTATATAATTATAAATCAAATAATAAATACTTGCAACATAGATTTCATAGTAATTTTAAAAAAGATCAACAATCAACACTTGAATATTTACTGCGCATGGCCAAAGGTCTCACGTGACAACCACAAAGAAAACATTTGAATGTAAATAGGTTCGATTAATTTCTATTGGTGATTATTTTTATTAATTAAAAAAATCCGAATTTTTTTTTAATAAAATATAACTCATCACTATTTTACACACAATATTTTACACAACTGTATATCAAAATATACCTGACCGAATACAGATTATAATATATACATATTTGAAAAAAGATAGTAGGATATTAGCACACAACGATTATCACAGTCATTTAAACATAAATAAATAACACAGAAAATACACTTGGAGATAAAACGGGATTTACAAAATATATTTTTAATTCACTGTGTCAATATAATCTACTTGTTTAATACAATATTTGTTTGTGTTTTAATATATCTATTTAAATACAATGGTTGTTACATACGTACTTATTTTGTTAAATTATATTTAATACTGTGCACACGTTGTGCAATTTCATATTTAAAACACGTTTCAGTTATTGCAATTATATCCAATCAATATAAATTGCATTTGTTGTACGTATGGTTTGTAGAAACACTTGACCAATTTATTTTTTTATTTACTATTTTCCTGATGATGGCTATATTTGTTTGTTTATAAATTTTAAAACATGATGCCTCTGTTGGATGATAACACCAACCTTCCTTAAGCAGCATGCATCTAAAACTAAATAGTGGCGACAGTAGACTGTAGCCGAAGGGAGATAGAAAAGGTAGTCGATTTGAACACGGTAAGAGTGTACTTTCCGTTACTCTTCGTGTATACGTTTCGTGCGCGTACGGAATCTCAATTGTTTTTAATAAAATGGAAACAGCATTGATCTGTGTATACTAATTATAACATTTATATGAAATAAATACACGATCGTCCACTTACAATCGAATCATTTATGCATAAGTTCGTGTGAGCTGTGTAAACAGAGCGTGTATACATAATTGTAAAAAGAGCATTGTGTGTAGAAAATCGATGGAGATAGAGTTGCTTCTCGAACAGAGAAGGCGTTAGGAATATGCTACAGGTGCGACGAACCGGAACATTTTGATTTCCCAGAGATAGCGTTTCGTCAGAGATGACGCTAGAAGTCCTTGCATGCGTGGATGAAAGTGTGTTAATAGGGTCGGTAATAATTAATTGAATTAAAATTTAAACCGTAATCCGAACTGAAACCAAATGAACAACTGACATCAACGTCACTCATCTATGTTTCATGTTTATGGCACGAGTTTTTGTTTGTAAATGTCTCTTTTTGGAGATGCAAGGTCAAACTTATTATAGTAAAAAAATACGATTATGTTCGTAAATTAATTTTTAATGTAAAAAAGAAACTCTGTAGGAAGTTTGAAAATATAATTCAGGAAATGTATAAAGTTTACTACTGAATGTAAAAATCAGATTTAAAAGAAGTAAAAAGTAGTAGCATACTAAGGAAGGAGTGAGAGAGATAGACTTCACTAGGTACCATTCGAAAAACCATACCATCGCAAAAGTAGAAATACCAGTAAACTTTTTCAAAACAAATGAAAAGATTATCAATTTTAAAAATGACTACAAAGAAAATAATCGTCATTTGTATAAAAAGAAAAGGAAAAGTACAATTCTAGGATATTTGAAGAAAGATACTGGTCTCACATTGCTAAAAATTGTACAAAAGGTCTACATTTGAATACTTTGATCACTTTCGTCAATAATTGGAAATTCGGTCTAAGATAATGAATTAATGTCTATCAACCTTCGTTGTTATTTATTCAAATATAATTAGATTCATAGAAAAATAATTGCGGTTTCCAGTTAGTGCGGCACCCATTTATCAAGCTTTTTTCGAGTTTCTTAACTGTTTTAAATGGTCCAAAACTGTTGGAGGACTAACGCCTAACTTTTGTGCAAGCTCTCGAATTGTTGTGCGTGGTTCTGATTCAACTAACACCTTCAATTATGAACTGAAGAAGAACATTTGCGACCTTCTTCATCTTCAAGGCTCCCGTCCTCAGCACGAAATTTTTGGAACCACTATCGCACTGTACCTTGGTAGTATCCATATCAAAAGCACTGATTAGTTTACAAGCAGTTTCTGCTGTTTTACCACCCATTTCGAACTCATGCAAAAAATGATCTCATTTACTTCTTTTCCATCTTTAATTCAATAAGCTAATTTGAAGTAAAATTAATAATAAAACCAAAGTCGATATTACAAAAATATAGAACAAAAAATGCACTTTAAAATGGTATTAATCTGAGCACGATTAAATGACACTTTCATTAAAAAAAATAAGGTTCAGAAAACAAAAACCGCAATTATTTTTCTACCAACCTAATACTACGATTGTTACAATACAAAAAGTATATTCCATTTCGGAGTTATATTCTTAATTTAACTCAGAATTTAGATTAATTCCTAGATAAAGATTTTTGGCTTTATTTTCTACAAAGTCAAAGTATGAAACGAATAAGAAGTTCAATAAAGTTGTTGCTCGATTTTCAGAAAGAACAGAAGGCTTGAAAGTTGAGACTTTAAAATTATTTATCTTTTACGAATATGTTCAGTTTTGAGGCCCATTTCCTATTTAATTTTGCTTTTTGTAAGGAAACAAACAAATATTATTAACTATTTAGTATTTACTATTTTTTTGTACATTTTTCTTATTTCCAATTTAATAATGAAAATATTGTACTGTTCAAAAATACACTTGCAAACATATATTTGAGTGTTTAAATTTTAAAAGTATTTTTTCAATGAGTGCTTAAGGAATACTCCTTCCGAGAACTAAATAATTTAGATTCGACTCTCTTACGAATTCAAAATGATTACAAGTTCTTCTGTAATATAATTATAATTTAATTTCACATATTCTTTTCATTCTTTATTTGATTCTGTAGTTAGTATTATTAAATATCAGAATCAAGGTATTTTTTTAAGTTTGATAATACTTATTTTTAAACTTTATATTTAAGAGGAAAGATAATGATCGGTGAATATACATTAGCCGTTGAAATAACTGAATAATATTTATTTATTTAATTCATTCGATAACAAAAAATTCTTGATTCATATACAAAAAAATTGACCACAAGTTTCATTAAAATTGTTACAAGTACGAGCGATAGAGATAAAAAACTGAGAAAGTTTATCATAATAGAATTAGAATTTAATGAGGAAACATTTTTGGCACTACAACGAGATAATCGTGTTGTTTAGTATGTACTATTTTTAAAAATACATTTATGCTACCTATTGTAAGATACAAATAAAATACATGTTTTAAAACACAATTGAATAGAGTTTATTTGTATTTAAGCATGTAGTAAGATTGTTATTGGTTTCTTTTAAGATTATGTATTAATCTATTAAGACAGTACGAAGATGATGAATAATAGTGTATAATATATTTCAAATAATAGTTTTATAAGTTTATCTTTTATAAAATTATTTTTCTGTATAATATATATATTCAAATTTCATATCAATATGCACTCTTTTATTACAGATATCATTGGTTTTTTAAATTTCACAGATTATGCATTAATTAAAAAGTAAAAAAGTTAAATCTATTTATAAAATTTAAATTTATAAATAAATTATATTATTATATTATAAAATTTATAATTTTAATTATAAATTTATTATTAAATTATAACAACATATATTGTTAAATTTATAATTTTAATCTATTTATAGAATTTAGTACATTGTCTTAAAGTATATATGTCTATAATGTGTATTATTTTTTATTATTACCAAGTCAGAGATCATTTAATAGATAAGTAGGCATTCACTTTTCTTCATTAACATATTATTTTTATTTTTTACTACATTTTTACTACGTATCAAACTGCAACATGTATTTTTTTTATTATATATTTAATTTTATGATTAGTATAATTTAATATTGTTTGTTAATTTGGGTACAGTAATTTTAAAAAAAATACACTTTTAATATTTAATACAGACGGATATCAATATCAAAAAAATCTATTTCTTTTGGTCATCAATTTGTAGATAAATTTACTACACTTTTAGTTTCAAGAAAACTGGTTTCTTAATAATTCGTTTATACTTTGCATGTGCAATTTTGTAAGTAGTACAAGGATATATTCTAAAAAGTAGCGTACTTAATAACTTTGGATTATTTTCCATATATAAATCGATATTTCATTTCGTAAACGCATTTAGTTCTCTTGTTTTATAATGTATTGACTTATTAATAAATAGATTAGTTTTAATACAAGTTTTTGTTAAATAATTTTATTATTAATAATAACATGATTAATAAACCTCTTTTTATTTTTTTTAGCATTCATACATATACATATACATACATATATATATATATATATATATATATATATATATATATATATATAATATTACTACTAATTACTTATTTGAAAATAAAATAAATCCTAATTTACTTATTTTATTAGGTTGGTAGGAAAGTAATTGCGGTTTGTTTTTTTTGAAAATTAACCTTATTTTTTTCAGTGAAACTGTTATTTCATCATATACATGTAAATATCATTTTAAAGTGTATTTTACGGTCTATATTTTGATAAGATCGACTTTTGTTTTATTATTAATTTTACTTCAAATTGAGCTGCTCAATTAAAGATGGAAAAATTCGAGAGCTTGCACAAAAATGAGACGTTAGTTATCCAACACTTCTGGACCACTTAAAACAACTAGGAAAATCAAAAAGCTGTCAACTTATATGAATTTGCAGGACATAAACTGCAATTATTTTTCTACCAACCTAATAATATAAGAATAAATTTTTTAAAGATCTAAATGAAAATATTAATATGAGTAACGACAGAAATTATAGACAATTGATTACAGTTTTATTATTTTTTAATGTGAAAGTTCAAAAGAATGGAAAGAAACTGAAATATTCCTAAATTTCAATAAAATATGATTTAAAATGCTATGAGATGTTTAAGTATGCAAAATTATTCTTTTTTAAATTAATAACAATGATAAAAATATCATTGTTAACAAATAAGTAGAATAATTACTACAGAAAAAAATGGTTTTTGCTTCTATTACACAACGTCGGGATAATTCTTTTGTGTTTTTGTAATCATTTAAATCTTTAAGTGCTTGTTAAAATTTGTTTATAAAAAGAAAGGAAATACATATAATGAAAGAGTTCTTTTTTGTACGTTGTTTACGTCTTTAATTTCAACTGTCGTCATTTTATATTTTGTCACAATGTTTTGACATTGAGCGGTGTCTTTCAGACACTAAATTACTTCTATAAGAATTGTATTGCACCATCGAGAAATGTGAGCGAGAAAACAGAACGGAAAACTCTTTTACGAAGAAAAAAAACTATATAATAAATTTCAAACTAAATTTTATTATACTTTTATTATATTTTTCTTATTGTCTCTTATTTTTCAACTTTATATTCATAATTCTTTAGTATTTTTTACGTGAAAACATATATATATATATATATATATATATATATAAATATAAATATATAAATCAATAATAAATATATAGAATGGTTGAGAACTGAAATTCTATGAAATAATACCTATTGTTATGTTACTTTAACCATTCTTTTTTCTTAATAAACATTTAGTATGCTAACAAATCATTTCTATTTTCTTTTTATTAATATTGAAAATGTCTTCTATATTGGAAAGGTCTTCTTTTATTATTTCGAAAAGTTCGTTATTGTTTGTACCTTCACTATCTAATAAAAAATTATGCCTTAAGTTGTTTCCTCTTCAGATCATATTTACTCGTCTCTTAATATTCCTGATATTTTTTATACATGCCCTTTGACTGAATTTTGCCATAAATCTTCTTTTATATTTATTTCGCATACCTATGTAGGGTATACATTTCATAGCGGTTTGTTTAACGATAGATTTTACATGTTTTCTTCGTTTTAATCTCATATATATATATATATATATATATATATATATATATATATATATATATATATATATATAAAGAGATAACTCTTTTTATAAATTTTTATTTTAAGAATTTGTTTCCTTTTTGCTTATCAGATATTTATAGCTCTATAAATTAATTATTATTTTATCCTTCGAATCACTGGTCAAAAGATTTTCAAAGATTTTTTCAGAAAATTAAGTTTTAATGGCTGTGTAATTCTTAATTATCTATCCAGTGTAGAAGAGATTTCTGTTGAAACAACATTGTTTAGATTTTAAAGGATTATCGTACAAAACCGATTTTTTTATCTCCGGTTATAATTTTATACAAAAATCCTTTCTTTTGAACTTCGCGAGCAAGGAATTAGACGCATGACATCTTTTTCTTTTTTCTAGGCTGAACTTATATAGAATCAATTGGCCCTGCTTTTGATTTTTCCCCAGACAATGTAGACGACAGAAAATTTCTTGCTAGGTACTTCCGAGTTTTTGAGTGAGTTCCTATTCGGTCTTGGCGGAATTTTTACTCAACAGCCACTCAAGGTCCTCATTTTCAAATTTTTTCTGTTGTCCGGGAGGTTCTCGATAGGAAAAATCAAAATCACCACTCAGAAACGTTTAAAACCATTTTTTTTATATTTAATACATTATAATACCTTCTCCTTAAGCTAAACATTTTTTTTCGCGATTTCTGTAGCATTTTTTCTAACTGGAATGTGATAGATATGCAATGTTTAATCGCTGTTTTTTGGACACTGTCATGTTCACTACTGTTTTTTAAGGTAATGTCAACAGATTGAAAAAGATATATAATATTTTTAAATGTTAACGTTGGCACTTAAAAAGTCTTTAACAACAAGAAAATATTTTAATTTAAAACAGAGTTATGATTGATTTAATTTAAAAGCACATAATTAATTTGTATACCTAATGTATGAACCTAATATATAGACCTAATATATTTAAAGATACCGAATTGATTTGTACACGTAATAAATGAAATATAAATACGAAACTGAATTATTATAAATAAAATTCAAAAGAATTCCATCGAGTACAAACCTCGGAAGAAAACGTCTCAAAATTAATTAAAGTAATTTTGATATAAATCTACAAGATTTCAAAGTAATGACCAAATAAATAATCATGAAGTGCTAACTGTCTCCTTCTGCTCGATAATTCATTTCAGCGTAATCAACTTGATTAATTATACAAGGGGTATTTCTTGGGTTAGTAAATTAATTTTCTTAAAATTATTCGATTCTATATAAAAGAATGATTGATGATATCATACGCCAGCATATATATATATATTTATATAAAACAAACTGTTGATTGAAACATAATGTCTATTATCGCGTAATCGAAATTAGCATCTGTCCCGAAAAGCGCAATATTAAAGATTGTAGATGTGTATCGTCTCATTTGCATATAACGTTTATCGATACGACACGTGCCGTACGAACAGCTACAAAATTGTTATAGATTCGATGTTCACCAAACTTATACAGCTAAGTAATATTTATAGTATTTAATGAGGTGTACGTGACGTCGAATTTGCACGGTGCGTGGTTATTTTCAATTAAGAGGTAGTTTTATGAATGCAATATGAACACTGAGAAGTTGTGTGAGAAGTTGTTAAATAAAATTGACAAAATCGGTGATATCGTTTTTCAATTTATAAAGTGAACTGATTAGTTTCTAGTACATTATATATATATATATATACATATATATTATATTTATATATATATATTTATATATTTATATATTTATATATATATATATATATATATATTATTTACAGAAAAGTATTGATCGAAAATATTAGATCGAAAAAAATAATTCAAGATTAGAAAATGTTATAAATAACTTTTGTATTTTATTTATGTTATTTATTCTAATTTAGTATAATTTTGATAATATATTATTGGGTTGGTTAAAAAGTAATTAATTTTTTTTTATGTAAGTGAAATATGAATTTTTCACGGGTGACAAAAACATTATTGAACAATATCTTGTCCATTTTATTTCCGATTACCTTTTGTCATCTTTCAGGTAACTTCATGATTCTGCGCTCAAAAAAAATCTTACCTTTTTCAGCAAAGAACAGTTTCAAGAACGATTTTATATCCTTATCAGCAATGAAGGTTTTATTATTAAAAGCGTTTCGTAAAGAACGAAACACATGGTAGTCTCATGGTACCAGGTCTGGCGAATATGGTGAATGTGGTCACAGATCCTATCCAAGATGTAACAATTTTTGATGAGTGACCAAACTTGTATGTGGTCTAGCATTATCACGGTGAAACACAACACCTTTGTTATTCACCAATTCTGAACACTTCTGTTTGATAGTATCATTTAATTTATTCAGTTGTCGATTATATACGTCCAAATTGATGGTTTGGTTCCTTGAAAGCAGCTCAAAATACAAAATACCTTTGAAATCTTACCAGACTGACTGTATAACCTTCCTTTGGCGAATATCTGCTTTTGAAGTGCTTTGAGCAGGTTCATCACGCCTGATCCAAGATATTTTTCAATGTTGATGTAGTCGATCCATTTTTCATTTCCTGTTATCATATGTTTCAAAAATGGATCATTTCCTTCACGTTTCAAGAGAAAATCCCACATATCAATGAGTTTAGTGAGATAAATTTCTTTGATCTCATATGGTACCCAAATATCAATCTTACTAATGTGTCCAAATTATTTTAAATGATTTTCAAATCTCGATTTCAATATGTTAAGATTCTCAGCCATCTCTTGTGTCGATAAACGCTGATTGGATTCGATCAATGCCTTTATTTCATCATCATCAACTTTTCGATTGACTTTCCTGAGTGTGGTGCATCTTTAGCATCAAAATCTCCAGACTGAAATTTAGCAAACCAATTCTAACACTGCCGTAGTTTTAAAAGATCTTCATTATACACATAACATAAGTTTTTATGAGCTTGCACGGCGTTTTTTTTTTTCCTTTTAGAAAGTAATACAGCAAAATATGACGAAAATATTCATTTTGATTTTCCATTTTGAAACCGACCGCAAACAAAGAATTATTAACGAAATCGTGCACTTTTTTTTCTAAAACAAGCTTGAGCTGTCAAGTTATATAATGAATTTGCAATTAATAATGAAGTTAGTTACATTTCAAGACATTTATGCCCATCTATTAGAAAAGAACGCAATTACTTTTTGGCCAACCCAATATTATTTATATATAATTAATTTATTTCAAAAAAATATCAAAATCATTTTAATTAAAAAGGTTTCATTGTTAAATATGACTAAAACAAAGCGTATTTACATAATTACATATTTTTATGATAGTGGTTAATTTTCCATATTTGGAACATGGTGTTTTTATGAATCTTGAATAATGTTATTCGTCGTTATATTTATAAATGGAGGTTTAAATTGTGACTCGCTACAGTAATGTCATCTACGAAATTTGAATTATTAACTTTAAAATTGTGTCGGTCCTGAGTTTAAAAATTCATTCAGTATTTTATATATATATATATATATATGTATGTATGTATTTAGTAATAACTGTCATATATGCTTTTTTAAATTCGGGTGATATTTAATCCTTTCAGAGTCACAATGATTGATATAAAAGAACATGTACGTTGGCAGAATTTTTTATTTAAAATTAAATAACGAGATATTATACAAGAGAGCAAGTCCACAAGTTTCATATTTTTTTGATAATTTTAATTAGAAATAAGTAATATTAAATTACATATAGGTTTAATATTTTTGTACAGAGATCAAATGCGTTTTTGAGGTAATCACCCATCCTGTTGAGGTAATTATTATGGTGATAAGTCAAATAACAAGACTTAGTGGTAAAAAGATATCTTGTGCAGACGTGACTATCAGTTAATCTTCTCTTGAACATATTTATCAGTTTGTAAACACAGATTATGTCATAAAATGGAAGTCTTAGAAGATATATGTATTAATTAATATTTTGTATTGTGAATGCTTGTGAAATTCTCAAACTGTTTCTTAAAATATATTTGAATTTTGTATAACGCATAAATTTCATGCGGGCACAGTTCTGAAGAATAAAAGATGTCTTTTAATGTTACCTATATTCTATAATAAGATGACCTTGGGCTCCTCTACAGACCTAGCCGACTGCAAAGGCTTACGTCTCGCACAGCTCGAATTTATTGATGGTTTCTAAGTCTGTGAGTTGACGTTTTACTAAGTGGTGGAGAATTATTTCCGACATTCCGATGGAACAGTATTTCGAAGTTCAACCAAAGAATCTCTAGAGTGCCCATAAAGCTATGCTTTTAATGTTTTTTCTCTGATATTGTGATCTTGTTTTTCTATAAATACTTGTTGTCTCAATACATTTCTGATACTGTGGATAAATTCATTTTCACAAACGAATTATTCTTTTTGTATAACTCATTTTTCGTTTGGTTAAATTTCATTAAACGATATCTCTTTAAATCAATGTTCTAACTCTTATAACTCCTTGATTTTATTTTGATTAGGATATCATTTTTGATATTAATTTGTATAATTTCTAACAATAATTTGTACTAAGAATAAACGGAAATCGTTACTTAATAGTGTATTTCCTCTAAATCACAACATTCATATAGTTTTTCAACTTATTTCTCCTTGTACATATTATTTTTGTTTTGTTAATTTTAATTAAACTTTGTCTTTTGAATTTAATATTGTAACTCTTCAACGGAAAAATTAAATATGCTTATTTAGAATAAAAAGTTGTTATATTTTTTTTATGAAATTTGCAAATACTTGACTGACAATTTCAAATAAATGATCAACTTTTCAAATAGAAAAAAAAATCATTTATGAACGTATTTTTTATTGTGATAGAAAAAAGACATGAAGAATTGTCAAGGTGTAAAACCTTCTCGTGTGGCCATAAAGTAAGCTGCATTGTTCGACATTCTCCCGAAATCCTTCTAATATTTCAATAACGAGCTTTTAATTAAAATAAAAATATATGATGAATAATACAAAGGAAAAAAATCAATTTTCCATTGAGATATTTTTATCTTCTTTAAACGGAGCCAACAGAAATCTTTATACTGCATGCGTCGATACTCGTTTTTTGAATAATTTTTCAAGATCTATCTTAGATTTATTGTCCTTTTTGAATCAAAAAGTAGTTATTCTTTTGGAAAAATCGGTCATTACTTTGAAATATTGAAACTTGTTATTAGTAAATTTCACCAAAAAAATCTCTTAAATTTAAATAAAAATATTTCATTTTTCTGTTAAAAGCTAACAACAATAGTTTCACTTTAAGGGATAGAGGTTAAAAAAAACTTAACGAAATAAACAAAAAATGATTTATGCAAGAAGAAATAAGTAAAACACGAAATAAATATTGTTTAAATGTAAAGCTAAGAAGTTAGTTTCTTTTTAGTACAAATTAATATCAGATTAACCTTTTGCACTTCAAGCAATTAGGCTATACAGCTGATAAGAAGTTTGTATACTATGAATTAGGATAATAGTATGATAAACATAGAAAAATATAAACATCCGATATAAACGCTTATCAAAGCTTTTATCTGTAAACGATAAAATGTGAGCAGTGACACTGGCCCTAAGAGTAGAACGCCTTTAAGTGCTTGAACAGTACGGCTGGCCTTGTGTGCAAAGGGTTAATATGAAAGTATAAAAATTAATATTAAAATCTGTATTTTATGTTTGAATTAAATAAAATTTTAAAAATTGAAGATAAAATTTAATCAATAATATAAAAGAATGATCACATCATTTTCAATAACTGCACTTTGGTATTTCTAAATAAAGTTTAATTAAGTAAAAAGTTTCACTTTCTGTGCTCTTGAAAAACTCTTCAATTTTCTGAACATATATCTCTTTCTCTCTCTCTACATACATATATATATATATATATATATACAGGCTACATTACATATGTATGAGCATAATGTTTGCTTTCAACGAACTTGTAAAACGTACATGAGATATGTATTTTTCCGCACGAGATAATACGTGTACGTACACACAAACATGGCACATATATTTTCATAAAACCGTATCTTTGTAAGTAACATTTGAAAATAACTGTAGACGGTCGTCGAACTCTCAGCTTCCGGCCAGCACCCGCCATTTAAAAATATCATTAAAAATTGCACGCAGGAGATATAATTAACGTAGGGGTATTACAGGGCTCTTTCGCTCTGTGAATAATAAAAAGCGTACAATATGTGTGATTAAATTAAAAACGTTTACGTATTACTTTTACATTATATCTGTTCTCACCTGTATTCACAGGTTTCATGGAAAATAATTAAATATGTTTATTAAAATTTTATTTAAACATCGTTTAAACTTTTTGCTGATTTTCGTTTTCGAAATATGTTTATTTAATATACTATGGGCTGTAAATTTAAGTGAGTTATTTAATTTCATATTTATTATATTTGCTCGTATATTTTTTTATACTGAATTTTACCTGTGAAAAAAAAACTTCCTATATCATAGTTAAAACGAAAACTAATATAAAAAGGAATAAAATTTGTGGAAAATTAGATTATTTACGAATAACATTTTATAATCTTATGACATAATTTTAGACTGGGATTATTTTACACCTTTGCAGAAATATTAATTTTTGAACAAAGTTTTCTCATCAAAACGTTTAACAATTTACTGTTTCTTTTAGACAACATATATGAATTTCAACGAAATTATAGCAATTTTAGAAAACATTAACATACATCTTATTTATTACTTGACTCATTACATACATTATTCTTATAAATTGTCTTCCTTTAACACATTTCTATCTATTCGCTCTTTATTTCTTGTTTTATATTAAACTATTACATTAATATTTAAGTTAAATAATACTAAGGTATTTTAAAAAATATATTTATACATATATAAATATACATATATATATATATATATACATATATAATATATATATATATATATATATATACATAAATACATATATATATATATATATATATATATATAAATATATAATTTATACATTATTTTAATTCTTTTATGAATTTCTAATAAAAAAATAAATAGTCAAAAAGTCAGTTTAAAAAAGGTGGTGCTGGTTTAAGTAATTTTTTCGAAAAATTTATTTAAAAATAAAATTCCTTAAAGTTGTGTTTCTAAATTAACCTGTACTGATCCTGACCTTAATCTGATCATACTTCATCTAACCTGATTTGATATATTCTTATTTTATTTGAATAATTCTAACGAGATTTGATTATACAAATTATCTTTAGAAGAACTGTCTAAGAAAAATATATTTGAAAAAGGTTGTGGCTACTGGATTATGAACTAACCTAATTTAACCTAATTTGAACTAACTCGGATTCAACAACGATATAATCAGAGAGCTTATAAGGAGAGTGATATAATTTATGTATTTTTTTTGCCTGCCTTTACCTAATTTGACTCGTCTTGGCCAGACTTGACCAGATCTGAAATGACAAATTCATTATAACCATTTTTTAAAAAAAATAATATAAAAAATATTTAAAAAAATTGTACTGTGCACAAATTAATTTGGTGCCTTTTTATAGAAAATTAATATTTACGGAAAAATGGAATACATTTCAATCCTCTCAAAATATCTCCCATTATTTTGTATATATGTTAACTATCCCCTCGAATCCCTTGTCGAGGAAAATGGCTTTGAGTCGATGAATTGGTAATACATTTTCGGACCTCTTCTACTGTTTTAGCATTTTTTTTTTGCATGTTTTATGCTTAACATCTTCCCCCAAAGTAGAACAAATTATTCCTGTGGCTTCAGCAGCATTTTTTTCAATTAAAAGGATGCTAAAAGTATGCAATACCTAATATGCTACTTTTCTAAATCATTACAGAACGTCAAGAGATTATATATATATATATATATATGTGTATATATATATATATATATACATATAAACATGTATATATATATTTAAACATGTATCATTTCTGCTTCTTTTTAACATGCGATCGAAAAAAAAAATTTGAAAATAATAAATGTTATCGATATGCAAATTAATTTCCTTAATAGAACTGATTGAAAAGACCATTTAAAGTCACAAGATTTTTATTAGTTTGTCTAGACATCTTCAATAAATAACACATATTGTCTTCAACTGTGTATATTAACTTAAATTATTGCACATGAAGTGAAACTCAAAAATTGTTCTTGACCTAAAAATGCATCTGAATTAAATTTCAAAATATATAAATCATTTTTATATATAAAGAAAGAGAGAGAACATGTCAATTTATCATTTATATTTTCTAGAATAAACTAGCTTATTATTTCGATTCAACTGATGAAGATAAAACAAACATTGGTCTAGACTATTGCTACTTACTGGCAGTCAGCCAAAAATTTTGTTGGTATTGTTTTTATTTGTAAGTTAAAAATATTATAATTCTTGATCATAAATAATAATAAATTTTCTATCATATATTTTAATGATTAAAATGTAATAAATATTTACGATTTTTATAGAAAATATAAAAAAGGGTATATTATAAAGAATATAGCTGCCCTATAAAAATAAAATTTAATTATTTATACAAAATATACTCTTACAAAATAATGTATATGTATATATATATATATATATATATATATAATAATAATGTTTATTCATAAAGTTAGTAAGAAAAAATATTATTTTATATAATGTAATCAAAATTTATAGAAAAATAAATCACTCTTTAATTAAAGAAAGTTGGCAAAAGTGGATGAAATGTAATTACTTTTCTCGATTTCTTTTCCAAGTAATTTATTTTGTCAAAACTTTTTTAGTTGAAAGTCAGTTAAAAGGCTAAAAAGTTCAATTATTTTTATGAAGATGGTTTTTTTTATAGAGCATGTCTTGACATTAATCTCTGTTGATATAACTGTATTATCAATCAGTTGAATTTCGAGATATTTTCGTATCCATTATACTTTTTGGATTTTCGATCGATCAGTTGTCACTTTTTCAACAGTAGCGAAGGGACATACGTGATACTAAACTATTTACAGAGTAAGCAGAAAAATTCAGTGAAATCTGTGTCAATAGCTTTAGATTAAGTTCCTTAAAACAAAATAGAGTGTGTTGGAAAGTTAAAAATTTCTTAAAACGTGTCAAGGTTGAAAGAGGAGGTTCGAGTAAGTACATAATAATACTGACATGAACATCTTTTGAACAGGTAAGATATATTTTTCATAAAACGAAAATATATAAAACGTGAAAGTTTTTCTGTTATTCGTTTTTCAAATATTTAATAATATTATAAAAAAATTAATTATTTTTTATCATAGATTTTTATATTAAGATTAAATATAATCAGTTTACAGAAAAATGACATTTTCCAGTTCCTTAAAGATCTCGATTCATTTATATTCATTGATCATAGTTTTCTATCAATTTTATCTTGTTTTATTTTTAGGTAGCTGTAGATAACTACAGTTATGAATTATTATAATTTAATTACGAAATATTTCTTTTCATATAATTATAATTTTATTTTTTATATATGTAGTCCTTTAATACGTTACTCTGGTGGTCTTAGTCCTTTTTTATCAGTTAAGTGTCTGTTCTTCACTGATAGTTTTAGCACGAATGTTATCCTCAGGTAGATCTGGCAGAGTCTACAATCTTGAAGTCTTCAATATCTACCTGAGGATGGCATTTCTGCCGAATCTAGTAGTGGCTAACAAACACTTATATAATCTATAAGGACGAATCGACAGGATAAAGTATTCATTTTAAAGTTCAGAAATACATTTTGTAAATTTGAAAAATATTTGCATGTACTTAAATCAAAAAATTAAAATTTCAAACATTATAATTTTTCGCCAAAACTTCTATTCTACAGGTCATGAATTTATTGGAACTGAAAAATAAAAATTCTTAAACTTGTCACTAAGAATGTTTTGCTTGCAATGAATTAAATAGGGTTCAAGCAAAAATAACAAACCTGATTGAAATATTCTACCTTTATGTGTGAAATTTCAATTTTATTATAGTTCAAAAGAATGTATTTTTATTAAAATTATACAAAATAAAAATTATTGGCGGATTTTCTTAAATTCTAAAAGAATTAGGTACAGAAATAATCTTTCTAGATAAACAATAAATATTTGTATAAATAAAACTAAAAATAGTCGACGATTTTTAATTTCAGAGAATAAAAAACATTGAAAAAAAATAAAAACTAGAACCCTTTTTTCAATCGTTAAATCTTCCTTTTAAATCCAAAAAATAAATTTATTCTTTATTATATACCATTTTTAAAATAGTAAAGTCAAGTTTTTAAATCAAAAATTTTTTTTAAAAATATGAATTTTCATAAAAACTTACAAACCTGCATTTTTTGAGATAAAAATGAAAATTGGTCTATTACTGTTTTTTCACTTAGAAGATATTAAACAGATTTTAAATAAAGATTAGAAATTTATGTTAAAAAAAGTAATTTTTTGTCGAAATTTGATTTTTAATAATTTCAAAATATTTCAAATCGAAGAATTAAAGTTTTATTAAATTTATTCAGAACAAAAACAACATAATTATTTCTTCTTAAATTTTCAAAAATATCACAAATAGTTTTTTTCATCAAATTACATTTTTGAGAAAAAAATTGTAAATATTTCAGATAATTTTATTTGAAGTAAGAAAATTCACCTTTGAAAAATCATAAAAAATGAATGTTTATTCTTTAATTATTATTTTTTTTTAAATGAAATTCACTTTTCCTTTAAAAAATTCACTTTTCCTATGTATTTATTATTCTAATAACATGAAGTACACTTTTTGGATCAAATTTGCATAAGGCCTACGTTAGAGTCAAAAATGAGTTTGAAAACCCATTTTTTACTAAAAATCCTTTACTTAATATAATTTAAATAGGTGTTGAGTAAAAATAAGAATCCAGATTAAACAATACAGTTTTTATAGTCGAATTCGAATTTTAATAAAATTGCAAATTGAAAAATTAAAGTTCTATTAAATTTATATAAAAAATATTGTTTGTTTTTCTTAAATTTTGTCATAATGTGGTATAAAAAGAATTTTATCAATTGAAAAATATTTTTTTGTATTAAAAAAGTTATAAAAAGTTTTCTAATTCTATTGAAAAAAAAAACAAAAAATTTAAAACTGTTTTAACTGTTAATTGATCGTGGAGTATGTTTCTTTTACAATTTCTGATGTTTAAAATTAATAAAGTGTTTTGCATAAAAAAATATTATTTTTTCATTCAGAAAAAAGATAAATTATAAGTGCTTACTGATACATATTAAAGTATAACGAAATTATAGTAGAGGTAAATTACCGGTACGCGTTTGTATATGTATTGGACCGTCATAATTAAATTAATCCCAAAATGGAAACTAAGTAAATTAGTTTGAGTGCTACTCTTACAGAATACACTTAATAGTCCACAAATTTATGTTAATTTCATGTCCTGTACTTTCGTAATTATTCTAAATAATACTGTAGCCATACCATTAATATACAATGAGTAATGAAAGATTTATTAAATTTATAAATTCGTAATTTTGATTATAATGGCAATGCAAACTTGTAAAGCATTTATAAACAACCTATAAAATATATTTAAGCAGTACAAATTATATTTCAATTTATAATATTTATTAATTTGTATTAATGTAAAAACAATATGTTAATAATTAAATATTTATTTCTTTAAAATTTTTAATCCAAATATATATTTGGCACTGTGGAGAAATTGTCTTTCAAAAATTAATTCTTTTCTCACTTTATGAACTAGAGATTTTTTAAAAAAAATATCCAATATATCCAAAATATCAAATGATGAATAATTATTACACATTTCTGATTAGAAAAAAATTATATGATTTGTAGACTGAGTAGAAAATATAATATATATATATATATATATATATATATTTATATATTTATATATACATATATTTATATATATATATATATATATATATATATATATATATATATCAATTATTCAAAAAAAAAAACAGGAAAATTATTCTTTACAATACGAGACACTAAAATACTTTCAGCTGTGTTTATTGCCTTAAAGCACACAACCGAGTACAAAAATTTCTATTATAGACTTTTGTAGTTGTATTGGGATTCGAACTCATGACATTGTAATTTAAAGTTGTAAGACCTTTGGCATTACGTGCTTCACTGCAATATTGATAGAATAGTTGGATAGATATTGAAAGAAAACACATATTGTTTTCTTTTTTATATTTAATTTTAAATCATATTTCGTTTATATAAAAACAAATTAATCAAAAAGACAGTCGCGAAAGTCAAATAACATATTTGATTAATTGAAGTTGTATGATTTAAAATTAAAAATTAAATTTATTAAAAATGTTTATTGATAAATTGAATTTAATTAAAGTTAAATATAAAATGGTTATATATATATATTATACAAACTTGAGTTAATTCTTTTTATAATACTTCCCTTATCTAATTTGTTTATTATAAATTTTTTACTTCTTTTCAAAGAAGATCCAAAAACGATTTTACAATTGATTCTAGACGTTCTAATCAAACTGTTTCTACATTTAAAATCAGATTGCATTGTTTCATATTTATTATATAATTATTTTAATATTACTGGGGATAGTTACAAATCATAGATTGTTTATCCTGACAAATAAGATAGACTCAGACATAGACTAATTTTGTATTTTCTAAAAAACTGGCACAAAGTGTTATGTTCTCGGATACATACATTTTTTAACTCTCTAATTCATTCTCATAAAATATTTTAATAAATCTTTGTAAAACTCAAAACAGTTATATATTTAGAATTAAAAATGTTCAATTGTTTCAAAATTTTTGAATTATCTATTTGTAAGATCAACTGTTAATTTATCGTTTGCAGTCAGTTATTTTGGAGTTACTCACATAATTGTACAGAAACAAAAGAAGTTCATCCAACTTTTGTATCGATAACCTTCAAATATTATTTTTAGACAGATCAATATAACTATGAATTTGCAGGAAGTCGAGTATGCAATTGACTGATTTGATTAAAAAGAATTTACAAGCTTATTTACAATTTACAACCAAAAAATATAGTCTACAACTAAGTAAAAAATTTCAATATAATTTACATTTACAGGTATTATTTAAGAGTTACATTACAGGTTACATTACAGGTTACATTACAGGTTACATTACAGGTTACATTACAGGTTGCATTACAGGTTGCATTACAGGTTGCATTACAGGTTGCATTACAGGTTGCATTACAGGTTGCATTACAGGTTGCATTACAGGTTGCATTACAGGTTGCATTACAGGTATCTTTTAAACACATCAGTCATAATGTTTCTCTGCTTGAAACATGCACAATGAAGGGGTCAAAGACCTTATGGTTTTATAAAGATTAAATATTTCTAGAAATGAATAGTATATAATCTTCTCTATAGTACGAGTATAATAGTCTTCATTAAGTAAACAAGTTTTGTTATTGAAAATAAGTATAATATTTAATCAACTAATGTACTTACATATTATATATATATATATATATATATATATATATATATATATATATGTATATATATATATATATAGGGCGATTCAATTTAGGCTTCCACATGAAAGTATTAAAAAAGCAAAAATTAAAAATAACGATTTTTTTTCATTTTTGCGTTTTTTTAATTCTTTTATGTGAAAGTCTAAATTGAATCTCTACATATATATATATATATATATATATATATATAAATACAAATATATATATATATATATATATATATATATAAATACAAATATATATATATATATAAAGTAATCTCCAGTATCCGCGGGTGACATGTTGAAAGACCTACCGCGAATAGCAACAAACCCATATATGTCATTTTTTGTTTACATGCAAACCTATGATAAAGTTTAATTAATGAATTACGAACAATAAGACATTATCAACATTAAATAATAATCAAATACATTGTACATTATTATAATTGTGCTAGCTCTCTTTCTCTCTCGCGAATGACCGGGATTCTGATGTTTTACCTTAACCCTCAAGGGACAGTGTAGCAATAAAAAATATCTTGCACACACATAGTTTAAATACATTTTTACATTTATTTCTTAACGGTAGGAGCTAACTGGATACAAGTAAAGCGGGCCAGCGTGGATACAGATGACAAAGACGTATGAATCATGGAGCGGGAAGGTTTAACCATGTTACTCAGAATGGTGAGCAATTTGAAACTTATGAATGGTTTATTTCTAGTATTTTCTATTTAATATTTTCGGGTCGGGGTAAACAGCGGATAATTGAAACTGCGAATATGAGGGTTCTTATATATATATATATATATATATACACACAATTACTTTGTTCGAATATAATACAGTATGATACTATAGAAACATCTGTATTACAATTGAACAATGTATTTTCGATAGATTATGTTTTATTCCAAGAATCGTATAGAGGAAATTATTCAACAAAACCTTCAATTACATCGTTGTATATCGGACATACTTAATAGTCGCTTCGAAAATATAATACGTCCATCTGTATCAGTAGCACAATATTATAAAATATGATATTCACATGAATCACGATTTTCTTTCTAAGAATCTTTTAAATAAAATAATGACCTGTGCTTTGTTGCTTACTAGATAATCTTATAAAACATTTCTAAACTATATCATTGTGAAAAAATAGATATCACATAACAATTTATAAAAAAAGGAAATTAATTGATATCAGGATATTTAGGTTGGGTTGTTATATTTAATACATATTAAAATATTAGTGACATTTCGAAATTAAAAATTAAATTAAATAAATATTTGTGGTATTACAAATAATTTTTTGAAAGAAGATTCAAAAATGTTTCAATTTTCAAAAGTTCAATTTTCAAAAGTTCAATTTTCTAAATATATATTTCTTTGAAATCATTTTTTAAAAGTAATCTGGCCTGATATAAACTAAACTACTTTGATCTGACCTTAATTAATCGCACAAAAAAGTAAAAAAAGCTTACTGTCTATAGTTTATTATTGTTTCAATAACTATCTTCCGTTGTTAAATATTTGAAGAATTTTACACCTACTTTATAATTTTTAAAAACCATATTAATTGAATATTTTAAAAAAATAAAATTAGGAGAGAAAAAGTGATCATTATACATTAACAAACAATAATAAAATATGTCATTTATTAGGTATACCAATTGATTCGGTGCTTTTAAATTGAATCAATCAATTTTATTTCAAATTAAGCTATTTTTTCTAAAGTGCCAGCCTTAATATTTAAAGACGCTATAGACCTTAGTCAAGTTGTTGACATAACCTCACAAAACAGTAGCGTAAACGATGGCGTACGAAAAGCAGCATATTAGGCATTGAATAATTTTCGCTTTTCAGCTGAAAAAATGCTACCGAAGTCGCGGTATGATTTGCTCAGTTTTGAAGGAAGATGTGATGGATAAAACATGCAAAAAATGATAAAACAATGGAAAAAATCCCTAAAATGCATTACGACTTTAACGATTCAAAGTTGCCATCTGTTTTTCAAGAAGGGATTTGTCAATTACCAGACAGAGAAAAATTATGCAAAATAATTAGGGATAGTTTAGGGATTGAAATGTGGTCTGTTTTTCTGTCAATAAACATTAATTTTCTATAAAAAGGCACCTTAATTTGCACACCCAATATTATAAGGAAAAATTAAATAAGGATTTTTTTAAATCACAAGTTTGTTTAAATTAAAGTAGTAAGCCATCAACAATGCATGGTCAATCGCATGATGTTGTTGACTAAGGATTATAATCGCATGAAAAGTTATTCAGATTTTGGTAGTGCCTTGCTCATAAGGTATATAATTAATATACTGACTAAAAACATACATTTAAGAAAGGCGATGATTTCAAAAGAATATATTTTGAATGAATCATTTATATGACATAACCTGTTTTTTTATATCTATGTTGTATGAAAATATCAAAGGAAAATCAAGTATTACTAAAAATAACTTCAAAAATGAAGTAATCAAATTATTTATGTGTATAAATTTAAATATTTTCTATTAAATAATTTATTTGATAATGACTAAGCATATTATATACATATATATATATATATATATATATATATATATATATATATGTGTGTGTGTGTGTGTGGTGTGTATGTATACACTCGTCTATATGGAAAGATATAGTTTAAAATAAATTATACAGAAATACTTCGTAATAAAATAAATAACGTCCGTAAGAAAAATTCTACAAGTAAAAAAGGAAAAGAAATATGAAAATATTTGTGAAACATCGTACGTTCCGAAAATTTATTTTGTGCGAATGTGCCTCTTGAGAAGAATCTAGAAAAAGAAATGTCATTGAAGACACGACGTTCCGTGAAATAAAACTGAATATAGAATGTCAACATTTTAAATTCTGTACAAGAACATGATAGACGGAATAAGCTCTTTTTCGATACAAGTTTTGATTAAACTCCTCGTTTGGAATTTTTTAAACTGTTCTTTCCCGATAGTAATGTAATTGTTTGTATTTAAAACTGTCTAGATGAGTACATTAGAGTGAATAATATTCATGTAGAGTAGTAACTGAGTTGGATGTTGCAATAATAATAATAAAAAAAACTATATGAGCTGTGTGTGACTGTTTACAAAATTGCCATCGTTCAGTATTCTGTTTCATTTCTCTAATACGAGAGAACAAAAATACTGTAATAAAGGGAAATGAGTGACCCATGATAATTCATTGTAATTACAATCCACATATAGATCATATGAGAATTCCCTATATAACACGTTTATGTAGAGATTGAACGGATTTGTGAAGGATATTAAAAGAGTTTCACAAATTACTGAATAAAAAAAGACAGTTTTATTTCCAGAAAAATCGTACTTTAATTCTCTAACATTTTTACATTTATACAAAGTTAATTAATCGAGATACTTGCAGTGTCTGACTGCTTACAACTAATTGGGTAACTGACTGAGTTGAAAAACTGAAAAATGTTACTCGGTGTATTTATGTGCGGTAAAAAAAATTGTAATCCATTTAAATCTATTTATTCTTGTATATCGAAATTATAATTTAATGTTTTTAGACATATGATCCTGTTGATACGTTATTCTGGTGATTTTTTTCCTTTTTGAATTATATGAGTGTCTATTCTCCAATATAAAAAATCTCAATACGTATTCAATCTACAGATAGATACTACAGACTAAATTTAAATCAGATTTATGTTAATTTATATACGTTGTCAAATGAATTCTTATAAATTACACTACATATATTACAAAATACGTACAAAAAAAACTTAAATCAGATATGAATTTAGTCTAACATCTTCCTGAAGATGACACACGTACTGAAACTAGTGACGGAAAACAGAATTCAGATGATCCAAAAATACAAACATGACAAGGGCATTTTATATAGAAGTTTCATTTAGAAATTATGTATGCATGTATATATATATATATATTTATATATATATATACAGAGAGAGAGAGAGAGATTTGAATAATGTTTCAGTATGGTAATATGCTACTAGTATGCTGAAAGTAAGGTGTATGCTTCATGAGGAGTAAAAATCATTTCTGAAAGTAAATTTAGCTAGTGTTAAAATTGTGATAAAAATAATTGATAAAATATTATAAGTTTTAAAACAAATTAAAAATTTTTTCAACTTTTCCAAAAAATATCGAATCGTTTGTAAAGAAACAATATAGAAAAATACAATAAAAAAGAGAGACAGAAGGAAAATAGCGATAATTAGCCTGCATAGGTGCGGAATATCAAAAGGGGTAAAAATTTAATACAGTATGTAAATGAAAAAAATATACAAAGTATTTAATTTTAAAACATAGAGCTGGAAAAGGTAAGAAATGTTAAAAATACACAAATATTCCAATATCCAGTATATAAATCGTGGTGAGAAAGAGGATAATGAAATTTGTTTTTTAATAAAAAAAAACATTCATTAATATATCATTTTGTTTGAATAATTATTTACGATATAAAATTGTATTGTGTTATGTTACCTAAAATGATTTATATTGACTTTTGATTTATCTTCAGAATAACAAATTTTAATTTGTTACTCATTTGTGTTTGAAATTTAACTATAAAGTTAAATCTCAATTTTAAACAAGGAAAAACTTGAATTGTACTAACAGAAGATGACTGAAAAGTGAAAATAAGTTATGGTAAATAAGAATAGTTAATTTTAAGAACTAATTTTAAGACTTAATTTTAAGACTATTTTTCTATAATATATATATATATATATATATATATATATATATATATATATATATGTTTAAATTCGTTGCAGCAACATTGAACCAATATTTCGAGGCGGTACAACTACGTGACTAATTTGTTAGTATGCTGACAAATGTGTAATGAATTTGCATTCAGAGCTGTGACACATATCATTTTTAATTAGAAAGTCAAATATTTGCCAAGTGAAAAATATTTAATGAGTTTCAAACCTCAAACCATTATAATTAAAGTAAGAAAGCTTAAACCTTATAGTAAGTATGAGAGTGAAAATTATTCTGTTGTACTGTTTTCAAAATTTATTTGTTATTTATTTTGTTTAATCATATTAATATATTGTTTTTAAATAGACATCCTTAATGTTTATGAATTCAATGTCTATCTTATAGGTTATGTCTGAGATCATTTTAATTTTTTTTTCATCATCTTGGAGATATAATATATAATCTTCAGAGTGCTAAAGTATAAAAAATCATGAAGAGTATATAAGTAATAAAAAAATGATTAAAATAATTAATTCTTAAAATAAATCAAGTTTATGGAGTGAATAAAAAAATTCATATGTGAAATCAACTGAAAATTATTTTTTCAATATATTTAAATGATTTAATAATAGTATAAAATCTTATAAATTCAGGAAATTAAAAACATATTTTTATATAAGATTTTATATGTACATAAAAAAAAACTGTATATAAAAAAGGCCATTGAAATGTATAATAAAATGTTTTTTATGATTTTAAAACTACGTTTTCTTTCATTAAATAAGAGAATGAAATAGTACAGGTTTATTTATATTGTTAAAATAAAAATATATAAACAAAACTTTCCCAATAAACTTTTTGATTTCTTTTGAAAAAATCAACGTTGGAATACTGTCTGATGTATCGATTTACTTTAAAAGAAATAAACAGTACAAACAACTGAAAGGTATAGATTTATATGGTTGTTGCAAGAAATTACATACCGTATTCATAAAATATACGAGGAACTAGTCTCAGTATCACACAAACAAAACTTTGTGGCAATGCGGTTGTTAAATTTACTGTATTTTCTCTCAAAAGTGAATTTAAGTTGGCATCGTCCTTTCTCTTATCTGTTGAATGTAAACAAGTGGTAACATAAAAAACCTATTTTACTTTTTTGTCGTGAGTTCTAGAAAGATAGATCTAACGTGGTGGATGTGCATTAATTTGTGTTTTCAACTGTAAAAAGATATATATATGTATATATATAATGTATCTAGAAGATTAGATCTGTTCAAGGAATCTTTTTGTGCGCATTCCTGTACACTTGTAGAAAATAATTTCAACTCTTGGAAAGAATCATAAAAAGGAACCATTTGAATAAAGATTTTATAAGTGGCATTCTTGAGGTCACTGATATAAAAAGAAGCAAAGAAACGTAACTGAAAAGAATTTATGTGGACTTTTTTTAAAGGGCGTAATTATTAAAGGATAATTTTTCTTTATATTACGTTTGTTCTTATCAATGAATTCTAAAACTCACGATGAAATTTACAAAAAATAATGAACCTGATTTTATATTATTTGGTACTGGATAATTAAAATTAATTAAATACAGTAAATAAAATATAATGTTTTTGTTATCATTTTAATTCAATTATATTTAAAAATTATGTTTATGTAAAATCTATATTTTTACAATTTATTAGCATTTGTGTATTTAATTTATTATGAATTAAATAAATTTAGTTGACAGTAAATATTGAAATAATTAATCTTTAAATTACAAAAATGAATTCTTTTTTCAATACAGAACCCACACAATATTATTGTGTTAAGAAATATTTAATAAATTTTTATTGATAATTTTTGATTGTTATTTATGACAATTTCTATAACGATGCAATCATCTTCAAATCGTTAACGTATAGAAAAATTTAACTATAAAACTTAGATTGTTTTTTTAAAAAAAAATGTTTAAGATTTGTCTATACTTTGATGCTTTGAGATCGTCATTGAAAAATACATATAAGCAGTAAGCAAACATGATTTAATGAACATTTTTACCAGAAAGTTTTTGTTACTTGTGAAGTGAAAAATGATTAATTTATGAAAGTAAATTAAGCCACAGTGTCAAAATTATATTATGATAATTAATAAAGCTTATTATATTTGAACATTTTTATATATTTTATCCACTTTTCCAATTTAGAGATTAAAATAGATTAATATAAGAAAAAGAATAAGAATATATATCTTGAAATCTTGCAGAATTAAAGAATATTTTTTAAGTTTAATTGTATGGCTTCTACAGGTGATCCAATTTAGGCTTCCACTTGAAAGTATTAAAAAAATGCTAAATTTTTTAAAACATGTTATTTTTTATTTAATACTTTTATTCAATTTATATATATATATATATATATATATATATATATGTATTATTTGTATTTGAATATTGAATTGAACTAAAAGATAACAAAAATAACTTTTTTTTAATTCTTGCGTTTTTTTTAAATACTTTCATGAGGAAGCCTAAATCGAGTCACCTGTATATAATAACTATTTTTTTTCATTTTAAATATATGTGTTAAAAAGGAAATTTGCTATGAATTTTAAGAAAAAATTGAAAACTTTTGCTCAAAAGCTCATGACTCGAATATATTGGGATAAAACGAAAAAATAAATATTACAAGAAACATTTTATATGGTGTATTTATTTTCAACATAGTCACAGCCATTCTCAATTCATTTCCGTCAATGTGTAACAAGTTTTTTCATTCGGTTAGTAACTAAATTTGGTATCTGTTCCTCTAGTAAATGTTTTATTGCGGACTGATCTCGTTTGTCAGATTCAAAATAATTTTTTTGAGAACAGACTTTAATACTCGAATCAATGGAAGACAAATGATGACATATCTGTGTTGTAAGAAAGATATGACAGGACACCAAATTAGTTTCACTTCAGGAATTCCTAATAAACTTAAGAAGCTTGTGATCTCGATAAAACACAGTTCATAGATCTCAAACGTGACAAATACGGATTCTCAACTGTCTTGAAATTTCAACATATCGTTGTTAGTTGACAGATGATTCATTTTTCCAAAAAAATCCAAGAAATAAACAAGCTGTTTGTCTCAAAAAATTATTGCAATAATCTTTCCACAGAATGTCTAGATTTTAAACTTTAAGTAGTGTTATAACTAGTGACTCAAGGTATAAAATACATATGCGGAAAATTCGTTACGCTTTCTCTTTCAAAATTTGTCAGTCTTCTTCATAAAAAATAATAAACTGCTATTATAGAAATAACTAATTTTCAACCTTATTTATTATTACTTGTAAAAGTTTTATGAAGAAATATTTGTATACTTGTAGAGAAAGAAAATATTATTTGCTGAAACAAACTTTACAACCATTGAATGCTTGTTTAAGATCATCACGATTCGACAATAAAACTTGGAAACAAAGTTTAAGTCGAGATTAACAAATAAACAATACAATGAACACATTGTTCTAGTTTAACTCCTTATATATCAGAGTAAAAAAAATAACAAACAATAAATACTCTCAAAGTTTATAGCGAACATTTAATAAATTTTAAATATTCAAATCATAATAATCTCATGGACTTACTCAACAATTATTGTATTATATATAACTTGTTTCCTTGTCCACAAAAGTATTTATAATTTTAATCTATATTGGATTTTTATTACGCTGTTTTTAGGTGTATCTGCTATTTATTATTCTATATGAATTCTAAAGATCACGTGTGACTTTCTCTTAAAACTGATTTTAACTTTTTAGTTATTGAAAAATTCAGTTTTTTTCTAAAAATATAAAACCAAAAATCGGTCGTAGAAAAAAGAAAATTGAACATGATTTATAGGATTCGTAGAAGAAAAAAAACACTACATTTATTAAAATATGTGACTTGTACATTTTTTTAAAATTCTAGAATGGTTTACAGTAACCTTATAGACCAAGTAAAACTGATCTATGTTATGTCTAGAAATATAAGTTAATATATCTTTGTTACTAACACGGTTCCTTTGCTTGTTTCAAAAAATAATAGAATAAAGTAACAATAATATATATATATATAAAATTATTGTGTAACTAAAAAGTATGTGCAGTTTTTTATAATAAAAACTAACAAGTACAGAAATTTTCATAAAATGTTTTTTATTCATTAAAATAAGTACTTCCGTAACTTACAACCTTTTCGCAACGAGGTATAAATTTGTAAATCTCGGCCTTAATAAAAATCTGTGTCTTTAGAAGTAAAAAACCTACCAACCTCCGCTTCAATTACTGTTTTGCTGTAGAACTGTCTATTTTGCATATGCCTGTCTAGCACCCAGAAAAAGTAATAATTGCTTGGAGAAATGCCAGGAGAATATCAAGAATGGGGCAGTATCACCCATTCTAGAACAAGAATTTTCTTAGGGGTAGGTATTGCAGTATGAGGTTTTGCATTTCACTGCAAGAAGATCACTTCCTTTCGATTAGCTGTTTCTTATGTAACGAATCCTTCACCCGCTAGAGTTTTGCTCGCGAGGAATGTCTTTTAATCGAAATAAAGTGTTATTTTTACAGAACAATACAAGACCTCATACTGCAATACTTACCCATGAGGAAGATTTATACCTTAGGATGGGAGATACTGCCCCATCCACCATATTCTCCAGACATTTCTCGAAAATTATCACCTATTATTGTCACTAGACAATCATGTGCAAAAAGAGAGAAATTCCACAAGAAAACAGAAATTGAAGTGGAGGTTGGTAGGTGTTTTACTTGTAAAGACAAATTTTTATAGGCACATAATTTACAAACTTGTATCTAGTTGGGAGAAAGTTGTATAATGTGAAGATGTTTATTTTAATGAATAAAACATTTTATAAAAAAAACCTCACGATCTTTTTGGATAATATATATTTATATATATATATATATATATATATATATTGCAATATAGGATTCACAAATTCTGGATTTAATAATTACAATAGTTTATGTAAATTCTCACAAAATATTTGTGGTTTATGAAACACGGAATTTATTACATAACCGCAAGTAAAACAATATATAATATGTTTTCACAAATATGTACTTCGAAATAACTAAAAATAGGTGTTGATAATAGGTAAAATATTTAGGTGTATATAGATTATGTACTTATTGTCAGATTTAAATACAGGTGAATAATTAAAATGATATTTATTTACCTGCTCTTTATCTTCTTGAGTGCGTGGATATAACGTTGCGGTTATAACAATCTCTCCTAAATGTGTATTTGGCTTTGAAGGATCTCGTAGACATAAACTTAGTTCAGATGTACGACCTAGTTCGAGTGTTGTTATGTCAAGGTAAGCAGCACCCATAAAATCATCCTGAAATACAAAAATACAAAATATTTATTATTTCCTTTTCGAACAGAGCGATTTTCGTAATATTTATATAAATCTATATAAATATGTTTACAAGTTGCTCGAGAACCAAAAGTAATTATTATTTTGAAAGAATACCAATTGTTTTTCTTTGACACATTTGCTGTAGCTTTGCATATCTTTATGTTTTTAATGAAATTTATTTTTATTAAATAATACTTTATTAATTTTGAAAATAGAATCAATTTGAAATAATTATGTATTGCAATAGTAGGGCTTTGAGATTAAGAGAGAATTATCAGAAACTCAAAATACTGAGTTCAATTAAGATTGAACCAGTCATAAAAAAATTAATGAAGTTCATAAACAGGTTAAATAGGATACATGATGACAAATAAAGGAATTTTTATAAGTAAACATTTAAAAATCAATAAAATTTCATATCTAATATAAGTTATTGAAAATATATTTTATTTTTATTCTGTGAGATAAGATATGAAATATGCAATGAACTATTATTAGATAGATTGAAATGTTCATTATCATATTTAAAATAGAAACTAGATAAATTAATTTGATGAAAATGATAATTCTTAAGTTAAATCATTTTTACCTATTGGTGTATTTATATGTTTTTACACAAATGGATTATTTTTCCATCACATAAATCAAAAAAAATTTCTAACCATAAATGTATACTAAAATCTTAAATAATTTTGACCAGATTTTTTTGTCGTTGTTTGAATGAAGAAAGAATTCATTTGTGAAAGTGAATTGATTTATAGGGTCAGAACGTTGTTATATTTTATAACTAGCAGGATTTAGAAATCCTCATCTATACGATGTATTAATCTTTATTGGATATATTTTAGACTACAGAGAATTACAATCAAATATTTAAGTAGAATATACTTATAATTAACAAACACAAATACAGTTATATATATATATATATATATATATATATTTATTTATTTATTTGTGAGATGTTTAAAAATCTAGAACTAAAGATATGAATAGACACGCATTTAATGGTATTAATGGATATTTTATAGACAACATACTCTATCAAATAATAAATGACATTATTTTTTGCGTTAATTTATTATATTTCTTGACATTTTGTCACTTTTTTGGATTTTACGGTGATGTTTACTGTCTGGAAATATTGATTGATTGTAAGGAGTTGGTTATCAGATATTCGCATATTAGTAACGTACACACACACACACACACATATATATATATATATATATATATATATGTATATATATATATATATATATATATATATATATTGATATACACCGTAATTGAGAATTTATCATATTTTACTAAAGATTAATTGTTCCATTTTACATTAGTAAAAAAGTTGAAATTATAAAATTAAAGCAGAATATTGAAGAATAGCTACTGAACTTTATTTTATTTTCATACTTGAAATAATTGTTTATTTAGAATGAAATTAAATATTTCTGAAATATTAAATATTTATTTCTTATGTATCTTTTTTCAGTTAGTCACTAAATCTTCAGTTATTTACTTCATTTAAAGAATACTCCTCTGATTGGAACCGGCATTTTTTAAATAGTATAATTTTCGCAATTCACTTTCACAAATAAGGTTTTCACTCAACACACATCACAAAAAAATTCAAACCAAAAATGCTTAAAAATAATTATTAATCATTCATTTAATTCAGAAAAATCGTTTTGTATTCAGAGCTGATTTTTCTGTATCATAATACTTTGAGAATGATCGAGTTGCTATGAAATTCAGACAAACAACAATAAAAATTGATCAATTAACAATTATTGACGATTTTATACCAAAAAAGGTCCTGGTTTGTGGGACGAATGAAAAATCGATTTGTTAAAAATGTCCTTTTTACTTAAACTATATTTCAAACTATTATTCGTTCTTAAATTATATTTCAAATAGAGTTTTTTTTGTAAACTAACATTCGAATAACATTCTTAAAAAAATTATACTTTACTTCATTTTAAATTGAACATAGTTTCGTTCTGAGAGGAACGATTTATATCAGAATAATTTATTTTAAAGATTATATTCTTATACTGTTCTCTTCGTTTGATATTTTTGGTTATTTATGGTGTCTGATACAATCAGTTTTGTTTTCTAAACTATCTTCAAGTAGCTCAATGACAATTATTTTTTAAACGCATTCGGTGTTATAACTATTTAGAATTGTCGAACTATCAGAAGCTATTATCAAAACAAGCTTAAGAACTGAAATTGACCTTAGTAGAATACATCCATAGTGAACATATTGAATTCATATGAATTGAAGAATATATCATGAGAATCACAGGTATTAAAATAACTAATAATAATAACATGTTTTTATTATTACAAAACAAACCATTCTAATAATTTTATTTTCAATCCAGCTATAATCATTAAGTGTAACAAATAATTGTGTGCCTTTGAACTGAATTAATAATAATTCGGTTTTAAATTAAAATATTTTCTTATCATCTTAGGCTTTTGAAGTGGAAGAATTAATATTTAATAATACTATATATCTTAGGTAAGCAATTGGTGCAACCTCACAGAACAGTAGTGAATGCGATGGAGTCCAAAAAGAATTATATTAGGCAATTCATATTTTTCCCATTTAATTTTAAAAACTGGTGCTCAAATCAAGAAAATGATTTTTTCAGCTTCGGAGAAAGACGTTGTGATGTCTAAAATATGTAAAAAAATACTAAAATAGAGGAAGAGGTCCTAAAATGCATTAGGACTTTTTATCGACACAAAACCGCAATCTTTTTTTCGACAAGGGATTTGTCAACTACAGACAGATGGAATAAAGTTATACAAAATAGTGGGAAATACTTTGAGGATTGAAATGTATTTTATTTTCCCGTAAACATTCATTCTCTATAAAAAAAGGCACCGCATCAATTTGTAAAACTAATATTTTACTAGATATTTATAAAAAGTAATAACGAAAAGTGTGCTACTCGTGGATACAAATAAATCACTACACATTTTCAAACTTTAGAAACAGGAAAAAACATAAAAGATTATCTTTACAAAAGCATCCATTTTGTACGAACATCACAAACGCGATCCGTTATGTGTTTAACCTAGGCTACACAGCTTTCACACAAATCTATGACTCGACGTTTCCGTCCCATGGGGTTCTGATGTGCTTCACCTAAATTATATTTTATTTGCTCGGAGAATATACATCTTCAGACGGACAAAAGTTGAATCACGTTATCTTTACCCAGTTACACAACTTCACAAGACGCCAATACTTGTAAGGATTGAATGCGCCCATTGATGTTCTTATGAAATTACATCTTTTGTGCAAATTCAATACAACTAATGATATAATAATAATAACACACACACACATATATATATATATATACATATATATATTATATATGTATATATATAGAGAGAGAGAGAGAGAAATGAGAGATTTTTATATATATATATAAAGACTGAATATTGATTTTTAGATGAAATTATTGTCAAGGTATAAGATTAACTGACTTTTGACGTTCTATTACAAATGACTAGGACATCTCTTCTATGTTAAATTGACAGTGGAAATATTGGTAAAATCACTTAAAATCCAATCAAATATTAATAACTATCTATATCTATAGAATAATTTAAACAGATTACGTAAATGACGCAACTTATCATTTTATAATTTCGAACAAATTTAATTTTGAATCATTTATGTGGTAACTAACGGGGTTTTCGAACGAGAGTTGATTACTATTAAAAAATTAACATTAAATGATACTAATCTCGTATTAATGTCTGTTTAAAATATATCTACGTTATATTTAAATAAACAAAATCGTGATATATTCAATAAATAATTTAATAAAAATAACAAAGCACATACGTGCTATAAAGGGCACTGTCCTTTCTATATAAATTTAAAATAAACTTATATGGACAAAATATGTTATCATAACGGAACTAAAATCTAAATATTTATTTTTGTTTGATGAGAAAATATTTATAAACAGGCGTGCGTGTTCGTTTTTTTTATATAAGGGATATAAAAAATAAACACATTCGTACACCCAGTTGTGTTTAATGGAAACAAATTACTAGAGATTAAAACAAATTTATTTAAATATTATTAATTTTATTTTGAAACTATGTACAAAAATGTATATGTTTCGAATGAATATCGAATACTTTTTCAATAATAATTAAGTTTGAAATTAAAGTTCTAATGAATAGTATGAAATACCAATTAAATTTCAAATATATAGTGTGTATATATATATATATATATATATATATATATATATGTATATAAGCACGTACACAGTACAATTAAAGGACATAATATATTATTATTGGTTGAAGAATAAATTGACCTTCAAACCTTTTAAATAGATAGCAATTACTATACCAAATTTCAACGCAATCACTTTACACAATAGTTTATTGTAATTTATTATTACAGTTAAATACATTTATACTGTGAGGATTTCTGGCAGTTTATTTTATGTTTTTTTAATATATATATATATATATATATATATATATATATATAATATATCGAAAATTTATAGGTATAAAATCTTAAACAAATTTATATAAGTTTTTCTATAGAAATAAAAAAAATCTACATCTGGTAATACAAAATATTCTTTCTTCTTTATTGTTATAATAATTTTTTTGAAGAAATTATGAAATAATAGGTAGAAAAATGAGTAAAATATAATTAATTTTTTGGGTTTTTAATTAGTTGATATATATGTATGCATATATATATATATATAAAGAGAAAATTATATTTCTTTCCCTCTCTCTCTCTCTCGCTCTCTCTCTCTCGCTCTCTCTTTCTCTATATATATATATATTAGATTAATAGAAAAATAATTGCGGTTTTTGTTTTCTGAATAATAACCTTAATTTTTTCCAATGATTGATATCATTTTAAGATGCATTTTTGGTCTGTATTTTGGGAACATCGTCTTTGGTTTTAGTATTAATTTTGATTTAAATTGAGTTATTGAATTAAAAATGGGAATGAAACAAATAAGAGCAAATTTTTTGTATTAGTTCAAAACGGGTTTTAAGTCACCAAAAACTGCTTGTAACTAAACAGTTCTTTTGGTGTCGGTACTGTTAAGGAACTTAAAGTCATGAATGAAATTTCTCTGAATAATAGTTTTGGAACTGTTGGGCTAACACCATTTTATCAATATTTTTTTCACTCTTCCAGAAACCATAAAATATTTTTCTACACAAAAAGTGGAATAATTGATTATTGATGATTTTAATTGTTGCTTATGTGCATTTCAATAACGATTACATCATCTTCAAAGATTTTGCGGGCACAAAAAAGCACAAAAGTTTTTGTATTATGTGTTCTAAGATACTTTGTTTATCTGTGAAAAAAATATAAAATTAAATGTGCCTCTTCGGGCTACTAATTTTTTTATACGGGGATAGGGTTGACTTACTTATTTGATATATTGTTCGGAAAGTGATTTCTAATATTTATTTGAAAGGGATATAAAATATTAAAATTATATAAAATGATAAAAATTGATACTCCAAGCACAAATAAGACTATCAAATCAAATACAATATTTTATTATTACTATAAAAATCATTTTCGCTTTTATGAAATATGTGTTTCTTTTACTGGTTTTATTTTTTAGTTATTGAAGATTGTACACACACACATATATATATATATATATATATATATATATATATATATAGGGATTTAATTTAAGCTTTCACAGAAAATATTAAAAAAATTATATTATTTTTTGCATTTTTTTAATACTTTCATTTGAAAGCTTAAATTGAATCAGCCTATATAAATATATATATATATACACAAGTAAGACTAAAATAAAGACAAACTTATGGATGTAAAAAGAATTACTTGAGAAAACAATTCATTGTAAATTCTGTCCAGCTGATACGAACGAAACTTCTCTTGTTAATGTGTAAATAAAGAACGGATTGTTCTGTTTGTATTTAAAATCTGGAAATGAGAACATCTCTTATATTGAATAAACAGGAAGAACGAGCTCTTTGCATCGATTTTTTATTTATAAATCTGTAACATTTGATAAACGGAATAACAATGATCCAGATTTGGCGACGATAATCGCAAATTCATTTATACTGTCGAATGGTTGATAGAGGTGTTTGTTGATTAAGGATTTGTGAACTATTAAATTACCCAACCTGAACGACTACTATTGTTATCTCTACGTTACGGATATTTGAACGATTATACTAACGATGCTTTTCAGGCAAAGTCCGTTCCATACAATAACTTTAAATTAGTTTGAAATATTTTAATAGAATTGAATGATAAAAGAAGACTATATTTTAGGTTTACAGTATGTGAATGCTGAAGATTATGTACATTAATCTTTTACACACATACATTAATCTTTCACACATAACATGTATATATATACATATATATATATATATATATATATATATAGAGAGAGAGAGAGAGAGAGAGAGATGACATACAAGATAAATAGATAATTATACAGATAGACAGATGGAGAGATATATAAACATCAACTTAAATATTTATAGTCTTTTTTAAATCACATATTTAAAAAGAAAAACGATTTTACTGAAATTATTTTTTTTGAAAAAACAAACTCATTAAAATTAATGTAATTAAAACACGAAACAAATTCCATTGTCATTTAAATTATAATTAAGACAATAAAAAAAGTACAGAAGAAATATTTTCCAAGTAATAATTCAACCAACACAAAGAGGATTAATTCAAAAAAATATATGTTATTAAGTCTATTAAAACTTAATTATATAAATGATACTTAATTGTCATCATCATATTTTCATTAAATTGAAACGGAATCTTACTTTTTATTACATGTCGTGAAGGAAAGTCAAATATTGAGCACTTTCGTAACTCTATCTAAAAAAATAGATAATGGTTTGCTCTAGTCTCGTTTCATACCAATTTAGAACTAAATTATAACGCAGCAGTGCAATAAAGGTATCGTAAAGCATCTTATTTGCGGTCATTTCATATAGAAAACACGTACGATAAGATTTTCTTTAGAATATATGTATTTTATTTGACAGAAATAGTCAAATATACATCTATCATACAGCAAGCGTGAAAGAGTTTATATAATTTATTGTTTAAGAGAGAAATGTTATAATTTTTTAAATGAAAAAAATTAATAATTATTATTTAAACAAATCAATTTCTTACATAGTTTTCTCATAAAAAAAAGTATCTGAAAACATCCTTAGATAAAAATATTAAACAGGTATAAAATATTCTAATTTTTTTCTTGTATAATACGGTATTTGGGATTTAAGGGCACGTCGACAACTAGTCATTAGTTTCAGGCTATGGTAGTGCTTCTTAAGAAATAGTCTCATTATAAGTGAAATTTTAAAGACTGTAACATATGTTTTATCTGTAATATTGTATAGGAGAAAAACACTACTATTATGAAATAATTAAACAAGTTTCATTCAGTGGAAGGCAATGTTAATTTTGACAAATTTAAAGACAAAATTTTAAACTTAATCGAGCAGCATTAAGTACAAGGATCTCGTCAAATTTATTTGTAAAAGATCTCTTCACCATCTATATACAAGTAACCCAGGATGTTTGCGCATGAAGATGAGGATTAACGAAAACATTATATTTAGAATATCTGCTGGTTGAACTGTAATATGCAACTCCAGTGGAGAGCCACGCAAAATACTTTACCATTTAATGAAAACATCGACTCACAGCACAGTTGTGCGAATCGAGAATCCCTGTGCTTGGAACTCGCTCTGCGAAGGACACAAAAGTTTTCCGGTTCCACAATATAAATTTATTTCTCTACAAAGTTATCATCTAACAAAAAAATATTTAAATAATTTATAAAACGCTTTGTATGCAGCAATTTTTCTAATAATAGTAATTTATAGGAGTAATAATTACAGAAATAAATACAAAATATTTACTAATATTTGCCTCATTCTTAGAAAAAAAATTTACAACATTTTGGTATAAATAGGACTTAAATGATACAGTAAATGTAGCGCATGAAATAAAGTTCAAGTGAAATTAAGTTCATAAGATATTTGTTATAAAACAAGGAAGTACTTACTTCACTTGGATTGGCAATCACTACCCCAAAAGTAAGAATTAATTAATGATTTCTAATTGAAACAAAATATATTTAGAAGACAAAGACATTAACTCAGATATATTAGTTCTTATTTTTATATTTTAACATTCTACTATAACCATTCTTGTTAATAACAGAAACTTTCATTTAATTATAACTATTTTCTTATAAATAAATTAAAACTATATTAAATTAAATTATTTTACAAATAATCCGAATTAATGTTTAAAATTCATATATATATATATATATATATATATATTACATATAAAAATGTCCTTGAATATTATGTAAAGGTAAATGACTATTATATGCGAATAAAATATGATTTATATATATATATATATATATATATATATATATAAATATATATATATATATATATATATAAATATATATATATAAATATATATATATATAAATATATATATATATATATATAAATATATATATATATATATATATAAATATATAAATATATATATATATATATATAAATATATATATACAAATATATATATACATATATATATATATATATATATATATATATATATATATATAAATATATATATATATATACATATACTAATTTAATTCTATATACTTTTATAATAAAGAGTTATAATTTTTTTCGAACTGACAACTTATTATTCTAGAAAATATACTAGCAAAAATAACAAAGTTCTATCTAAGAGAATATAAAATGGAATCAAATTAAATACCGTATATTCTTCGCAAGAAAAAAAGAGATTGAAAAATTCCTGTTTATAACTTGTAAAGAAATAACAACACATTTTCTACTTTATAGCAAAGAAAAGTCATTCACGGTAGAAATTCAAGATACATAAAGCCTCTTATAATTGAATTGATGCTTTTGTTACGGGTATGAAAAACTGAGAATAGTTTTGTATTTTTTTCTTTTTAAGAAAAAAAATGTATTTAATTCGAGTAAAATTTTTTTTTCATAAAAATTATTAATTTACGAATTATAATTTATATGTGAATACTGTGTACGTTTTGGTAAAAAAAGGATTATTTAATCATTTATAAGGATATATATATATATATATATATATATATTCATACAAAATGAATTTAATTAAATTAATAAGCATAAAAAAATCAAAAAAGATTAAAATCAAAAATCCACAAATGATTTACTTAATTTGTTTTTTACGTTATTAATCATTTATATGGTCACCATTTTTTTTGATCAACCGATATCATTCTCAAAGCAAGTAGAAACAATAAGAAATGATTAATAACCATTTATTGAACCTTTTTTCTAGCATAAGAATACAATATGAAATTGAATTATAAATAAACACAGTTTTTTCAGGGAATATAAAAATTAATAAGTGCAATTGTGAGCTCAGTTAAAAATAAAAAAATAGAATTATACTCTTTCTACATTTATTCGCTAATATAATTTCTTGTTTAAAAGTCATTCAATTTATTAAAATGAAAATATAAAATTAAAATTACTTCACTATTTAACACACTACTATTTGTATACATTATTCCCAGTTGCATATAAATAATATTTCAAATTGCGAAAAAGTACATTTAAACTGGCGTAATTGACATTCATTTAAATTAAAATTTAAATTAAATTGAAATATGAGTAAACTTTCCATTAAAAATAAATTAAAAAGGTGGTACTTAAAGTAACTTCTAAATTAAACATAAAACAGACACATCCTCATTTTATATTAAACTGAAACCGTGTTAAAGTTACGCGAAACTAATATTAGTCCATACAGACCTATAAAATGTTTGATATACTATCTGAAATATATATATATAAAAGTCGTTTGACATACGAGTTTCTAGGTCAAAGGTCCATCAAGAATGTGTTAAAATAACACACAAATATGTCATCAAATGTGAATTATACAGTAAAAAGCTCGCTCTGGTAACTAGAATTCATATACAGAAACTTTTATTGACAGAAAAGTCGTGTTCGTTTTTCCACGAAGAAGACATTCTCTTTTATCAATAATTCATTTCACATCGATAAAAAACAACTAAAACGAACTGTTAATAAAAAAAACAATCAATTTAATTGGATGATGTGTTCATTAACTAATTACGTCGTACACGAGTAGGTGTCAAATGACGATAATTAATTTTCGTTTTATTTCAATTTAAATCTTATGCAAATAAAAATTCGATATAAAAACTCAGCAACTGTATTTTAAATCCGCTAGAAAAACGTCGGAACACAGTGTATTGTTTCCGGTATAAATAAAAAGGAACTCTTTATTTGTTTCATTCCCGGTTATTAACAGTTGGAAACGTACAAACAAGCGCATAAAGTAAGATTTATCATCATTTTATATTAGTTTACGTTTGTACACGGTTTGAAGGCTTCCTTTTTCCTGTATGCACGAGGTATGCTCGGAAATTTTACACAGATAAAATATGAATCGTTATCGAATTTGATCCTTTTTAGACTAATCTCACTGGAATAGAATACATTTCTATAAATATTTTTCCACTTTTGGAGACATACTTTGTGATCTAGTGTTCGTTTCATTGAAAATTTAATAAAGAAATTGTCAATGACTGATTAATAACAGTGCTGGTTTCAAAAGGTCAATTCTGAAGATTTGTTCTTTGAAAATGAACAACCCAACATATTTTTTTCAATAAAGTTATGAAAATATTTTTTAAAACAGAATAATCATCAAACGAAATGAAAATTTAACATTTATTATAAAGATTTCTCACAATATAGTGCTAACATTTTAGCTGAATTCATTTTTACAAATGAATAATAATTTATTAAACAAAATTGATTATATATTTTTCTTTATTATAAATCCTCTTATCTTTATTCAGTATTATCATATTAGGTTGGTAGGAAAACAATCGAGGTTTTTGTTTCTTGAATTCTAACCTTAATTGTTTTCAATCCAAGTGTCATTTCATCGTATTCATATTAATATCATTTTAAAGATTATTTTTCGGTCTGTATTTTCATAACATCGAGTTTGGTTATGTTATTAATTTTGCTTTAAATTGAGCTTTTGAATTAAAAATGGAAAAGGAGAAAATAAGAGTTTTTTTTTGTAAGAGTTCAAAACAGGTTGTAAAGCAGCAGATACTGCTCTTAAAATAAACGATGCTATTGGTGTGGGTACTGTTAAGGAACGTCTGATGCAATGGTGGTTCCAAAAATTTCGTGCTAGGGAAGATAAAGAAGGTTAAGAGCGTCCTTGAAGAGATCCGTGTTTGAAGAGATTACAGATTTTTTAATTCCAGTCTGGAAATCTAACATTTTATAATCAACAGTCTAATATTTATTTTTAAACTTGCTCTTCTTATTATCTCAAGAATTATTTAATGTTTATATCTTATACATTAAAATGTGCGTGTATATATATATATATATATATATATATATATAAGTATGTAAAGAGATATTTCTGAATAAATATTAAAAGTCTACTTCAATAGAAGAAAATCGAATATGTCGTACGATAAAGCCGACGTAAATTATTCTCAGTATGCATAGAAAACTACATGATAAAATATTATAATATCGATTGACGACGACGTTATTTGAATTCTGAATCATATGTTTTTTTCCGTATGTGCGAATTCTTTGACTTTGGTAACGAACTATGTACAAAGATGTAATCCGAAATGCCGCATGGTGGTGCCGCACGTTAAAGCAGCACTCTCGAGATTTTTAACATCATCTTGAGATAGATATCGTTAGTGTGACGCCCGTTCATATCTGTTGTACGTATAATGAGCATGCAAGTTTGCAGAAACATGGAATGTAAATCTCAGCACTATCGAGAATATTAATTAACAGCCAATGTCACTAACTAAAATGCCGATCTGTTTATTTTGAAAAAATCAACGCACTATAATATGAATTTTTAAAAAAATGTATAACGAAAAAGAATATAAAAATAAGCGATAAAAAAAGTTATTTGCACAATGTAGAATTGATTTTTTCTAGTTATATTCCTAGAATATAATTTTAGAAAAAGAGAGAACTTGTTTACCAACTTCAGATTGGTGTTTAGCACATACATGCATATATATATATATATATATATGTGCGCGTGTGTGTATATCTGTATAATAGAAATCAATAGTAGAATTTACGAAAAATAGCACATATATTATTTGTTGATCTGTAACCGCGAGTTTTTTTGTGTTGCATATCAGATTCGTTTCAGAAGATTTATTACCTAACATAAAATCGTTCTTAGATATTTAGTTCTCAGAATGTTTTGAAAATCCATAAAGCTTAAATTTATAGTCTGATAGAAATGCAATGACCTAATTCTGTAGCTCATGAAGTGGTAATAATGTACCTAATTCGTATTTATAAATGAATTAAATCAAACCTTTTAATAAATCAATATTATCGGATTGTTTTAATATTGAGATTATGTATTAAACGATTCCGATTAATAAAATAGTATGTTTTTCGTTATTATTTCTTTTTTAATTCTGAATTTCGAAACTGAAATTAAACAATCTGGGTAAATTCTTTCGGACAAGTAGTGATGATTTAATGTGTACCAAAAAATTGAGTAATATATTTTGAGAAATGCAAGTTTCATTAAAATTATTTTAGAATAAAACTTTTTTTTTAATCATATTTGAATTAATTTATATATATGATCTTGTTAATGGATTATTCGAGTTGCATCATCTTTTTGGATCCACATAGTTCTAATTTTCTACTATTAGTTTCAGTACGTATGGCATCCCCATATACATTCTAGACACATCTCTTAAACTCGCACACATGTCGAAAATATCAGTGAAAAATAGAAGGTCAATGGATCCAAAATAACAAAAAATATTAGGAAACACTTGTCTTTTTATTTAAAGTATTTAACGAAATTTAATTATAAAAGTTTGGTTTAAAACCATTCATAATAATTAAACTGCAATAAAGCAGAATAAAATAAAATCATTAAATTTTCACTAAGAATATTCATCATCTGATTAATCACTTTGTATTTTAATATAATCGGTTTCGATACTTGTGTCATCTTCATGAAGATTAATACTGAATATTAACTTATCTGAATATAGCACAAATATTGAAACAAAGATGGATGGATAATGGAACAAAAAATAAATGATTTAACTATGGGAATACAAGTAAAAATTTAAACATTTTTAACTTCATCAGAATGAATATTAGAAGAAAAAAAAAACAAATTCTATAATACTAAGTCGTGAATTGATTCTGATATGAAGAAAATTGCAACTAAACTGATAAAAATGTTTAATTTTATTACAAAATAATTGCTACTTACTACAAAAAAAATAAATCTCATTCTGTAACGACAAAGGAAAAAAACCGTCTAACAAAATGTTAAAGACAGTGTGTACAAGCTATTGTACAGAAGTGTGTCGAAACAAACTAATGAATTGGATTCAACTTGCGCTTACCTACCTGCAGTCCCCAGTCGTAGTCGAACACCTTGATTTGCATTGGTAAGAATGGATCTTCGATACCAGCTGTGAAACTTTCATCCCAAACTGGATTAAGATCACGGTACACGGTTCGTGATTTGTATACCAGTCGTCCGCCGATTTTGAACTTTACATACGGATCGCTGGTGCCTGAAATTACAAATTTAAATTATAGATATTATTATAACACGAATTTACATTTATATCCCGTCTATTAGATACATCGATGGCTTTATTTTTTGATTTACAATATAGTTTTTATGTTTATATACATATATATATATATATATATATATATATATACAATAAAGTCTCTTTTTATGCGGTAGATACGTTCCACAGAAAATCGCACAAAAACATTAAAGATACACTCCACAATTTTCTAAAACCGCATAAAACTAAAGCAATGAATAATACACCAAAAATCATATAAAAAAAGTTTATAAAAAATTAGGTTAATAAGAATGCCTAAAAATTCTTTTCGAAAATCTGAAATAAATTGATATAAAACTTATAATTATAATAATTATGTTTTAAAACTTTATTCATTTAATTTTTTTTTTTTGAAAAGTAAAAATTCTTTTTACATATTTTCATCAGAATTATCGTCACTGTCTGATAATGTTCGGTACCATTTGAGAACTGGTGCGAAATCACTTTCATGACTAGAAGAGATAGCCAGAGCATCAGATCTGCATAGTAAAGACGTTCTTCACAAAAAGAATTAGCGTCAACTTCACCCTCGTTCTGTGTTGATTTTTTTTTCACTGCAATGTAATCAGTGATTAAACTTTACGATGATGATTTTACTAATTTTTTATGCAGTTCGCGATATCCAGACACAATTCTTCTTGAAGGCTCGTCCAGACTTTGTATTATGAACAAGATAATGATTTTTTAATTTATTCTCCAGTTGAAGACCTTCTTGAATTATATCTGTAATGGGAGGGATATGTTTTTCTTCTACTTTACTATAGTTTTCTTGATATTCGTCGATTTCTAAAGTTATATCAATAATATCATCGTCACTTAACCCATTATCCACAAGCAATTCGTCGATATCATTCTGGTTAAAAGTATCAAGACCTTCTCCACTAATTTCATGAGCCAAAGTATGATTTCAGCTAATAATATTGATGTTTGAATGGTTGCACTGTTTGCAACACGTCTAGGCCAAGCTGCTTTCCAGTAGACATTTAAAGTGTGTGATCTTATTTCAGCAACAGCAAATACAATATGATTTAAACAGTCGAAAATAGATTTTTTTAAATTAAAAAATAAAAATGTTAAATAATATAATATAAATTTAAAAATGTTTAAACAACGTGCAGTTCATACATGTATATATAATGGGGAGACCCCGAATTGGCATGAAATATGCATCACATAAAACAATCACAATTAGTAACTAAAATGTGAGGCAGAAATGTTTACGTCACTTCTAACTTTTAACCTTAAAATGGCTTATCTATAACCTCCACTCCTTGATTTTTCTACCTCAATCACTAACAAATGATTGAAATTATTTAAAAAATTCACAATCTGTATGAAAATTAAACTAATACATCGCTCATAACTTCAATTTTACCTGTCTGATTTTAAATTTTTAAAAGGTTTTGTCTTTTTCGTCATCTATTATCCAACTGTAAAAATACCAAATTTAATTTCAAGTTATGAAATTAATTGATAACTTACAAAGATATTTCAAAAATGATAAATTCTATCTGGTCGAAATTGAGCATATTACGCAAGAATAAAAGCTCCAAAGTCACGAAAAAGTTCCACATATCGACAAGAGAATAATTTCGAAAGTATAGAGAATGAAAAAAGAGTTAAATACTAAATGTGTTCAGATTATTTTTATTCCTAAAACCCTCAACCTTGTCTAGGTCTAGGGTTATGAAGGCCTTTGTTTTTTTAGATCACCTCTGTTTTTGCTCTTTTCTACTATAAGTAGATTTTAGAAAATTATGAAATCTATAACTGATTCTCGAAAACATGAAAATGGCATACGTGCGGAAATTCAGTGAAAAACAGAAACTTAGATGATTTAAATCAGGGATTTCCAATAGGTTCGGTATAGACCGATAAGGGGTTGATGAAAGTTGTTAGGGGTTCAATGAAGCCCAAAGGGTTGAGTGAGGGTCGATAAACAAATTGAATGCATATTCTATATGCGTATATATAATATATGCTACCCCCGGGCGCAGAATCTAGGGGGTGACAAATCGGATATCAGATGCTGTTATTACATAAAAATATAAAAATAGTTCCAATTTTTAGCGGGGTCGATGAAAAAGAATAATTTTTTAAGAGATCAATGTATATATAAGTTTAAGAACCCTTGATTTCAATAAACGAAGACAACAAGAGCAACTTATCAATGGAAGTATAGGCATAGAAACATATAATTATAATTTAAAATTAAGAATTTTTTCACATAAAAAAAAATTTGCGCGTATCGGTTACAGCCGCTTTTTATAAACTGATATAAAACGAAAAAAAAATGTTTGATTATAATTTACAAAATAGTAATGTAACAATCGGTTAATATAGAAACTGTAAATATATTTTTAGTTTTTTTTCTCTCTATATATAATCTAGTTTTAAAAACGTATAATAAAATTTTCAGTTTTTTTCTCTGTTTGTTCATCGACAGCCCCTTTTATATCTTCGTTTAATACAACAAATTAAAGCTGAAGGGAACAATAGGCAACACATACAATGAAAATATACAACAATGTATCTATACATTTACATACGTGAAATACATGTGTTTTGTTTACGAGGAACGTAATAGATAGTAGTACAATTACTAAAAACACATGGATACATTTACATAGAATGTATTGATTTGCATTCCACATGAAACCATTTCTGTATTGATCGCTTGCAATATTGACTGAAATATTTGTGAATATAATGAAACAATTTTCGATTCTGGGTATTGGTTCAATAATTTAATTAAAAAAGTACATGTCTTAATTGAAACGTTTTATTGAATGATTTCTATCTACCATTAATGGAAAACATTTTATTGTGTCAATGATAATAATTAACTGTCCGTATTTATTTATCAGTAATCAACTTTTCCATTCAACATTCGATTAATAATTTCATTGATTTCGTATTTTCTACTAAACATTTCAATAATACTATGGATGAATATATTGTTCTGGTGGTCTTATTCCTAGGAATTGTTTGAGTTTTCAAATACAACCACTAGTTTTAGTTCTCCTTTCTTTCACGTCACTTTTCTTTTTTTTTCATTTTACCGACTTCGTCTTTCAAGATCTTCAGATGGATACCAATCTGTAGATATCGAAAGATGAAACCAGTAATAGAGAAACAAGAACAAAAAAATAGTGACCTCAAGGAAAAGAAAAATAACTTCAAATCCAGGTACACAGAAACAAAACAAATTACAAATAAGTTAATGTAAATAGTTGATAAATTTAAATTTTATTTATTAATAAGCTGCTTGAAACTGGCTTAAGATAGATAAGTATTCGAGTGTTTCACTAGGATAATACACTAATAAGATCACAAGTAAATAAACAGACTGTTATAAATTTATAAATAATTTTTTTTATATTATAGTTTTATATTAGGTTAAAATTTCGATAAAACCACTCTCTTACTATAACCATTATTTTAGCATACTGTTCTGATACAGTAAATAAACTTAATTACTGTGGTTAAAATACAAATATTTTTTTTCTTAATTATATATTTTATTCCATTATAAACACCTGATATATTTTTTATTGGAGGTTTTTAGAAATTTAGATTGAAGTTAACACCTTAGATTTGTCTGTACCTTAACATTCTGCAAATGTTACAATCGTCATCGAAATTCTTATAAGCAAGAATAAAAAATGATCAATATATTATATATGTTTTTTTAAACGTATTTGGATAGAAAAATATTTCCAGTTTGCAGGATAAGAAAATAATTAATTTGTGAAACTATTGATGAGACTGAAAAGTCGCTCACAGCTTTTTGAACCTCTTTAATGCATCAAAATGTGTGCTTTTTATTTTTAACTTTTGTAAAGAACAATAAAATAGTCACAACGTAACAAAGGTGTGATTAACAAGTATCATCATAAAAACAGAATTATTTTGGATGCTTAGAAATTCACAATGGCTTTGTGAACGGAATATTCTTATTCAACAACAACCAATTACCTTGTTTTTAATATTATAAATGATTTCTTTGATATTATGAACATTTTTTTTGTTATGAAATGATTTAAAATTTCTTAATTATAACAAATAATTTACAAAAAATGGTACACAATAAGTGAAGATAATCTTTCATGTGAAATTAAATCGATACTGAAACTTGTCACACACTGAGTATATTAAATTCTAATTAATCTGAATTATTATTTAGAAAATATTATTTTACTTGTATATATATATATATACACGAGATGTTTAAATTATTTCGGTCCTTTTTTTATAGAAAATGACTATTTACAGAAAAATAGAATAGATTTCAATCCTCAAAATGTCTGCTATTGCATTATATAACTTTCCTCTATTTGTCAGGTTACTAACAAACCTCTTGTCAAAAAAAATGGCGACGAAGTCGATGTAGAAATAATTAATTTTCGAACTTCTTTCACTGCTTTAACATTTTTTGCATGTTTTATGTATCAGAAAATCTTCGCCAACCACTGAACAAATCATTTATATGACTTTGTCACCATTTTTTTAACTGCCTAAAAAATATGCAATATCTAACTTACTGATTTTCGAATGCCATCGTGCTTACTACTATTTTGTAAGGTTATGCCAACTGCTTGGTCAAACCATGTAGTATTTTCAAATATTAAGGTCAGTACTTCAAAATCCTAAAGTAATGAGAAAATATTTTAATTTAAAATAGTGTTATGAACTGATTCAATGTAAAGGCACCGAATTATTTTTTACACTATATATATATATATATATAAATATCTATAAAAAATTGATGTAGTTGTTTTGAATCGATTCTGAAATTCAATATTTTCCTATCGTTCGCCTAACTTACTTTATAGCACAAATGTACTTTCATGTCTATCACCTTTGAATATCATAATAAATCATCATAAAACCCTTATATAAGGTTACTTCTTATCTACTTGAAAATATGTAAAACGTGTGAACCCTAATTTGCTTTTTTGACGTACATTTACATAAGAACGTATGTGCGAATATACGTGTCGCTCATTTAAATTCTGATTGAATCAGTATACACGAAATCCACTATCTACATATTGGTAGATATGTTCGGTCGGTTTTTCTGAAAAAAAAAATATAAAAAAATCGACACACACGGTGTTTTATTAAACTATCACCGCGAGCGGTAAATATTAAATATAATCGCTTTGAATTGAGGCCAACGAATAGTATAATAAAATGTGCGGCTTGTTTTTACAGTTATCGTTTGATAAATAAGTTTTTGTAAATAAATAAATGGTACATTTTGTAAAAAAAATATTCAGTTTCCATTAAAAAATGAATTAATATCTTAAACACAACATATTTTTCTCTGTGACTGAAAAATAATGAATTTCTTCATAATGATGAGGTGGAATCTCATAAAATCATAGAAATTATCTGTGTTTACACTACGAGCATGGGGTTAATGCCATCTAAACGGGTATAAATTTGTAACAATTAAATATTGAATATTTCGAAAGAAAAATGCGTTTCTTGAGATGTTAATTCATTTATAAAAAATACATCTGTTACAGTATCAAATTACTTGTAAAGGGCGATAAAATACGTCGTTGCAAATACAATTTTCATTCAAGTAACGATTTTTTCGGTTAAAATATCTATGTTCGATTTAAAAATTGTATAGATGCTTCTATACACACTTTAAATATTCTCTTTTTTACGTTATCTATTATTAAATTCCATTAATCCAACATCCGATCACGCGAGGTCACCGAAAAATATATTGCGTAAAGTGAACATTTCCAGTTCTTTGAAAAATTAGTTCTATACGAACGGTGAACGGAGAATATTCAAATATATTGATTAGATGGAAGTAAATATGCCTGAAAGTAATTTGATTCATCAAAATATTCAAAACAAACTATGGATTGAATGTATCATTTCTTGAATTTATGTGGTGCTTGTAAAGTAAAACAAATCCGATATTATTATTGAAATAAGTTTCATTTTTTTCTCGAGTTGATAAAAAAATAATATTAGAAGTTAATATTTAAATAATAATAATAGATATATAGAGTAATAACTATTAGGTGTACAAATTAATTCTGTGCCTTTAAATTGAATCAATCATAACTCTGTTTTAAATTAAAATATTTTTTCGTCGTTTTAGGATTTTGAAACACCAACCTTGACATTTAAAAACACTATATACTTTAGCCAAGCAGTTGGCATAACCTCACAAAACAGTACCATAAATGGAATACCTAAGTATTCCATACTTTTCGCATTTCAGTTGAAGAAAATGCTACCGAAGCTGCGGGAATGATTCACTCAAGTTTAAGGGAAGGTATTTTAATGTATAAAATATGCAAACAATCCTAAAACAGTGAAAGAGATCTGAAAATGGATTGACGACTTCATAGACTCAAAACTGCTATCTTTTTTTCGACAAGTGATTCGTCAGTTACCACACAGATGGAGAAATGTTATATAAAATAATGGAGGATGTTTGGAGGATTGAAATATATTCCATTTTTCTGTAAACATTCAATTTTTTATAAAAAAGGCACCGAATTAATTTGTACACTTAATAAATTAAAACAATATTCTTGTCTTAAGAGTCTTTGGAGGTTTTCTTTTCGATCATCTAAGTGTCTGTTCTCTAATACTAGTTTTAACACGTGTGGCATTTTTAAGAAGATTTTAAAGACTTATTCTGAAAATCTACTTGAAGATGGTAGACGTGCTGAAACTAGTTGTAGTGAACAGAAACTTAAATAATCATAAAGGACAAAGACCAACAGGCCAACTCATCAACAGTATCACATTAGAGAGATGTTTATTTTGCATTTAAGAAGTTAATTATAGAAAAATTAAATAATTACTGAAACCTAGTGATTATATGAAGTAAAAAGTTAAAATTATAGTGAAAAATAATGAATATCAACAATGATAGTTTTGTGTTATGGCTAAATTCACTTCCATGATTTAATTAATCACCTAAGGATACCAAATTTTCTTCATCAAAATATTAATCGCTAAGATTATTGATACAGCTAAACTCTTTCATAAATGATTTTTTTACTCCTTCGCAAACTAAAAAAATCTTATCAATAATATTCAATAATTGATTACTGATTGTTCGTGAAACTGAAATCTATATCATTTATAAAAATGGTTATTCATATTAATTTCTCAAAGTCTACCTAGTCACTCATAAGCGTTTTGATTACAATTCCATTACTTCAAGAAAAGTTTGTTGAAATAATATTACAGGTAATTAATTCGTGAAACTTGTCAAATTATCCG
>CM068315.1:43660317-43807817 GCA_034766995.1 Acanthacorydalis orientalis | reverse complement strand
AATATAAATGGAAACGTTTATCTTTGTTTTAAGTCGTGTGCTTTAAACTTGTGTTTATATGTCATGAAGAAAAATTTAATTCTCGAATAAAAATCCAGCAAGACAATTTAACATTACTTTCAAGTGTAACAAAAAAATATCATTTGAATAGCTATAAAAATAATAGTGTGATGTAAAAGTTAATTATAAAAATATTACGACTTAAGCTAAATATACACTTTCGCACAAAACTGCAAATAACAGCATGATTAATAAATTGAAACCCTCCTTGAATTTCATCGCTTTAAGTACACCCACATCGTTTTCCAAACTTCATAAAACATTAAACAATGCCACGGACTCTTTTAAACGACACACGTGTCAACATTCCAAATTTGAAACAGTGTGTCTCTTTTTAGTAGCACGACTGTTGTACATTTACTTTTTGTCGAACCAATTAACCGGAGAAAAACCTTCGTATTCATAAAAACAACTTTATTTAGAATTGTATCCATCAGTGTTTTTACTGTTTCTTGTATTCTCCATCTTCATGTATGTTTTCGGCATTGACCTGTTTTTCTCACTGTTCAGCAGACTGTTAATTCTCTCGTGGACGTTTTTTTATAGTTTTTCATTTTCAAATACGTATAGCTATCTCACAATTTCCAACGAGTACAAATATTAACAAACATTTTGAGTATTAGTTGTACGATTCTATCTATTGTTTTTTTTTTGTCTCGTGTACAAGATTATATCACACTGTACAAGTTCATTTATTTACTGTTGATTTAAAACTGAAAATTCGGTTTATTGTATTCGGATGTACAATACTCGAATAGTCTGTATTCTTCCATAAAAAATATTAACGTGTGGGAGTTGATAGATGATTTGTTATTAGTGGAATTTACAGATATTTCATTTCACAACAAGCTTTTCGAAACAGATCATTTTTTTAGAAATAGAACATACAATTTCACATGTATATAAAGTTCATATGTAATAAAAATAGAATAAATAAAATATACAGGATATTAAAGAACGAAATATAAAATTTAAAAGTAATAATTTGATAACAGATGTAAAAAAATGTATTGTTTTATAATACGTTTTCAAATTATAAATTATTTTTACAATAACATAAAATAAAAAAAAACACAAAAAAATGTATTTGTCAATTTCGCTTTTCTGGAGCTTCTTTAACTGAACTAGGAGAGGCAGCCAGAAGAGAGTTATGTAAAATTGCTTTATAAATTTGTGAAGACCACGTCCAAGAGAGGTTCGGAACTTTTTAGCAGCTCTTAGTATTAATAATTAATCATAAACTCTAGTACTAAAAATGTATACTGCAGAAAAGTTCAAACAACATCTTTTCCTTAAGTACTACTATTTTTTTTAAATAAATTACCATGCCATAAATTTAAAAAACCTAAATATTAAACATTTGTATTGCAGGGAGGCTCAATAACCTTCTGGTCTTTGAGTCTCGCCAATTTCTCAATAAATGAATTATTATACCAAAAATTTATTATAAAAATTATTCAATAATTGAATATTATCTATTTTCGTTCATTATTTTATTATCGATAATTTTCTTTGCTCTGTGCGAATCATGGAAGTCACATGTAAGTTTATTTCTTCTACAATCGATTTCAATTATGAGGATTAAAAAGATTTTAAACGAGAAGACAAAATAAGAAATTGAGTTCAAAGTCTACTAGAAGAGAGGTAATGCATTTCGATCGTGACACAATTCTCAGATCACTATTTCTGAACTTTAATGATCTTACGATGATAGAATCCTCATATAAATTCCTATAAATAACACTCAAAAATGATCAATAATTATTTATTGAACCTTTTTGATTAGAAATGTTTTTAAATTTTGTGGAGTGAGTACATGCCTTATTTGTGAAAGTAAATTTGACTACAATTCCAGAAGTGTATTTTGATCGAAGTTAAAATTTTATTTGAAACACTGCTTAATTATTTTCATACATGAAAAAGAATTCTACTTAATAACATTAAAAATATAAAATAAAAACAATTGTATTTAATACGAAAAGTGGTTGAAGTTAAACAGGTGGATAAATATTACTTGACTGACAAGTGAGTTATTATGTACATAATTTTCTTAATAAACTGTTTTATCGATTTTTTAATAATAGTGCGTTTATGTTGAAATAATGTAACTGTATATATATATATATATATAATCGATACTTCATTTCGTTTGCAACAGTCTATAGAATTCGATTATACAAATTCAAACGTAGTTACAATTCAACTTTTACTAGAAAATAAACTTATCAACCCCTACATATAGCACCAATTCAATTATAAGCTATTTGCCGATAATTGCTCTCGGAGACGTGGCACGAAAATTCGTCTGACTGAAAACAACACGATCATAACTAACTCTTAAATATAAATCGATATCCAATGTATTTATTGAACGTGGCTGTAACTTTATAATGACAGTTTTATTATTTTATGAAGTTGACAGGAATGTCGTGAAGCTCGATGACACACATCCACACTATAATTTTAGAAACTTATCGTTGATGTGATTTAATGAATAAAACATTAATATGAATATACATGTTTTATACATATATTTATGGTTGGGATTTAGCTGTATATTTTACAAAATATATAATAAATAAATAATGATTAAGCTATCAGTTATGCTGTTCTAATTCATTATGCTGTTCTATTAATTATGCTGTTCTAATTATAATATCAATAAATAACCTAGAGTTTGTACTAGCATATATTAATCATATATATTAGGAGTACAAATTAATTCGGTGCCTTTTTTTATAGAAAATGAATGTGTGGAGAAAGAATAATTTATTTATGAAAATGAATTTAGTCACAAGGTATTAATGAAAAGTAGCCTTTAATGTCAGATCAGAGGGTTTATTAAATAATTTTCACCCCTATTTTATGTCATATTGTTGTTACAGATTCATATTTCATGAAGATTGTCTAATTAATCCAAAATTGCATTTTTATTCGAACGTCGGACTAAAAAACGAGATTTTTATGTACTTGACTCTTTGGAGATGAGATTGTTATCAAAATCCGCATAATCAACAATAAAAAATGATCCATAATGATTTATTGAACATTTTTACAAAGAAACATCGATATATGGTTATATCGATAATTTCTACAAAAACATCGGTGAAAAATAGTTACATTATAAAATACAATCTACGAAATTATTTTCAATTAATGAATTCTTGACACAAACCTGAAGCTTTCATGCATATTCGATCTTGCGAATATACCAATAATTTATCGAATAATCGATGTTAAATGCCTTAAAAATCACCCTAATAGATATCAGTAATCAATTGTAATAAATTTGGAACAAGACAATCATTAATATCAATAGTGCGATAAGATTATTGTAATGCATAGTTCAAAATCATCACTTTTGAATTTTCAAAATCCAATTTGGTTTGTTGTATCAATTCATCCTGTTCATACACCTTACAATTGTTTTCATAATTACTGAATTATTTAATCCTTTTTGAAATTTGAGTAAATAATATGTAGAAAATAAAAAGTGCTTGTGATTATTTTTAATAAATATCTAAAGCAACGTATTCGAAATAAATCAATCTCATACTTAAATGATAATTATTAGATTGTTTTTCTTATATTCTTCGCGTTTGTATCATTTAAAAGTCTGTTCTCCACTACTAGTTTCGATACGTGTGCTATTTTCAGGTAGGTGTTAGGGACTCTAACATAGATGTATCTTTAACATCTATCTGAAGATACCACATGTGTCAAAACTAGTAATAGAGAACAGACACTCAGAGAATTCAAAAGAATGAAGATCACCAGTGCAACGTATAAACTGGATCACAAATATAAAACTACAATTATAATTTTGATAATTGTTAAAATAATATTTCGAATAATATATAACACTTGGATTTACAATTGTGTTTCCCTAATTAGACATCTGTAATATTGAATGTAATACTGTGTCTATTAGATATCAGACAGACCTTTTGCTATTCTCCCGTAATAAATTATTCATTGTTTAAATTATCTACAAGATTCTCTAAAAATTATCTGAAACATTAGAAATTTTCGCTTGAATGAACGCGAAAAAGCATGTTCAACGAACATGAAAAATTTAAAAAAAAACCCAAGGATCATAAAATCATTATTAAATGATTCATGAAAAGTTTTCGAATATGGGATCCTTTAAATTAGTCTGGATAGCTCATTATCTCAATGAACCACATTCAAGTAATTGACGTACATTAATGTTGACGTTGAATTATCTTCGAGGTATCGATCTTACCCTCAGCTCCATTTTCACATTGAACTAGGGTGAAGTAAGGTTAGCTCTCATACATACGGATTTGACATACATGTTATATGTTCTCTTTGTCAAGTCATTAGCATCTGGAATCTGTTCAAACAATTATTATTGTTAGAGTAATATACTGAATAGTATATTATTTTAAGAAAATATTTTCATTGAAATTGTATACTAATCTAATCTTGTTTCAAATTTGATCAAATACATTTGATTTATTCATTTGAGATTTATCTTGCAATTGATTTGTTTGTTTTTCATTCTAATTAAAAAAATAATTAATTCTTTGTTTATATTAAATTCATTAAGAAATAAATATTAATCTATTTTAACTTTTACTGTAAATTTAATTATAATATAACTATAACATATGGAAAATTTTCAAACTTAATCTAGATATTATAATGTATTATCGTATAGTTAATATGAAAATAGTAAAAAAATAATAATTTTAAGGTAATATTTCAAAAAATCTTTTTTTAATGATACCAGTGAGCTATATGGACTAAATATGGCCCCCTCTCCCACCCACTAAAGATCACTCTTCTCTAATAAATAAGAAGTTAACAAATTATACACACAAATAATCTGTGTAAAATGTAAGTGATATTTTTTTATTGGAAAAGTGTATAATAAAATACAATGTTAAAATGTGTAACATTTTTTTTAATCAAAAGTTTCAGTGAACACAACGTTTTGAATAAATTTCTTATCAGTTTTATACTGAAATCGTATACTCTCTTTCATTGTACACCATGAGAGAGCTACATACATGTGACTGACATCATCTAATCAGAACAGAGATCACGCAATCTCAATCAGCTAATCAGAATACGAATAAAAATCACAAAGTAGGAGGACCAATTTTTATATATAGAAAGATATTTATTTAACTGAATATTTTAATATTACAGTTTCGAAAAAAAGTAAGTAGTTTTTAAATATAATATCAAACCAGAATTTTATTTGCTTTGTAGTTTAATGTGTTTTTATCGTTTTTTATTATTCGTTTAGTAATTTTAACAAATACAAATATTGACAAAAATCAGAGAAATAACATAGCAAAATTTATTCATACAAAATATATAGATTGATATTATTGAGAAAAATAAAAATTAGAAACACTTCTAGATAGAATAACTCATCTTTTCTTAAATCTCCTTTCAGAGAATCGTTTTAAAGATTGAATCGTTAATTGGGTACTTTTATTCTAAGTGTTTCGTAAAATATACTCTTTAAACCTAATGAGGATAATCGTCTGACATTCATTATTAATATAAATCTTCAATTTTTCAATGAAATGGAATTTAAGTACATAGAATTTACTAATTTTTTCTTTATAAATAAAATGCTGAATCAATTCCGTCCATTTTTATAGCACGATATAAAAAATTCAATTTTCTTATAATCTCACTCATTCTTACAAAAAATTTCAAAACTCTCTCATTTAATAATCATATACACTCTAAAATTGTTGATTTAGAATCTTTAGTATTCGAGTTTTTATTTTTTCTCGATTTGAAAGAAAATGTCAATCTGACTAAAGATATCGATTTTATTAATTTTACTAATTGGCTAAAATATCTTTCAAAAATGAATTAATACACCAAACATGACAAAATCTTCGTTTTAAAAACTAACTCATAATTGTTAAATGTTTATTGTGATACGCTTATATGTACGAAATCCTATTATTTTTAATGAGCAGATAAGTAAAATATATGAAATTTGATGTGTTTATGTTCCAGGAATGATAGTATTGCAATAAAAATACATATAAGTATATAAAATATTGAATATTTTGATAGAAAATTTTGTATAGCTTTCTGTATGAACTGATTATAACAGAGTACAATTTTTATACGAACTTTACTAAATCAGGTTATTATAAAGTATGATATCAACATTACTAAAAATAATATTAAAATTCATATCCAATTAGAGTAATCATTCTGTTTTTCTCTATGAACACATCAATTCACGAAATTATCATACAACTAACCTCGCTTTGTGCAACGTCATTTTCTGCAGGTTAAAATCATTGAATCACTTTCATTATTGTAATCTTTAATACTATTCGTCATTGCATGTCTGATATTTATAACAAATTTCAACAGTTTACACTTTTCTCATATATACCTTGTTTTCTATCTACTTTGTTTTTTTTTAAAAAAAATACTTATTAGATTTTAAAAAAAATACTGATCTTATGAATGATACTCCCAAGTATGTATATTTTTCTATTTCAATTTTTTTAATTGTAGTAAAATCCTATATTTGGTGGCTTTTATTTTTTCTAAAAAAAATATTTTTTTTGATCTATCAAATAATTTATATATATATATATATATTAGAGAGAGAGGAAGAAAAATAATAAACGTACATTTCTTCTAATAAATAATTTAAAACAACTATTTCGATACATTTCTATTCAAATGAAAATTTAGTTTATAAAATACAAAAAATAAAATTTTCCTATCTGTCAAGAACACTTGACTACATTCACAACAACAATATTAATGCTGAAACATTATTTTGCTTTCGTTTTATTGCTTACTATAGTTTCAAGTTGATTGCACATTATCTTTTATGTTATTTACTGATAAACAACAACAGAACTGCTTATAAACGATGACACGAGAAATTCTTGTAACAAATATAATCATATTTTAATGAGGGAACGTACGTGCATAACTCTATGCACATAAAAATGTAATAATTACATTCTTCCCCATTTAATATTCTGTATAGTAAAGTTTTAATTCAAGCAACAGTTAATTAAATTTCGACCACATATAATACAATAAGTGGGTTGGGACTATGAATAACTAACAATAAATTAAATATTTAAACAGTAAACTAAGAGAAATGGGGAGTAATGAAAGCCTACAAGTTGCCAAGTCGGTACAAGTCATAATACAAATTATTAAATGAGAACTGTACGTACATAGTTACAAATTATATATATATATATATATATATATATATATATAAATATATATAAATATATATATATATATATATATATATGTATGTATGTATGTTGTGTGTGTATGTATGAGCGTATGTAGTTATACACGTGACCTATATTAATTTTAATGTCAACTTTTGTTTATATGATTACTCTCAGCATGAATGATATCAGCTTTATGTTAATGCCAAATACGTGAAAATTTGTCTGGTAATGAAATATATGCTATAAAAATTATCATTCGTCGAACACAAATTAATTTATGAGAATATATTGAATTTCATAAACGTTTCCATTCAACTGAAAACATTTCAATAAAATTAAAATATATTGAAATGTAGAAGTTTTTTCTCAAATTACTTTTCCTATCTCCACACGATCCAAATTAATATTTTATGATGAAAAATGTTCTATATTTGATTATCGATTAATTTTGATTGTTACTTATATGAATTTCGATGGCGGTACTCTCATTCTTAAAATATTAAGATACAACAGATTTTTCTGAACATGATTGTTTCATTATCAAAATGCGCACAAGAAACAACCAAAAATGATAGAATTTAAAATGAACAGAGTATAAATGTAATTAATAAAAATCAAATTTTGTGTGTAAGACAAAAGAGGTCATAGAAATATATTCAAGAATACTGAAAGCATGATATATGAAACAAGCACATGGAAAGAATGATTTGATTATAATTTGTTTTATACCTGTTGATTTGAAGTTATATTTCTTGTCCTTGGAGTCGTTATTGTTTTTTTTTATCTCACTATCGATTTCGTTTTTCAACATCTTCAATATCTATTAGAAGATGCCGAAATACGACACTGGTAGGAGAGGAAAAAGAATTAATAGTAACGACAATGACAAGAAATATAACTCCATATTGATTTGTATTCAAATCTTATATATATATATATATATATATATATCAGGCATTATTAAAAAAAGATACATTTACTAATGAATGATTTTCATTCAAGATAAATATTCGCATTTTTCAATATCAAACCTTACATACAAACACAGAAAAACAAACTAGTAACTGACTATCAAATACAGTTTTTGGCATTTAGACTAAATTCTAATAATATTAGGTTGGTAGAAAAATAATTGCGGTTTATGTACTTCAAATTTATATACATTTTTCTTTTTTTTTTGATTTTCCTTGCTGTTTTAAGTTGTCCGGACTAGTGGATGACTAACCCATATCTTTTGAGCAAGCTCTCAAATTGTTGTGAGTGGTACTGATTCAATTAACGTCATCAGTTGGTCGTTATGAACTGAAGAAGGACGCCCGCGATCTTCTTCAACTTCAAAGCTATCATCCTCAGTACGAAATTTTTAAATCACAAGTGCATCGTACGTTCCGTAACAGTACCCACACCAAAAGCATCGTTTAGATGTCAAGCAGTTTCTGTTGCTTTTACCACACGTTTGAACTCGGGCAAAAAATTGCCCTTATTTGCTTCTTTTTCCATCTATAATTCATGAACCCAATTTCAAGCAAAATTAATAATAAAACGAAAGTCGATGTTACCAAAATATAGACCGAAAAATGCACTTTAAAATGATATTAACATAAACACGATGAAATAACAGTTTCATTGTAAAAAATTAAGGTTAGTATTCATAAAACAAAGACGGTAATTATTTTTCTACCAATCTAATAATTAGATATAAGAAGAAGATAAATCAATTCGATATTAAAGACAAACACACACACAAGTACTTACATACAATAAGTATAAATATATAAGTAAAGAATCACTTATATTTTTTTTTCAAACAAATTACACTTTTTTGATCAAACTATTCAATAATTGATTGTTAAATTTTTGTTTGATTATTGATTATGCACATTGTGATTTTGATTTATCTACAAAGCACGTATGTACAGAAAAACCACAGAATTCTCTTTCAAGGATACAGAAAAATCTGTGATATTTCTATAATTTTAAAAATAGGAAAAGATTCTTAATCGAACAACAAACACAAGGAACACTCAATTTAATGATTTTTGAACAATTTATCGATAATTATAAGCGTATTATTAAACAGTATATGTTTTTCTTTGTATTTATTTGAATTTACTATGCTGATCTACTTCTTTAGATCATTTCTAAATTCTTACTTATAGGCTTTAGAAGTGGCCTTAAGGAAAATGTCAGCAAAATAAATTTAAAAAAAATGAATTCGAAAAATATATTCATTACTGTCAAATCCATGCTTTAATTTTGACTCAAAGTAATTTCGATTTACATTTTTTTCTTTACTATAAAAAGATTCAATTGACAAAATTAATAATTTTCATGATAAGACGATGACATCCAATTAAACACAAGATTTATATACAGATCAATTTCTAAATTATCGTAAATATGAACATTTAATAAAAGAAGACATACAGCTGTTAATTAACTTATTTCTGTTTATATTAAATAAAAAAATTCTTTTGATCTAAATATTGTATATATGAATGAAAAAATTGGTCAATATTAAATACCGCCTTGTTATGTTTTAAAATTATGTGATGAAATTCAATGTTAAAATTTTTCAGCATCCACTAAAAAATAAACAAACTTTCTGAACTCTCTTTAAAACTCTTTTCTTGAAATACTGAAAATCTCCTTACAGAAAATATATGTACACTTAAAGCGTATTTTAAATTAAATTTATCAAGCTTAGTTAAACACATTAAATTTATAAAATGTTTCCCTTTTACAAAATGTGTTATTTAATAAACAGAAAATCGTTTACCAGTATAAGGTTGACTTGTTCGTTTTCGTTACATTAAACGATTTTAATCTTAACGAAACGGTCGTTTGTAACAGGAAATAAGATATCTAGCAATATGTCATACGTATCCAAACCCTTTTCATCATTTTATTCCTGTTATTCGGCATATTACATGCTTTTAAATACATATATATATATAAGCTTTATATAAAAATTAAGTTTGTAATTACGCTGAATTGCTTACCAATGAAAAATATTATTAAAAAAGAAAAAAAATTACTAAATATATGAAAGCAGTTCAATTCAAAGTTAAATATGTTCATCATGGATCATTGGTTCATTAATTATTTTTTAATAAATATCTAACTTAAATTAGAATACATAATCACTTTTAATAATGAAAAACCATGTAGTTGTTCTTAAATTTAATGAAATATCAGGTTGGTAGGGAAATAATAGCGGTTTTTGTTTTCTAAATTCTAACATTAATTCTTTTAAACAAAAGTGTCATCATGGTAAATGCAAATAAGTACGAAGAAAAACATATACTATTTAATATATAAAATATAGAAATACAATTGTTTTGTACAAACCCAAAAACTATAAAATAAACAATAAAAATTGTTATATTATTACACAAATAAAAATACGTCTTTCCAAACATTCTTTTTCATACTGTTGAACGAATTTTAAGAAAAAAAAACATACAACACCAGCTACTGCTGCCTTCCAGATACTCTCGAGCATAAATTTAGAGTTCGTCCCAAAGCTGGAGACAAAGTTATGAAATGATATTCTGTTGAGCGAAATTGCACAAGTTTTATTACAGGATTTCGAGGCCGGTGCGAAATATTGTCGCTTAAAAGAAATACAAGACGCCGAAACCTTTGAATCTTTCATGACAGTCTGTTCTGTTTACTCGTGTTGATATTTGGTTATATTGTTTTTATACATAAGTCATCATCTACACTGTTACATTATATAAATCAAAAAAGTTCAATTATGTAGATTTTAAACTGTATTATTATATATATATATATATATATATATATATATATATATATATATATATATATATATATGTATATATATGACATAAAATGAATTCTAAAAATTTATAAAAAAATCCTTCCTTTAAAAATCGATGTTTATATAACAAAATAATTAACAAATTTTAATTTCAACAAATAAAACAGATGCGCCAGTGAAACAGGAAATTTTGAGATTTATTCACTTAGTATTAGAGTGAGAGGGTAAAATTAAGTGATACATTATTAGTTATTCATGGCCATTTAGTAAATATGTAGCAGTGGTTCAGTGCACATTAAGCTTTCGCTATAAAATCATTTTACAAGAATACCGAATCTGCTATAACTGTACAACGGATATTTCGCAATCATTGTAAAATTTCGGATCGTGATCATTGATCATTTCTGATTGCTGTTTATTTGAATTTAGATGAAAATTCCAACATTTTCATATCATAAAGATAAAGAAAGAAAGATGTTCTGAAGATAATTGCAACAATGTATATAATAATCTGAGACAAACAGAAATTGTTAATAATAAAATTATTGAACATTTTTGATCAGAAAAAGTTTTGGCCATTTATCAGTGGCAAAACTATTTTGTCTCATTTAATAATTTTCAAATTTTATAAAACGATCAAATTTTACTTTAATACCAAAAATGATCTACTCACTCTCATAATTTATAATATCACATATTCTTTACTATTTATTGACATAAAGTTTGAGAACGTTTGACAATTTGATAAAAGAACCGAACATAAAAAATCAATAAAAACTTCTATTCTGAAAATAATTAGTCTTAAAGAAAAATCTAACAGTTTTAGAAGCTAAATAAAAATCTATATGTTATTCTAACACTTTCCACCAAAGCTGAACAAATCATTCTCGTGGCTTCGGTAACATTTTTTTCAATTGGAATGTGGAAAATATGCAATACACAATAAGCTTCTTTCGGATGCGGTGTTCGCTACTGTTTTGTGAGGTTATATCAACTGTTTGGCCAAGATATATAATGTTTTTAAATGTTAAAGTTAGAATTTCAAAATCTTAAAACAACGATAAAATATTTTAATTTAAAACAGGGTTATGACTGATTCAATTCAAAGGCACCGAATTAATTTTTAAACCTTATATATATATATATATATATATATATATATATTAGAGAGAGTGTTTTCAAAGCAATAACCAAAAAAAAAAACAATATTTTTTGATAAATTTAAAAGTGCGTTATCGCAATCACAGTCTTATAAAAGATTAATGACTTCGTATATTTTCGCAATTCAAATTACACAAGTAGAGTCATCTCATACAAAATAAAGGCATACTTTAACAAATTTGATAAAACGACGTCTGGTTGATAACATTTCTGTCCGTTTACTGAATAAACTTCTCGTACAGAACACACAAAACTACTGTTTAAGTGTATGCAGACGAACGTAAGAGTTTCTAACAGCACAGAAATAATGTTGCATGAAAGCAGACGACTTAACGAAGCTTGCAGATGTATCAATCACGTTTCACAAGTTTTATCGGCATCGTGTTTTCATTTACATATCAAAGGTATACGTAGCCATGATATTCTTGTAGGAAACTGTAACAGCGACAATGTCTTCTATATTGGGAGCGTACGACGAACTCTGAGACAATACGAGCTTTCAAAGTTTTAAAACATCGATTCACATATGTGTTTACTTTACTTTTAACCTTTTTGTCGGGATATTGCGTGTTAGTGATATTGTTTTGTTAGAAGAGATTTTATTAAAGATGTTAGAGATTACGGAGAATGATAGTAAATCTTATTTATTTAACCGGATTTTTTACATTCATATAGACACATTATTATAAAACGAAAAGTTATCTAATAATCTGACATTTAATAATATAAAAATTGAGTTTGAATGAGTGTCTACGCAGCTTTTATTATTTTTTGTTCCATTTGCAAATATACCAAATACATATTAACTATTAATCCTTCGATACTCGAACGAGTCCTATAAATTCAAGTAAAATTTAAAAATTCATACAAATTTTCAAAAAAGATGTTTGAACTTTAAACTTTTAAGTTTTATGTACTTTTTGCAGTACATAGAAGCTTGAGATAGTTATTTTAAGTTAATATATATTTTAAAGAAAACGACAAAATGTATAAAGTTTTTGCATTTTTTTATAAAAATTAATATAAATAGCACATTAAGGATACATTTTTTTTCATTTTTTTGTTAAATATATAAGAAATATTAATAACAATGTATCTTTTTTACAATTTAAGTAACAACAGATAAGCTTTGCATAAAAAAATTACATCTACTTTTGAAACTTTTAGTGTATTGATTTTTTAACCTAATATTAATCAAATAAGACACGAAGTCCATCCCTAGATAGATACTGAATATTGTTAGATTAAAAATATGGAAATTTTCTATTTATATTGATTTTTAAACGGGGCGAAGTTATGAATTGAGGTTATAAAATAATGTAAAGCTATTTGTGTTTATTTGTTCGTTTAATATATTTTTATAGATTTTAAATGAACACAATTATCAACATGTTATTACATAACCTGAAAATATAACCACAACCTATCTAAAAACATATATAAATAGAAATAAATCAGATTTAAATCAGTCTCTAACATCTACATGAAGGTATCAGTCGTGCTGAAACTAGCCGTCAACAGACAGATGATCCAAAAGGATGAAAACTACCAGGACAACGTATCAACGGGGTCACAGGTATAGAAAAATTTAATTATAATTTTAACCGAAGAAGAGTTAAGGAGTTGGTATTTAGATTCTCAAATTTTAATAAATAATTATCAACTTTAAAAAAAAAACTATTGAAAAATGTTAATTAGAAAAACATAGTATAAAATAGAGAGTATTTTTTAACTGTCATAGTAAAAAAATGAAGATTAAAAATAGTTAATATCCAATTTCCTACCTGTTATTTAATTTTGGTGTTTTAATGAATATTCAGTTGAAAATTGAAGTAAAGTTTAAAGATATACTAAATATATGGAAATAATATTGATTATTGAGAGAAAAAAGTGTATAGGTGACGTTTGATCATTATAACTCGTTCTGTAAAACTGTGAGAAAAGTACTAAGTCTAAAATATAAATAGCTATGTCACAGAATAATACAAGAAAGGATACAAAGTATGCAATACCTTTTATTCAGACATGTGTTTACATAAGGTAGGTAAGAATTGAAATTCCTTTGAAGCAAACAAGCATTTAATCATGCAAATAAATTGTTACCACAATAAATATGATATTATGTAATGAGTAGGATGATACCATCGCGTGGAACAGTACTTGGCATTGTCATAAGCATATTATTGAAATATCTCATTTGAGAGCCGGTTACCAAATCTAATTCCTTATTTATCAAAGTTCACAGGATTACACTGAAAGCTGAAATGTTAAGCACAGCGTGGTAGCGTTGTGGCAACCTATTAATCTGTCAAATAAATTTACCTTTATGAAGGGTTTGTGCGTACCAACGCACACATAAACGCACGCATATAATTAGAATAAATGTATATATAAAGGAATACACATACAGTTGACACAGTCGGGTACGTTTCAGTTCATACAAGAATCGTCTCTATATTCGAACTCGATCGGAGGGTTCAATTGGATTAGTCAGCAGAAGTCTGTTAATGAACACTATTAAAAGTCGACAGAGTGCTTATACGGCTTCTGCAATTATCGATAGTTTTTAAATGAAAACGTTTAGTACTCAATTTGCAGTCAGTATGTCGATGGATCATTATTAAAAAATAATTATCTGGATTGCGACACGTGCAACCGAAATATTGACATCAATGTTGGATTTTCAATTAATTATTAATATTTTTATAATTTATATTGATTTAAAATACGTTTAGTACTTTAAAATCGCTTATAAATTTGAAAAACTATAATTATAAATGAAATAAAAATAGCAATCAAATTAATTAATATAAAAAAAAAACAGGAAATTCATATTTAATTTTAAAGGAATATTTTACTAAACATATAGGTTTTTTTGAAACAAGAAAAGGAAACAAATTCAAAACACAGTTTATTATAATACAGTTCTACCACTGTAGTTAAAAAATAATTTGTGAAAGTGAATTTAACACTAGAAAAGATAAATATTTTTCTAATTAATGATCTTTAATAAATGGTTACTGATCATTTTTCATTGTTATTTATGCGCGAATTCATTATTCTCATAGCGTTAGAAAAGGTATTCTGTTCTAAAGTATAAAATATTTTTTTTATAATAATAAAAACCCACATTTCTCATCACTTTGTCCGCAAGACAGAGTGACGAGTATCTATGGCGACAAGAAATAGTTGCTTTGTCAGCTTTCCAGGTTTTAAATTTAATTCATTATCTTTCATTCTTAGGTATTTCTTATGTTTAAATATATTATGTTGTAAACACAAATAAATATTTTTTTTATATGTTTCTTTCTATTTTCCTGTCAATTTTGACGGGCTACATACTAGTTATTTTATATTTTTCTTAAGCGGGCATACTTTTATATGAAGAATAATAAGCGTACTTATTTCAGTGTGACAATGCTACTTTTTGTCAAACAGTTACTAAACTTTCAGTATTCTTTAAGTGTCATTCTGACTACAAATCAAGAAAGTTTTAATAATCATATTCAACTTTATAGTGATTAACTTTCCAAGCACGGTGCCGTTTCAAAACTCTTCATGGCGGTGCAGTAAACACAGTTACCGCTAATATTATTCATGAAAATTACTATTTATGAAGGAAGAGAAGGATTTTTAATTACTCGAACATCAAAGTCAATTCTTACACTATCGATTAGTATCAATAGAACATGCATATTATAAGAAAATAAAAAAAATATAATGTCCAGTAACCGTTTGAACAAATTTCGTGCATATTTTATTAAAGATGATGCATTAGAAATATCGAATTTCAATTTGGGTTACTAGTTGATTGCTTATGTATCAAGGACCATTTTTTTGTTCCTCTATTATATATTTACTACTAAAACATTCTACAGGTTACGACGTTTTCTTATCATCAATTTTCAATCTGTCTATCATAACAAAGTAAAAAATCTGCGTGTTTCATAGACATATACATTAAGCTATAATAAAACATGATCTTGAATGTAAAAATTGATCGTCGTAAATAATAGGATTCAGAACTGGGACACACATTACCATACTGATGTAATGTTCGATTTTATTCAGATGATATCATATATATATATATATATATATATATATATATATATATATATATATATATATATATATATATATATATATATATGTAAGAAGTTAATGAACGTTTCTGCACAAAAATGTATTAGAAAATTAAACACTATAATATTTAAAATCAATAAGTATTGGTGAAAAATTATTTCGGTGCCTTCAAATTGAATCAATCATAAGTCTGTTTTAAATAAAATATTTTCTTGTCGTTTTAGTATTTGGAAGTGTCAACCTTAACATTTAAAAACTGTATATCAGGGATAAGCAATTAGCATAACCTCACAAAACTGTAGTGAACACGATGATGTCCGAAAAGCAGCATATTAGACATTGAATACTTTTCGCATTCCAGTTGAAAAAAATGTTGCCGAAGCAGCGGGAATGATTTGTTCAGCTTTGGGGTGTGTTGTATCGCATAGAACGTGCAAAAAATGTTAAAACAGTGGAACAGGTCCGAAAATATATTACGACCTCATCGACTCAAAGCCGCCATATTTTTCGACAATGGATTCGTGTTACCAGACGGATGGAGCAAAACCTTTTTCTATTAAAAAGGCACCGAAATAGTTTTTACTCTCCTAACAGATATATTTATTATGTAAAAATTTAAGTAAAACGATAATAAATATTTCAATTGAAAATTTACTATTTACATAACGTAAGCACTGTGCTATTAAATATGTGGAAAAATAATTCACTCTTTAGTTAACCATAATTTAATGAGTTTAAATTAATCCCTTATTAGACTCCCATATTAATATAACATTAAATATCTTAATATAGTTTGATACTGGCTAATTTTATTTTCACAAATTAATTAATTTTTCATCCCACTAACCACAAAATACTTCTGATCAAAAATGTTCAATAAATGATCATTTATCATTTTTGATTGTTATTTATATGCATTTCGATGACGATGAAATCATAAAAACATTAACATATATAAAAATTTCATTCAATTTCATGAAAAATCTGATCAAATTTTTCTGTAGCTTGGAACTGTAACAATGATATTTCCATTGATATAATCAATAATCATTTATTGAACATTTTAAATCAGAAAATATTTTATTGTTTGTGAAGTGACGACAGCATACATTTATGAAATTGACTTTCTTGTATGCGTATAACACACTTATATATTGTAAAAAAATATATAAATTATAACTTACACTAATAATTAAGAAATATTCAAAGAAACATTTTAGACAAAATACTAATAAGTTAACATTTTATTAAGAACCATGTATCATCAAATAACATTCATTGGTCAACCCGTTTCTTTTTTAATTTATATTAAAACGTTAGTAAACACTTTATCTAAATAACAATAAATATAAATGACAGTAGTAGTGTTGATTTTTTTAAAAAATACATTTTTATTGTATTTCTTATGTATAAAATATTTATAAACATAATAAATAAATATATATTCCAAGACTTGTTGACAAAATACATAAGAACTTGTTGACCAAAATATGTCAATACTACGGTCGGAATACGAAAGTTGACAAGAATACAAATGAAATCTGAAATTTTCAGAACGTGTAAAAGCATACAATTTACAAATAGAATCAAGGAAAACTGATACAGTGATAACAATTGTGGAATACTATAAGGGTATGAGGAATATGTGTATTGAATATATATTATATATATATATATATATATATATATATATATATATATATAAGAGCTAGATGATAAGCCTTATTTTTTAACATTAATTAGTTTGTCATATTTATTATAAATACATTTTTCAAAATGTTAAAAATTAATACCTATAAAACATATAGAGCGTTTAACTTGTTAAAATACGAAATGAATATAAAGATATATAAATGATTATAAATCTTTTTTATACATTTTTTTGGAGAAATGCCAGAAAAAAATGAATAGGTGTTTTCATAAAATTTATTGATAATTGAAAAAGCAAAAAGATCCGGAAAATAGGTTTCAAATTTATGTGTTCGTATATAAAATAAATTTGTTTTCCCCTCTCTCTCTCTGTATATATATATATATATATATGTATTTTTATATATATAAGTATATATATGTGTGTGTGTATATATATATATATATATAGTATAAATTGTTAAGAAATTAATAATGTTTGATTAGACATTTATAAACTTAAACATTTGCAAATTATTGAATTTTTCGCTTTCTTTCCATATTTGTATATATATATATATATATATATATATATATATATTACATACATATATTTATATATACATATATGTATGTATGTGTATATATATATATATATAAGTTCATAATTATTTACATGATTCAAACTATTCAAATTCAATGTAATACGTAGTCTATTAAATTAAACAATAACATAACTATATATATATATATATATATATATATATATATATATATATTGAATTCTAGTTATGTAATAATTTAATATAAAGTTTACGGATATAATACAAGAAATATAAACAATAATTTAATCGATTTTCAAGTTTGGAGATTATTGAATATACTCAACATTTCAATGTGAATGTATACTCTTTGAAACATTCTCTTAAACACTTTGAACTTCAGAAGGTAATTTATAAAAGTACATTTATGAACTAAACGGGTACATACTGACACAATTTGAAGAAAAAAAATCTTGTATCGACATTTTCATGAGATGATCTTTAATAATCTTTGCCACAATCTCTGCTAATTAATGGATGACACACATTCACATATCATAGGATTCATAGTATTAAATAATCAAAGAATAGGTTGAACAGAGGAGTACTAAAATAAAGTCATTTATTCATAGAGTGAAAATTCCTATCTAGGAGTGATGATCTTTTTAAAGATACGGAATGCTATTTATGAGAATCTCAAACATGCCACATTGTTTCTAGAATCAAATCATCAAAGTTTTTATTACAGTCATCAACCTAAGAATTGCTGCTGAATGAAAGGTCACTGATATAAAAAAATACATTTAATACTCTACTTTTCGTTACTAACAGATTGGAACAAATTGGAAAATATTATTCAAACGATAAATTTACCAAGCTATAGCCAGTAGTCTATTTATTGATCTCTACTAAGAATATAAATTATCAACAAAGAGAAAAAAATTAAAGAAATTCTGAAATTTTATCAAATTTAAGAAATTACATATACTTTTAATTTACTTATATTAGAGAGCTCCGCTCCCTCTCTAACAAATAAAAGATATTAACAAATTATACACACAAACAATCCGCGTAAAATGCAAGTCGTAAAACTTTTATTGGAAAAGTTTATAAAAATTAACAACAAAATACAATGTTACATGTGTAACATTTTTTTTTACTGTAAAGTTTTAGTGAATACAATATTTTGAATAAATTTATTATCAGTTTTACACTGAAGTCATATATCATGTGACAATAACTCAATGCACAAGGCTTATAAAGTGCAAACGTGACTTTTTTACAATCACCCCCACGTTATGATCGAAAATTTGTAAAAATTAAAGGAAAGATCCGAAGTCAATCAATTTCTAACAAGGTTGACTTTAAAAAAATACGTTAATTGAAGAATGGAATAATATTGATGCAACTTACTACAAAAAGCTAATAGAAAGCATTCGTTCCGAACTCAACATGATTCAGAAAAATAAGAGGCTACACACCAAATATCGAATTATAAAAACATATATATATATATATATATATATATATATATATATATATATATATATATATATTAAACCCTTGTTTACATAATATACATTGAATATATACATATATACATTGAATAGTATTTTATTCAATACAGTCATTATAATAAAAAGATATAACAATCATGGAAAGCAATGTTGATAAATTGAACATAAATTTTGATAAAAATAATTTATGAATCCAAAGTTGTAATAAAGTGACATTTAAGCCTTTAAATTTATATTCATTCAAGTTAGGTTTAAATAAACGAACATACAATTATATATTTGTGTGTATATATATATATATATATATATATATATAACAAATAATATCATGTATAATGCTGTAGAAACAAACATATATTTGTAAGCCACAACAGAGTTTTTTAGTAGTCATTTTCGTGTAACAGTTTTTGTATTCGATATATATATATATATATACAAAATGTATTATCGATAAAATTCTAATGAAACGAACTTTCAGAACACAAACAAGTTATTATTACGGTTGACTTGCTTCACAATTCAATGCTTGTGAATTATAAATATTGTATATTTCCTATATTTGAATTTAAATAGTTACTCTATTGAAAATTATTTCTGTATAAATGGATTTCACAATTCAATATTTTTTGTGAAGTTAAAATTATTAGGTATTATATTTTGCAAAGAAAAATAATCAAAAAAATTAATTATCTTTTTATACAAATATATATATATATATATAAAATACTGTTTTAAAATATTTGACTTTAAAAATGATTTTCAAGTTCATTCAACTTTATACACATTCATTATATATATATATATAATTATATATATATATATATATATAATGTATGTGTGTGCAGGGTTGAATGAACCTTAAAATCGTTTCTTAAAAGTCAACGCATTGTTTTAAAACAACTACACAGTTTCTATTTTAACTCACACCTACTTTCCGTCTTTAGTAACAGTTTTAAAACATTTGGTAAAACGTTTTCGTTCAAATAATCTAGAACAAATTTATAGACATTCTAAAAGCATCAAATCGACGATTTTGCAAACACATGAATAATTGATAGTTTGACTATGCCATTTCTGAAGAATGTAGTGCGAACGATATTTCAATTTAATTCCTTTACCTTTTCCGAATCATTGAATTCCACATACGGTCTTATGAAATATAAATCCATACTACATATTTTACTCTCTGCATATTTTTCTTATTAAATTCATATATTTAACCTAATTCATAATAATGAAATTTAAATGATCGATTAATATTCTTCATAATTCTTACTGAAAATTATTTAATTAATAAATCTGTCTAATACAATATATTTTAATACTGAATTACATACATTCAGTATGAAAAAAATATATAATTTTCTTCCTGAATTTATTAAAAAATAACTTATAAAGTTAAAATTAATACATATTATGTTTAAATTTCATACAGAGATATAAAAAAATAAACCACCTCAGTTAAAAGTTGATCAAAATTTGTTTAGATTTTATATCAGAAGTCGAATTAAATATAATGTATAAAAGACTATATATGATATTTATTTGAAATTCGTTTTATTTTTAGCATGTCTACACGCTTATTAAATAAATAATTCATATTAATTATAATAAATATAAACAAATAATATTTAAATATAAAATAATTGAAATTTTATCATGTTTTCACTATATATCATATTTACAAAGGTAAAAAATAAAGGTATCCACATTTTCAGGCAATTTAAATTTAGATATATTTTTTCTGAGATATTCTTTATATATATATATATATATATATATATATATATATATGTTATAAACAAATATACAAAGCTGTTAATTAGATAGTTAATTTATATAAGACATCAAACAGTATAATTATAAATCAATAGAGTTAATTTACACTTATGCGACATGGATTGTAAATTGTTACCTGATCCATCAATATTTCCAATATATACCTCACTGATAATTCACAACCGACCGTACAATCAAATCAACAAGTATTAATTAAACGTGTTTACGGTAGTTGCCTTAGACCTACACACGTTATCTACCACATACTAAACTACCAGTATGTTTCGAACTAGAGTACATCACACCTATTTTACATAGATATGTTTTATGCACCGCAATAATACAACGCGATATGTCACAATTACTCTACGCAATATAATACACAACTCTGTCCGTTGGGTTTAGTTGACAACGAAGGAAGTCACCGGGGGATAAACAAGCCCATGTCAACAGGGTATGATTAAGAGGAGCTTTTATAAACGACAAGATTGTCATACTGCGTTCAAGTACTAGACTTATAGAGAATACTGGACTATAGAATGTAAACATTTATATATTTATATATATATATATATATATATACATACATATCTATGTACTCATATATATATATACACAAACATGTAAATTGGATGTAAAAATTAATTTGGTGCCTTTTTTATAGAAAATTCATTTGTATTTACAGAAAAATTGAATACATTCCAATCCTCAAAATATCCCGCATTATTTTGTATGCCTTTGCCCCATCTGTCAGGTAACCGACAAATCCCCTGCCGGAAAAAAATACGGTTTTGATATTGACCAGGTGATGCTGGAGCGACCGGAACACATAATTACACGAATCTAGGTCGGGTGGATTTACCGCATGAGAGAAAACGTTCAAATGTAAAAAGTGTCTTTAGTCCCTTTTGCGATGTGAAGCGGGTCGTTATTTTATGCTGCAGAATGACTTGCCTAGTTCCCTCGTAAGTGAATAGTCTGCTTCTATGTAATTTGTCACTTAAACGGATGAGCTGTTGTTGGAAAGCTCTGAATTTACAGTCTGATCAGATCCGAGCATCTCATAGTATACCACACCCTTAATGTCTCACCAAATACACAATAACACTTTTTGGCTTGCATAATTGATTTTTAAGTCGATGTTGATGGTTCACTGAATATAACCTATTAATTTTCGGTACATAGAATTATAGTACAAAATACACTTTTCATCTTCAGTTATGATTTTATGGAAAAAATCTTCCATTTTGATCTTATGAGGGAGTACATAGCCGTACCGCATCTTCTTTCTTTGCTGTCCTAGCTGAACTTATGTGGCATCCATGGTCCTCTAGCTTTTGATTTTTTCCCAGCCAATGTAGACGATACGAAATTGCTTGTTGAACAACTCTGAATAGTTTCTAAGTCTTTCAGTCTAAGTAGAATTTTCACTTATCTGCTGCTCAACCTCCTCGTTTTCTAATTTTTTCGGTTGTCCGGAACATTGTCGATCGGAAAGATTAAAATTTATTGCATATTTTATACATCACAGCACAATTTCCCAAATTTGAACAATTTATTTCCGCGGTTTTGGTATTTTTTTTACATCTGGAATGCTAAAAATATGCAATGCCTAATATGCTGCTTTTCAGACGCCATCAAGTTCATTACTGTTATATAAAGTTATGCTAAGTGCTTAACAAAGATATATAATGTTTTTAAATGTAAAGATTGACACTTCAAAATTCTAAAATGACGAGAAAGTATTTAATTTAAAACAAATTTATTATCCTGTTTCAATTTCAAGGAACCGAATTAATTTGTACACATATATATTACATATATCCTCAATATCAAAATGAATATACTTTTTATTACTACTGCTCCGACCCATTATAAATCAGTTAGTTCCGAAAAAAGTATACTCATTCATGTAAAAAAATCAATTTATTTATTATTTAATACCAGAGTCTCGTCAAAATCCTATGTGGTTGTTTGTGAATCAAAATTAAAAGTATCCACTTAATCTGATAGATGAGTATTCAAAACGTTTTAAGCTCGTTACAAAAAGACTCCCTAAGGGTTTCTCTATATAAAAAATCGGAATCATTGGATTGTTGAAATGATTGAATGTTGACTGGATAATAAAATGAGATTCGTAGTCAATATTGAAATTAAAAATCATGTTGAATTGAAAAGATGTTATCATGTACATAAGAGAAAATTAAAATCGTGTAAACAGAATGAGTCGTTTGGATATTTCCATATTTTAATATTTTTGTTGATTCACTGTACTTTTAAACTAGTTTTATTTTTTTTTCAAATATTATTTTACTCATTCCTACTTTTTATAGCTTATCATAAATCCCTTTTATATTATCTTGTTTCAGGGAATAAATTATTTTAATATGAAATACTCATTTATTCTTTCGAAAATGCACTTTCATTCCTTATAAATCAATTAAAAAAATAATTCATTTTCGATCAAAATATTTATTGTAAGATTTGTAATAATTGAAAATAAATTTATGAAAGTATATTAAATCGCAGGACTAAAAAAGTATAATATTGATGAAATGTATAGCTTGTAATATAAAAAATTAACTGATTTTCAAAACCATGTAAATATTTATAAACATACAAGAACAATCCAAAAAGAAAAGCTCATTTAAGAAACCAAAAACACTTATTCAACATAAAAGATTTTTATTAAATTTATTTTTATTTATAATCCCCCTTAAGTTCTATGTACTTTGTCTAACAATGAACTTCTAAACTTTGTCCTGATAGAAATTTTTTTGTCTCTAGTTCAGCCACTCTTACACTCAAAACGAAACTTTTTCCATCTCCACCATTCTTTTAATGTCACAAAAAGGTAAAAGTAACTTAATGCTATATCTGGAATATATTGTGAATGATCTAGGAACTGAAAATATCGATCTTGAATACACTGACTTGTTTTATTAGTTGTATAGGGTGGCTACATAAAAGATTAAAAAGTTTCTTCTAGAATGAAATCCAGAACCTCATTAAATGTTAGACTAAGTGCATAGAAGTTATGAAGGATTACGCAGAAAATTAACTGTAATAACAATCTTGATATAGGATAAGAATTTTTTACTTCATAAATATCTCTATATTTTTGAACTTTGTTTTAAAATAATTACAGTTTTTGCAATGTGGCAAGATTCACTTTCAAAAATAAATTACTCTTCATAACATAAAATGTTTTTCTTACAAAATACACAACAATTATTTCACAAATGAATTGTCATCTCTTTTTCTGTATTTTTTCTCACATTAAAAGATTATTCCACAAAATTTCTAACATTATTTGAGGTACGATAGAAAATACTGGAAACTTCTGAGTATGTTGTTAACCACATTTTTTCTAATAAAATATTCAATAGATAATTACGAATCATTTTTGATTGTTTCTTGTGTGTATTTCGATGACAATGATATTAAATGAAAAGCACAGTACCACAAAAATCTATCCAATCAGCCAAAACCAATATTATAAAAAAAAAATCTAATATTTTTTCATGACATTTAAGAAGAAATTCGTTTATAAAACAGAGTATTTTTCCCTTAAATAAAAACAATGTTCTAAGAACGTTAAAAACAAGCATTTTACTTTTTCTATAGACATTAAAAGAAAATGTCTTTCGATATAAATTTAACAAAGTCCGTGCCGTTTGTTTAATAGGAAATGTGTGGTCAATTCTTTTAGCCTTGGTGATTAACTTTAATGACCTTTGTACGAGTATACGATGTAGTCTTTTACTTTGAAAGTAGTATATATAATTAATATTTGTTTTATGATAAAAGCATACGTGTATTATATTTATTTTACCTTATTACAAGTATTAATAATTTGTTTGTACATGAAGAATATTATATCACACTATACATTTTATAACAAGCTTTTAAAAGTATAATAAATAACAGTGTTTTAAAATAATACTTTAATATTAAATGAATCTAGAATCTTTTTTTTATAAATTATACTGTACTAAATAATAAATCAAACTATTAACAACCGCTAAAAGTATTAAATATTAAGAAAAAAATAATATTTTCAAAAAAATTCAATATGAAACAATTCATGTTATGAAAATTACTCAGACTTTTACACAATATTTATTTGAATATAAACCTATTGATAGTTGATAAAGTAATTCTATAAAACTATATCGAGGTAAAATCAAACGCGAATTTAGTTTATTTTATATACAGAAAAATATGATATCTTGTGACAATAACAAAATATTTATAAAAATACAATGATTGTTTTAAAAAATATATATATTTTGGAGTCATTTACAACGAAAATGTTCATAGTGATATCTGTATATATCTTCTTGTTGTTTTTTTATTTTTAATTAAAAATATCTTACGTTTAGGAAATAAAAAATGACATGAATAACTCTAGAAATATGACTGGATAAGTCAACTTAGCAATATTTTAATATATATTCTTTTTTTAATTTATGTATCATTTTTTTCCCAATAACGAGTTTTAAATAAAAAATATTTTTTTAAAAATTATTCCAGTCCATTTATAATCACATTCCGACTTTATTTTATTCAACCTTGCTATCAAGTGCGCAATGAAGAATAGTGTTTATATAAAATCTTAAATGTTCTATTAAAATGTTCTATCTCAAATGTTCTATATAAAAACCCTTAAGTTCTATCTTTACAAGAAGTGGTTTTGTCTCACCCCAATTTACTTGTACATGTTATATATTTCGTAAATATTATATATATATATATATATATACAATATTTACAAAATATACGAGGGTATAAAATGTATATAATAAATTAACTTTCTATGGACCTGTCATCGATTAACTGCTGAATGGAGAAGCGCTCAAAATTTAGCACTGTTTTTGCTGCACGCGTTGTAATAACATTTAATCGATTTCAAAGTTATGGATAAATTATATTTTATAATTAAAGTCTATACAATCGTTTATAATATAGACATAAATAACTTTTATTATAATAATAATGGTTTATTGACTGAACGGTGACATAATAAACGCTACAAGACACCAAGAAAACTTTATAAAGCTTATGATGTGACTTACGACTTGAAGCTCGGTACATAGATTGGTGGTTGTATCTCCGGACGTTGAAGCTGTACTTGTCGAGTGTCCGCCGATAATACCGCCAGTCGAGGTCGAGGGGCCCCGCACCAACGGCGACCCCCCAGTGCTGCTATGCCCCACTGTATCCACACCGTAAGCTCGGCTCAATGGAGAATCTATAATAAATATCATGCACGTGACTCAGTGTTCTATGGATTAAGACATAAAACATTATATTTATGTGGATGGCACGATTGAGCTGAAATTTTCTGTAAATAATGAAACGTGGAGATATCGTACGACCAACTTTGATAGTTTATATCAATGCCTATAAATGTAACGAGCAAGAAGAAAAAATACATCTTTTGTTATATGAATATGCTGTGATGACTGAAAAGATGAATGAACGTTTTGTTGTTTTCAGCTAGAACTGTTTTCAAATATGGAACAGACATGATAGATATGAATGCAATGAATATGATCTTTGTGATATAAGATATAAATATGACATTTGTGTAATACTTTTTGTTGTAAACGTAAAAACAGATAAACTTACACACATATACATACATACACACACAGATTCATATGTATGTATATATATATATACACATATATACAGCTTAATGCAAAAAAAAAACAGTTTTTTATAAAAAAATGTGGTAAATATGAGAAGAAAATTCATAGTACAATTGAAAATTATTTTGCGTTGTGAATATGTTAGACTAGGTCGCTTTAGAGACTTACTAGAATTTAAAATGAACAGAGTATAAAAAAATAATGAATATAAATCAGGTTTTGTGCACAGGATGAAAAAAATAAGAAAGAAATGTATTCAAGAGCACTGGAAGCATGATATGTAAAATAGACTTATAAAGAAAACTATTTGAATTAAAATCCTATTTATAAATGCATTAGATATTGTCAAAACAGTTAAATTTACCGAAGTACGATTTTTATTCAAGATAAATATTTGTTTCTTTCAGTATCAACAATTTCTGAAAAACACAACAGTACTTAAGCAAATATCTGATTGTACAATTAGTTTTTAAAAATGTGGCTAAGTGCTTATAATGATTAGATTTTGAAAAAAGATAAAAATTTAAGAGACAAAGACTTAAAAGTCAGTATATACATATATATACAAGAAGTTCAAATAAATAATTAAAAATTCAATTTCACAAAATTTTCAAAATCTCCACAACCCATATTTTTCTCATAAAAATATTTTTGAATTATTTGTTAATTATTTTGTTGTTATTACTTATACACATTTCGATGACGATGCATCCTCGCAGAAAAAGCACTTCTTTGTACTTTAAAAGCAGAAAAAAGATTCTTGATGAACAACAAACGTAAATTTCTCTAATTCAGTGACGCACTCAGGATTTAATCTGGAGGAGGGCGAGTTAAAAGGATATTTTTTTTAAATATGAATTTAATAAAATTCATTAGGTAAATATAAAAATTTATTAAGAGAAAAAAAATCCAGTTTTCTTTTCTTTTTACAAGCCTCTTGAATTACTTCAGTCGTGATTACATCAATCTGTATATATATATATATATATATATATATATATATATATATATATATGAGCATTTTCGCTAGATTTTTTGTTTTCTAGTGTTTTCCCTTTTTCCTTTGGGGATGGGGAGTCAAAGGCCTCTTTCCTCCCTAGATATGCGCTATTGCTCCAATATATGAACAATTCTATTTCTTTTCAAGAATTGTACGATAATTAAAAGTATATTATTAACTAATATTCGTTTTCATGTGTATCTATTTGAATTCTCAATGTTGACAGTTTCTCTTAATTCACTTCTAAGTACTTACTTAAAGTGAATGAAAATTCAGAAATAGTCTAAAGAAAAATGTTAACGAGGTCAATAAAAAGGAAGTGAAGGAGGTACAGAAAAACATTTGTTCCAATTCTTCACAATGTTTCTGGCACAGTAACTAAATGCACTTCCACAAATTAATTTTTCACTAATCACTACTCTTAGAAAACACGAAAATGTTTCTCATCAAATATACTCTAATAAATGATTATTGATTTTTGTTCATATACGTTTTAATGGCGACACTATCATGTTTAAAGCAATCAGATACAGAAAAAAAATTATGTAGATTTTTCTATACCTTATCACTCTGAGAATGATGACATCGACATTTAAAAACGCATAAGAAATAATCAAAAATGATCTATATTAATTTATTGAATATTTTTATCAAAAAAAATTAAGTACTTTGAAGTGTGAGTGAAAAATTAATCTCAATTCAGTTTGAAAGTATTAGTATTATTTATGTTTGCATTTTTCATGATTTTTTTTGTTCAAAATGTCAAAACAAAACTAAAAATTTTATTGCAATGCATTTATAAAACGAAAAAAAAATAAAGTGGCCTTCCATAAATCACTTATTTATCAGGTATAATAATTAATTCGCTGTCGTTTTATAAAAATGGATGTTTACAAAATACTTTTCAATCTTCAAAATAGCCCCCATTATTTGATATAACTTTGCTCCATCTGTCGGGTAACTGACAAATCTCTTTTTGAAAAAAGAATCACTTGAGGAAATACTTTCTTGCAAGTTTTATGCGTCACAACATCTCCCTCTGAAGCTAAATAAATCATTCTTGGGGTTTCGGTAGCATTTTTTTCAACTCGAAAAATATCCAATGCTTAACATGCTGGTTTTTCGGTCACCATTGTGTTTACTTACTGGTTTCTGAGATTATTTCAACTACTCGACCATGATATATAGTATTTTTGAATATTAAGGTTGGCACTTCAAAATTCTAAAACGACGAGAATATATTTTATTTAAAACAGAGTTATAATTGATTTAATTTAAAGGCATCGAATTATTTTTTACAGCTAATACAACTGAAATTATGAGCCTATAAAAATGTATGTATTATACATTAATTTCAAAAATTACGATAATGGCATTGCATTATAATTATAGATTATTTGTAACAACCGTACAGAACTAATCTCATGTGAGTGCATCGATGTAAACTATATAATTGGCTAGAAAATATAATTTTACTTAAAGGTTTTCCCAACAATCGATATTTTCAAGACTGACAACTACTTAGGAATAACCTATATTCATACAAAAATTTTGAGAAGAAAAATCAAAAATAATTTCATCTTTTCATGAATAATAAAACAAGTAATACGGTTTCCTGTTTAAATCTATATATAACACATCATACTTTTCATACATGCATAGTCGATGTGAACTTTTTGATTTACGGTTTTAATAAGTTGAATAGATAATTGAGCACGTAAATATCTTTTGTTTACGTTTCGTATGTGCGAATGTTGGAAAAATTTGTTAAACATGACTTAGAAGTGACAATGACAGTGAGAAATCGTATTTTTATATAGATATTAGTACTAATAGCAATACTTTACGATGGAATGAATCTCTGAAGATTTTTTTATTAAGGTCACATTTTATAGATTTGAAACATTTTTAATGGTTCTTTATATATATATATATATATATATATATATATGAAACATTATTGTTTTTATGATTCGTTGTGGTAACATTTTCCAAAATATTTTATATTATCTATTTACAAAATGAGTTTTACTCTCAAGAGTTTTCGTTATCAATTTATATATTTATATATTTATATAAATATGAATGGGTAGTTGAGAAAAGACAGATAGAAAAATAAAAGGTAACTGGTAAACCAATGAGTGAATTATTTTATTTTTTATAGACTCTGAAAAGGAACAATGTAAAAGTAATAATTTTTGCAGTCTATAAACCGCAAAATTATTTCTCTACTAAAAAATATTCACTAAAACTATTGACCAATTTTGATGATGATGCCATTATTTTCAGGGTGTTAGGGTACAGAGTAATTATTAAGTTGGTAGAAAAATAATTACGATTTTTGTTTTCTAAATTCTATCTTCATTTTTTTTAAATAATAAATTAAATTTTAATAATCGGATTTTTTTGTAGTTTGTGGAGTGAAAAAGAATTCATTTATGAAAATGAATTTAACTACTAAGTCAGAAGGGTACTATAATAGCATTGTCATCAAACTACATAAAAACAAGAATGAAAATTATCAATAAACAAATATTGAATATTTTTGATCAGAATTTGCGTGTTGTCTGTAGGTGAGTGAAAAATATCATATACCATTTTTACTACAGCTGTTCGAAGAATCTCATAGGGAAAACCGTTTCTAACGAATTCAAACTCAACTCATTCCCCAACCAATCCGCAATAGAGAAACAACTAGTTTTTGTAATTAAATAAAATCCATCAGTGTTGTAAACTGAACAACACAAAGTAATACAAGGGTATGATATATAGTAGTGTACAAACACACCCTGTTCGTCATTAGACACTTTCTCAAGGCCACTGTCATGGTAAATATATCGTGCTGTGTTCAGGGGTAGGGCCGACACAACAATGACATTTTCCGAGATGTTTAGTCAAAGGGGAGTCATCAGCAGACAACGCCAATAATGTTTCACCGTTTTTGATCTACGTTTATGCATTCTATCACGCTATTGTTTCGCCTTAATGTGTTTGCCGTTCCATGAAAAAGGTAAATGTATTTTTTTACAAGTTCAATAAAAACAAATTACTTCATAAATGTATCACAAGCGCTTTTGTTACACTCGCTCTAATAAAGTGGATTAGATGACTGAAATTGAAATAAAAAAAATGTTCGATTATGAGTGTATATTAACAGGTATGTATATATATATATATATATATATATATATATATATATGTGTGTGTGTGTGTGTGTGTTATAGTTTGTACAATAATTTCCATTCATTTTATTGTAATTTACTTCAACCTTACTCAATATCATTATACAATTCTGGAACTGTGGCTCATTTCTCATTCACAAATGAATTACTTTTTAATTCCCAATATAAAAAAAATCTGATCAAAAATGTTAAAAAAATTATTATTGATCATTTTAATTCTTTACTGAAAAATATCAATAATTTATTGAGCATTTGTGAACAGAAAAAAATATGATTTATAGTGTGAGAGAACAATTCATTTATGAAATAATTATAAATGGAATACATTTCAATTTTCAAAATATCTCCCATTATTTTGTATAACTTTGCTCCACCTGTCGGGAACTGGCGAACACCTTGTCGAAAAAAGATTTGAGTCGATGAGTGTAATTCATTTTCTAAGCTCTTTCACTAATTTATAATTTTTTTGTTTATTTTATATATCACAACACTTTTTCCCAAAATTGAACAAATCATTCTCGCGACTTTGGTAAAATTTTTTTCAATTAGAATGCGAAAAGTATGTAATGACTAATATGCAGCTTTCGGGAGCCATCGTGTTCACTACTGTTTTTGAGGTTATGTTAATTACTTGGCCAAGAGATATAGTGTTTTGAAATGTTAAGATCGACATTTAAAAATCCTAAGACAACAAGAAAATATTTTAATTTAAAACAAAGTTATTATTGAGTCAATGTTAAGGAACCGAATTAATTTTTACACCTAATATATACATTTTGACAACATACTAGCAATTTTAGCTTTTATTAAAACTCAAACAGCTCACTTCTAATAATCGTTTTGAACCTATAAAAATTATAACTTTACATTTAATTCTCTCTTCTCGCAAATAAAATAGGAATAGTAAACGATATTTTCTAACAACAAAAAAATACAAATAAATTTAACTGAAAATTGGGTTGAGGACAACTTAATTCAATTTCCAGTCCAAATCACTATGAAATGTTATACAGATTTAATAAACTGAAAACAGATCGATCTCAGAATAGTGACGTCAAAACCACTGATTTACTGAACGGTCAAAATCTATGTAATCATTATTCAATGAAAAAAAAACCGCCTTTTATTTTACAAAAGACCTTTGCTGATCGTTGCAGAAAATATTATACAGTATAATGACATAACTTGATAATATATATATATATATATGTACATATATATAAGGATGTATCTTTGTGTCTTCATTATAGGTAAAACAAAGTAGAATGACCAATAAACGAACAACGAGAATGTTTATTGCGAAATTCTCAATCTGAAATCAATAAAATCTTATTTCATACACATATGAACGAATATATAAATATAAATACATACACATATATATATATATATATACATATATGTATATATATACGTATATATAGAGAGGGAAGGAGAAAGACATAGATATACCTAATATAAATAATAGGTAATACAATATTCTAGAGTAAAAATTACTGTTGAAATAATGAAATATTTATGTAAAATAAAATTCTTAGAAGGAAGTATAATTTATGTTCCATCAACGATATAATTTAAACATGTTTTTATCTATCTATCTATCTATCTATATATATATATATATATATATATATATATATATATATATATATTTATCTGTATATACCTGTGTATATATATATATATATATATATACTTATATGTATATATGAAAAAAATCAAAATTATACACAAAAAAATTTATTTATTTATGACGTAGAGGTTTCTATAGTACCTAAATATGTTTATCTCACATATAAAATAACACGTTGCAATCTGTCTACGATAATTATTATATACTAATATATATATATATATAATACATTGAAATATATCTGAGAGATTGATATATAGACATAAATGTGTTTTAAAAAATATGTTTATTGTTTCATTTGGTTAGATGATAGGCTCATAACCGACAAGTGTGCGAGCGCAGCGAGCTCAGGGGTTGGTGGTGAGCGAAAAGGGCAGGGGGATAAGCCCCATAGTATATGTATAAAAATAAATCTGAACAGATTTATTAACGAAAACTTTTAAAGAGCAACGTTGAAATTAAAATTATATCTTCAGCATTCTGAGAACTGTTCAGCTTCTTAGAACGAAAAACAAAATAACGAATGTACACAAGATGATTCGTTATAAAAAGCCTGAACTTTAACCTTTCAAATGGAAATGTTTCTTGAGTACTTACAGAAAATTATAAATATATATATATATGTATATATATATATATATGTATATATATATATATGTATATATATATATATGTATATATATATATGTATATATATATATATATATATATATATATTAATTATATATTTACTCTAAAGAAAAACTTTTAATGACATTTTTTGCACATAACGCAGTTAATAATGTTAGAGATCCATCAAAAAAGTTATTTAGATATAAAAATTGAGAAATATATTAGAAAGATATTTCTGTATCTTAACACTTTGGCTGATCATTTTTGAAATTTGAACAAGCAACGATCAAGAATGGTTAATAAACATTTATTGAACATTTGTGATCAACAAAAATTTGTAGGTTGTGAGATGAACAGAAAATTAATGTGTGAAAGTAAATTTTACCACTATACCAGATACCAATATTGAAAAAGAAAAATTCAAAAAACAACTCAATAAGTTTTATTATTTTATCTCCCCGAGTGTCTAGTATTGTAAAAACAAAAAATTAAAAATTATCAACCATTTTAATGGATTAAAAATCAATAAACTGATATTTCCTATTTGGTGATTTATAAAGCGTTGACTAAAAGTCATGACAGTGTTTTAAAAAGGTCTAAATTAATTTTAAAATATTAATAATTAGTTTTTCTCATTTGTGGGCCATGAAATCTCGTATTGATTTTTGATCCATTCTGACAAACAAGTTAAAGGAGATTATTTTATTATATTAAGGATTTTTATATGTTATTACAATATTATAAATATTTTTAGTTATAATTTCAAAAATGTTGTTCAGAAAATAAAAAATGTTAACTTTTAACGGCTTTAATTCATCAATTAATTGGATGAACATTAATTTTTATTACTATAAATTAATATAAATTTATTTATATAAATTTATATTAATTAAATTTATTTATATTAATTATTAATATTAATATAAATTTAATTAGTCATCTAAAACTGATACAAAATAAATTTCATTTGGCATTAATTTCTGAACAAGTAGTGTTTAATGATTTCTTTATTTGTTAATCCCTTCCTATTAATATTATTGGTATTATTATATTTATTTGAGGATATAAATTTATTTACACAATAATCTGCTTTGAAGTACCAATCGTCTTCAAATATTATCGACAAGTAAAGTTGCATGTCTCTAAAATTATATTTAATTCTAAATCTATTTAAGATTTATCCTGATGATCTTCGTCTTTTTGGTTCATTTGAGTGTCTGTTCTCCGTTATTAGTTTCTATAAGTGTGACATCTTTAAATAGATATAAATATACCTGAATAGGGCACAAGTTCGGAAACAAGTAACAAGATACAAACACTGAGATGATCCAAACAGGACGAAGATTATCAGGACTACGCATCAATGGAATTACAGATATAAAAACAATTATCATTTCTATTTTAAATTGATGTCAGATCGTTGAGGTGAGTGAATGTAATTGGACTATTTTAATAATTATTCCTAATACATATTTTGTCAAATATACAATTATGTGCATATATAGAGGATCTCTTTTGACATACACTATTTTAGAAATCAGATATCAATATCCATCAACATTTCCTTGTTGTGTAGCCAATTAAATCTCTTCCCCTACATTTCACATAGAATGAATAACAAGTACAGAATATTATAATTCATTTTTTGAAAATAAACTGTTGGTATTTTGGATTAGATTTTTCGTTAGAAAGGACTTGTTTTTAAGGCATCTGAACGGTGCCGCTTCTCACAGTTCAGTGAATGGAGCTCTAAAATAGTGACGAAGATATCCTGTTACTAACCTATCATTAACTTCTTGATCATCTCTTGGTATTCTTGTAAACATATGACCATACAAGGTCAGTTAAAAACTACAATCACTCAGTTACACAATTCTCAATTTCAATTCAGGCTATGAAACATTACTAAGAAAAACTACCTAAGGGTATAGAATACCTTGAAATCATAGAAATCGCTATAAATATTGGTTCAATATATATTGGTTAAAATATATTCAAACGTCTTCTTTAAAACACATCAAGATTAATAATCGCATTGATAATCATTTTTGTTCTTAAGAAAACAATGAGAAAACAATATCAGACAAAACTATCCAAAATTAAAAATTTATGAAAAGATGCACTTGTAAAGAGTACAAGAAGTTATAAACGATATAAATGATTCCAGGAATGAACGATAAACGATATAATTTGGAAATTAGAATTTTTATTTGTAACTTAATTTAGAAAAAAAATTATTCAAGAAGCTTCTTTCATCCAACGGAAAAAATAATTAACTTGGATATATATATATATATATATACACGTGTGTTTCAGTGTATGAAATAAAATCAAATCAAAAAACATGAGTAAAGGTAAGGAGGTTCAAAACATGAAAGGTTGTAAATTTGTGAGAAGTTTATTGAAAAAAATTCATGAAGCAAAGAATCAATAAATCTCTCCCTTTCTCTCTCTCAATATGTATACATATATTTATATATATATATATATATATATATATATATATATATATATATATATATACATAAACATATATATATATATATATATATATAATTTATTTTAATGGCAGGTTGACCTTTTCGTCAGTCAAATTTCCCACAGGTAACGACACAAATCAAACCCGTCTCCTTTTCAATGTTCAGAGAGAAGATTTCCGTAAATTTTTCTCTTGTCACTCAAATACTTTACGGCGTGATAAAATCATCATTTTGAAATCCCAATTTAGTCATATCAAATGTTTCTGTAGCAGTTATATTCAAACAAAGAGAGAATTTTATCGCAAATCATTGTTCAAAGTTTGAATCTCGGTGACGGGTTGAAAAAAACACATGTTATTTTTATCAGATCCGTTGTAAATGTGAAGAGGGTTTCGAATAAACAAATCACGCTGGAAGTGCATAAAATATTTAGTGACTGAAGCTGAATGTATATCATGTATATCTATGCATTATATATATATATATATATATATATATATATATATATATATATATATTTACTTTAGAAATTATTTTGTTCTAATCTGACATACTATTCCATCTGAAATTGTATTTTAAAATCATTATTATTATAAATAATGATAATAATGAATAAAAAAACATAAATTCAGTTATGATATTTTGTAATTTTATACAATACCTCAATAATATAATTCATAAAGGTAGATAAAAAAGACATGAAAATACATTAAAGCACGATAATCAAGCAAATAGTGCGATATCAATTCAAATTACATTTATCGCCACTTCATGAATAAACCGGTTGAAAATAGGCGGTAAAATGTGTAAGCCGAACAATTCATAAAAGATTTATGAAAAACACAACGTCGAACATATATTCATCTTTGACGATATATCGAAAATAAATCAAGGGTAAAAATAATAAAACGCGCCAAAGAGAATTCGACAGAATTTCAAAACGAGAACGTCGAAAGATAAAAACAACACATCTGAGAAAAATACACACAGTGTGTTTCATTTTCAGGTTTATGAGTTCGCAACGGAACGTATATTTTCAATGATTTTTTTTTTATATTTGAATAACAAAATGCGAATGCGTTAATTTTCTTTGATATTTTATCTTAATGATCTTTTCGGCATCAGTTTTATAAACGTTCACATTTTTTCTTGTTTCTATGTAGAGAATCGAGTTATATTTCTAAAAGCTTTTTGTTTGTTGTTTACTCATAAGCTGTTTTCCATAGAATATAAACTTGGGATCATATTACAAGTGTATAAACATTTACGTTGTACATATAAACTGTTACGGAAAATATATAAAATATATTATGTTAGTTTTAATAACAAATTTCTGACTTAAAAGGTGTGTTCGAAAAAAATATGTATCTAAGCATTATGTATTGAAAAAAGATATTTTATTTTTATTTTTTGAAATTGACACCTTTATTTTTAATACATATTTTACACCTTATCAATTAGTAAGTATAAAAATTAATTCTGTATGTTCAAATTGAATCAGTCATAATTTTGTTTTAAATTGAAATATTTTCTTGTCGTTTTGGGATTTTAAAGTTCCAACCTTAATATTTAAAAACACTATATATCTTGGCTAAGCAGTTAGAATAACCTCACAAAACAGTAGTGAACACGATAGCACCCGAAAAGCAGCATATTATACATTGCATACTTTTCACATTCCAATTGAAAAAAATGTTACAGAAACCACGGGAATGTTTTGTTCAGCTTTGGAGGGAGTTGTTGCGATGCATAAAATATGGAAAAATTCTAAAACAGTGGAAGAGTCCCGAAAATGCATTAGGAACTTCATTGACTCAAAACCGGCATCTTTTTTCGACAAGAGATTTGTTAGTTACCCGACAGACGGGACAAAGTTATACAAATTAATAGGGGATTGACATGTATTCCATTTTTTCGTAAATAAATATTCATTTTGTATAAAAAAGGCACCGAATTAATTTGTACGCCTAATAAATAAGCCGTAAAAAATTTTTTCTTTACTTAAAATTAGTTATCATTGTATATCCATCCTTTTCCTGAAAAATATCTGCCTTCTATCATGTTTTTTCAAAATATTAAAAAAATAAAATCGCTTGAAACAAAATCAGGATCGTACAGTGAATTATTAATTTAATAGATCCAGAAATTCATAATAGTTTCCCAAGCAACCGGTGTTATATGGAAAAATGGTTTAGCGTGCAAAATTTGTCATAGATACCTCTTCTTCTTTTCTTTTTATTATTTCACACAACTTGATTTATAATACTTTCTAATTATAGTTATTTTTGAGGTATATAAACGATGAAGATTATTCCTTCAAACTTCTTAAAAAACATCGATCACTTCTTAGCTTATTGATTGAATGATCTTGAATTTGTTCGTCTCCTTCTTATCTTGAAATTTCTATGGGATTGACTCCTTATTTCTGGATCATAGAGATGGATCCATGTTTTATCCTATGTTAAAATCCATTGCAAAGTTTCACTTCACTTAGGTATATCACAAAATCATTTAATAGAAAAAAACCGGAATATATCAATTACTTATCTTCTGAAACAACCCTTAAATAATATAACAATAATTTCAGTTTTGAAGTTATGGAAATATATACAAGCTGATTAATCATAAAAAATATGAATACTCAATAGAAACACAGAAAAAATGTACAAAACTTATCGAAACAATAAAAAATAGTAAATAAGAAATGAATTATATGTTTCTTACAGGCCAAATCAATAAAATGCACAGTCAATTCATGAAAACAGAATATTAGAATTGTTGGTACTAAAAATAGTAGAACGTGTGTATTGCGAATCGATATCAACTCGAGCAGTCAGTTTTCATTAAAGAAGTAATACATTTGTAGCAACACCTCAATGCTACAACGTAGACTGTAATGGACTATAATAAAATAATAAAGAAAACATACGCCACAACACTTTTATGCAAGATCATCGACCCACGTTCCATGCTATAATACCTAATTGCATTTATCTTTTATAAATCATTTAAAAGTGCTTTCTTCTAACGTTGAATATTTCATGCACTCGCACAGACTTTACGAGAAAGAAAAGTTAGTATTTTTCCGTATTTTTTTTTGTATATAAAGCAGGAATCTTGTTAGTTCTCACTGCCATTTTTTAAATTGTATATAGAGTATGCAAAGATTCAATTTCTTATTACGCCTACGCCTATTAGTATTTCTTATGAATTAATAATATTTTTTTCTTTTTTTAGATCAAAATTCTGTAATAGAATGGAGAAATTTAACACTGGACAATTTTTTAAAACAGTGGAAGAGGTCCAAAAATACATTGTTGATTTCATTGACTCAAAGTAGCCATTTTTTTCGACAAGAAATTCGTTAATGACTCGACAGAGAGACCAAAGTTATTTAAAAAAGATAGATATTTTGAAAATTGAAACGTATTCCATTTTTACTTTCATTTTTTATAAAAAAAAGAGCAACGAATTAATTTGCACAACTTATATATATATATATATATATATATATATATATATATATGAGGAAGAGCATGTGTATGTATGTATGTGAATCCCTAGAATACAACTCAAATTCATAAAATATGTCTAGGTTAGGTACGAAGATATTTATTACAGAGATTGTAGCGTATGATTGCATATTAGATAGAATTCAATCAAGTCTCGATAGAATTCTGACCGTCTTTACGAAGACGGAAATGGCTTATATGGGATTATCTTTCTCTCTTTATATATATATATATATACATATATATACATATATATATATATATATATAATGTGGATACACATACAGATAGACGGAAGTATGTCATAGAAAATCAGTAACATTTCAAAGATTATATGTTACTGAAATGCAACATCACTTACTATTCAGTTTTCATTCATCGCCATAATCTGCGATTTTCATTCGGAGTATGCAATTTTGAACGTCTTTTATATTTACGTGGAATCAATTTAGGTTGATATTTTTCTCTTATTTCATTTCGATTCACGTTTATATTGATTCGGTGCTCTTTTTATGTTTTCGAGATACGTGGATGAAATTTGCAAAACGAGTCGTAATGTAGTATATTAAGAAACGATTGTTTTCCGATACTTTTCTACAATAAAAGCCGAAAATAATTATATATATATATAATAAATATATAGATAGATAGATAAAAATCATTTATTATCAAAATATAAAAAAAAAACACTTCAATTATTTACCTACATTGTAATAAAATTCTAGTTTCAGAACAAAACGATAGAATTTAACATTCACTTTCAAGATTTAGAGTCAAATTTATTGCAATCTCTAGAAATAATACATCAGTTGATTGAAAGAATACAAACTTATAAATTCACAATTACAAGAATCCATTCAATCATACATAAATTGTATGCTTCTATTAGTAACATTAATTGCAGCTAAACAAAACACTACAGTATATTATACTTCTTGAATTACACACATTCTTTTTTCCTTGTTTTAGTATCATTTATTTCTTTCTCTCTCTAGATCTTTATATATATATATATATATATTTACATCTAATCTTTATTGAAACTATTATCCAAATAACCAAGAAAACTAATAATGATATATTTTTCCTTCATTGAATGTGATTCTGGCATTTACGCTCGGAGTTCGTTCAAGTTTCATAATTAATATTAATTTAATATTATAATTTGGTCAGAGATTGCTGTTTTCCTTTTTATAGTATGCAGGTATATATGTAGGTATTTATAATGAGAGGAAGAAATAATTATAAAAATTAAAGTTAACTTGTACAAAATTAAATTTTAATTTTACAAAGTGATATTTTTACAAAAAAAAACCAAGTGATATATGAATTTTTATTTTCATTCATAAATATTATAGAATTAAACAATTCCTTCGAAAATGTTAAAAAGAAAACAGAAATTAAATATTTGAAAGTGTATGACAAACAGGAGAAGCAAAAAATAACCAAGTTTATTTTACAAAAGTTTCACTTTATTGAAAATGATTGTTTTTCTTTACTTTACCCGAAATAAAAACACACACACACACACATATATATATATATATATATTTATTAGAGAGAGAGTTAGACAGAGGTGAGAAATAATTATTATAAAGTGAAAGTGAGTTTGTACAAAATTAAATTTTAATCAGTCTTAATATCAAAAATATATTTTTATTGAAACAAATGTTTACTCAAATATATAAAATCCATTTAAATTTCCTAAATATTAAATTGAAATATTAGAAATGATTTTTATACAAATTTAAATTAATATTTAACAGAAATTAATTTTTAATCAAAGTACTACGTTTTCTATTCTAGGTAAAGTTATAAAACATAACTATAATATATCGACATATTTATTATCATTAAAGCTTTATTTCCACTCTTTGTTGAAATATGATTGTTTAAAGATAAAATATATATCGTATGATGATAAATTGATCAATTAGTTTAAAATTTTGATTTAAAAGCGAATTGACATTTACAAATGATACCACATATATAATTTTTTTTCGATGTATTATTTTATAACAATATTTATATACACATTAAAGTTTTATGAAAGCGAAATATCTCAATTTAGAAAAAAATATTTTTGTAGAAAATAAGATACATTTAGTTATTCTAATTTGTTATTTTTTATAAACTATTTATTTAGTAAATTTAATTAGATAAATTTTATTTTGTTTTCGAAAGTCGTATATTATTAATTGTTGTATTCACAATAAACATAATGGTATGTGTTAGATCTTTAACCCTTCGAAGGCGGGTGTGTATCTAGCAATCCATTGATGTTGTCCAAAGAAACTGTTGCTCTCAGAGCGCTATCTTTTGAATATATATTTTTGATATATTTAAATCACTTAAATTTTTCTAATGAGACTAAATTTATAACTCTTTCTATAATTTTTTTAAAAAAAATACGGTTGGCCAAAAAGCAGAATCGGGATTTTTTCTTTTGGAAACCTATAAAAATTGTCAGAATTGGGGTGAGTAATAAGTTCATCATTGGAACGAAGCGTATAAAAATTTTGAGACTACGTCCAGGTAAAAGATGTAATCAATGTGAAACCGTGTTGTGCAAACTTGATTGTTTCAAAATTTTTCACAAAATTCCTATCCTTCGATTTTTGGTCTAAAACCGACTGTAGGACCGACTGAGGACCTGTGTAATTTTTTAACAAAAAAATTTGTTTTAAATAATTTTTTGCCTGTCAAGCGTACGTCTGCATAAAAATAGTAAAGCAATAATAAAAATCGATTATTTCACAAAATTAAGCGATTTCGCTGTGAAAAATGATAAAATTTTCATTATTTACAAAATCGTATATTTTTTCTGGTATAAATTTTTCAAACAAATACTTATAAACTTATTAACGGTATTCGATATGATTTTAAATACAAGAATCTATTTTAATCCAGAATCAATTCAAATTCCATGTAATTAGAGGTTAATTTTTGAATTTAAATTGTGAGAAAGAAATTAATTATTCACATCGATTAAGCTGAATGACTTGGGTACTTCCGCCAAAACGAATACCGAGCACTAGAGCTCATGACTCGCAAAGAGGTGAAACAGTTTTTAATTAACGTCCGAAAAAGATGTTTTTCTATATATAGCCAGCGGAGATTCAGGATATCCACGAATAAGACCTCTTACCGTTCTAATTAATTATTCAAAATTCAATGAATAAAGTTATTTGATTTTCTTGAAGCAGACATTTTCGTTGAAAAAATAGTGCTTCAATAAAAAAATCGATTTTATGATGAAAAAAAATGCCAAAATAGACAATATTATTTCTTGTTCAAACCGTTCATCTTTTTCTTGCTTAAATTTCTTTAAAATAAACTTATATAGGTTTCATATTTGACATAATTTTTAACACATTATTAACTAAGAATCAACCCAAATTCTATGTAATTGCGGGGTAATTTAAGTTTTTCGATTGTTAGAAAGAATTTCCAATTATTTAAAAAATTAAAATTAAATAAACATATATATATATATTTCGATAAGAAATTTGATTTTTGTAAACAAGAATATTATTCTATGTTATTGATTTATTTATCAAGAAAAATATTAATTTTCCAACATTTTTTAACGTAAAATCATAATCTATAGTGAGCAATTTTTAATAAGAAATCATTTTTTAAAAGAGTGTTCTTTGATCTTAATGCACCCATTTCCTATAAAAATAATAAATTAATAATGAAAATATACTTTTCTAAAAATTAAACTATTTTATGATGAAAAAATGATAATATTTTTTTTCATTTTAACATTACCACATATTTGTATTTGAAATATTTTAAATAAAAACTTATAAATGTTAATTTAAAAACTTAGAATCTACTTAAACAGTTGAAATAAACATACGATCCATTTTAAACATTCTAAAAAAAGTAAAATTCTGTTCATGAAATGAAAAGCAAATACGAAAAAGTAACAATCAGATATTAAACTTTGAATTATAGCAAAAATTATAAGAAAAAGATGCTGAGAAGAATCTTGACTGAGTACTAACTTAAACCATGTACCCAAACAATGTAATCCATCTTAGCGTCGCTCACGTAAAAACAGAGAATCCTCTCAGTCGACACATACGATTGCGGGGTTGGAAAAGTACGTGCCGTGAAATAAATATCCGAGCAAACAGACTAGCATATAAATCCTGAGTCTGTATGTATCGATCAGCTATACTTTTAATTAAGACTAAGCTTATCCAAATACACGCGTGAGAGTAAAACGATGTCTCTATGAAGTCTCTTAATTCCAAAATGACATATCAATTCATCTGAAAATAAATGCCTGTCGAAGCTTTGACCCAGAAAACAAGAACACAGAAAAACCGCAACAACGGCTTTTATCTCAACAGAACGTGGTGTTTATGTTTCAAATATTATGTTTGAAATAAGACTTTTTATACGTGTAATCAAAAATATAATACGGAATCTGGAAATTAGTTTTTATACAAATTGTTTGACGGAGTTTATTTCCTTCATAGATATATGTAATGCTTGCTAGTTTCTAAAATAAAAAATATAAAAATTATTATATCAAAATGTGTGTAAAAATAAATGTTTCAGTTAGTATTTTGTAAACTGAATCTTGTACTTTTGTTCGAATTTTACTTTTTATTTGTCTCATAAACGGTTTAATATTTATTTTTTTTGATATTTTTAAAAAGAAATTTTTTATTGTATTCTGATTTTGAATACAAATAAAAATTCATACATGCCTTTATTTTTGTTTGTAAAAGAGATTATTTTCTAGATATAAAAAAACATTTAAGAATGAATTAATATATCAATGTTGATTATTAATAATAATCAACATTGACAAATTAATTCATTCTTAAATGTTCAAGTTTCAAATTTCCAGTTTAACATCTATTCCAGCTCTTTAAGTAGATTTCAAGTTTCTGATATGAAATATTTATAAATTTGTCTTTGAAATTTTACTCTAAAAGCAATGTATTATTGTTGTATAATGATGAAAATATATACACTACCTAAATTTTTATTATTTATACAATATTTTTTTAAAAATATGTTTTCAACCTCAAAAGTATATATTTTTTACTGTATTATTATATTTTGTATAATTAATTTTTCTAGACTCTAAAATATAAAATTTGTCATCAATTATATGGAATTGGGATTCATTCTTGGTTAAAATATATCTTTTTAAAATTTAAAATCATGTCAAATAAAAAACAATTATAAATATTTGTTTGAAAAATGTAAAACAACGAATATATGGTCTTATTAAAAATTAAAATTCTCTATTTTATTATTTTTCTCGATAAAATATTCTAATTTCTTCAAATAGTTGATTTTTATTATTAATTGACAACTTTTAAGTAGAATATCTTCTTTAACATAAAGAGAATAATTTTTAAACTGTAAGCTTTTTATCAATAATTGCATAAAATACGTCCTTGATTTCTAACCAAAAATACAAAATAGGTGTTTTTTATTTTTCTTTATAGATAGATCACTTGTATCAGACATTAGATTTCGAAAAAATATGTTTTACTAGTGAATAATGTATTCTATATTTAATTAATAAAGTTTAAATATCTCAAATACTTTCTCGAATTCTAAAATTGGTCACTAGTTACATGGAATTTTGATTAATTTCGGGTTTTGATGTTTATTTTTTCTAAAATCATTTCAAATATGAAATTTTTATAACTTTTCCTTTAAATATGCGTATATAGAATGATTCAATTTTGTTTCCACATGGAAGTATTAAAAAAATGTAGAAATTAAGAAATATGATTTTTTTAATACTTTCATGTGGGACCCTACATTGAATCAGCGTATATATATATATATATATATATATATATATATATATATATATGTTCCTAGTGATCATACTTTTTAGATAATTGAATTATTTAAAATACATCTGAATATGGAGCAAACTAGTAACGAAGAACAACAATCTGTATCTGGAATGCGAGGTAACTAAAAGAACAACATGTGAAAAGAAATAAAATATGAATCTTCAATGTTAAATGTTTGTAACTCAGTGATAGTTGAGTTTTAGATCATTCTTTATAAGATAGAAATACTTCAAATAACGCAAATATTTCGCAGTACTTCTGTGTGTATATATATATATATATATATATACATATATATATACACACATTTATATAAACATTACATTTTATTCTTAATACAACTTTAAGTTTCAATTACTAAATTCTTAACGATTTTTTATTATCATCATACATACATTATTTAGTAAGTTAAATGGTGCATAAAGTGATGTACATATAATTTCCCATAAAAAACGAATTAGGCCGCGTAGCTCTAACTTTTTTCACTACTATAATAAATTTCAGGTTTATGAACGTAAAGGCTGGAAATAATGGTTTAAAGGGGATTATGAACGTAATGATTCTGATGTGAGTATAATGTTGGATGTAGACATATATTTTAGAAGAAAGTATTGCTTTAATAATCATATTAAAAGTTTTCTCATTGCTGGAGAACTGTAACAGTTATAATGAAGTAAATAACATAATGAAAATGACATTTGAAATATCTATATATTATCAAATACAGATTTTTAATTTTTGAATCTAACGAATATACTTGGAAGAAATATTAAATTTAGTTTATAGAAGTAATTTATATATATATATATATATATTAAGAGAAAAAGAGTGAAAATGTCCCAAGTTTGAATAAAATTGCACACTTTTTATTACTAATAGCAAACAAACAGTGCATTAAATTTATTACTGATATTTTTTTATTGCTGCTTGTATGTGTTTAGACCTGAACTCCATTATTTTAATCAATTCTGAGCAAAAAGTTACATATCTTAATGTTTTGAGCAGAATGGCATCGTCATCGAAATGCAAATAAATCATTACAAAATATGATCAAAAATCAATTATTGATTACATTTTCAGATCAAAAAAATTTTTTGTGTTTTGTAGGATGAATGAAAGTTTCATTTCGAAAAAGACTTTATAGATTTTTCTTTTTTAATACTGCCTAATACATACAAAAACGAAATTAATTTTAATTGACTGATTTCGTTATTATTTATACTCAATTGAAAATAAAGAAGTGAATGAAGAAGTGATATTCTACTATAATTTAATTTATAATAGAAATTTTATAATATACAGCTGGAATTGATTTTTCAAACAAGATAACTTTTTATCCTTAGTAAAATCAAAAGCAAAAAATGGTATAAACTAATTTTTTTTTATTTTGGAATATTAACATCAGGAAGACTTGCTGTTAGAAATTTTATTTCGATGACACTAACATTAATAATAATTATACATATATACATATATATATATATATATATATATATATATATATATGTATATGTGTGTGTGTGGAGTATTTAAAAAACCTAAACGTAAAACAAGCTATGAATTGAAACTTCTCTGATTAGTATTACTAATGCAAGTGCTTCACTCTGCAAATTTTATTTCGTTTCTTCTATAAAATTATTTCTTTGATTTAAATTTTTAATTTTCATTAAATCAAAAAAATGACAATTAAGAGATGATTATAAGTTTTAAATGGTCTTATTTAAAATCATTAGAACATTGTACTGTAATTTCAACATCATATAATTAAATTCAAACATTTTCATAGAAAAACATTTACATAATTTATAATAAAATACACACATAGCATATATATATATATATATATATATATATATATATATATATATATATATATATTGTATATAAGTATGGGATTAGTAAGATAACGTTTTACAAAAATAGACTAGAACAAAAGCTTATACATATATACAAAGACATTATTAATGGAGGAATCATACGTGCTAGAAATATGTAACAAAATTGTTCGAAACATCGTGCCATGACTAAAATAATCTCAAGTGTAATGTTATTTTTATTCCGGATGATTGCGTGTATCATCCAGTGATACTTTCTTTTGACTGTGTCCCATGAAATATGGTGTTTTATTTAAACGACGATGTGAAATATGTGACGTGCTGAATGGAAATGTAAAACATGTAAATTAGAAATTCGGGAAGGTGTACCACAGCTGTTATCGTGAAATTGAATGGTTGATTTTTCGATACTTGAACGATATTTAACAAACGCTATTGCTTTTAAACAGTTTGAACAGTTCAAAACGATATATTCTTTTTCAGTGTCTTATAAAAGAAAAACGAAGAACTTTAGTGCTGTTTTCTTGATTGTTCTTCGATAATTCGTTTTATATTCATTTCGAACTGTATCGAGTTCAATTGAATTTTTAATATTTAATTTTAAATACAATGTATATTGAAAGATATTCAGAGAGAATGTTCATTTCATTGTTATTAAAGATTTTAATTGAAAAACGACTGAACTAAAAATAGAAACAAAAAGTTGAAACCAAACTGGAATCTTAAAATGATTGAATTTCCATTGAAGTGCCCATCAAAATGAATAAAAATGTAAACGTTAATCAATTATTGAACATTTTTGACTATAATTTTAAGACCACCGGAAAGTTTCTATTTATAGATTATAACTTCTTGTATCTTAATTATGATTATAATTAAAGTAATAGGATAAGAAAAGAATATTTACCGATATTACTTGCTTATTTTACTATATTTTAAAAAAATGTTTTTATATTGATGGATATAAATATTTACCTGAGATAGAAATCATTTTTTCAGTAAATTTGTAACTTTTTTATAATATTTAAAGTACCTTTAAACAGTATTTTAATTCAAATATTTTTCTTAAAATTTAACCCTTTCGATGCTAAATACTTTCGATGAGTGTGTCGCGTATACGCGGAAACTCTAGTGTATGTGGCAAGCGTTAGCGTAGAATATCTTTTAAACAAATCGTTGGAGAATTTCATATCTTTACATATATTAAATTAAGTGTCATTAAGTTAACTTGCTTTTTCTTTATTCATTTTTTAGAATATTCTAAAGTCACAAAATTAGTCTCAGAAGCAACTTTTACTCAACTGTCGCAAAAAATCCGTTCATCACTTCTTACTTCAACAGATAAATATATTAGGTGGATAAACACCCCCATAGCAACCGCAGTGGCCAATTCTATGAACGTGTATACGCGCCAATTACTAGATGTATTTACAAGCCCATAGCACCGAGCCGGTTTAGAAATTCATTTGTGAATGGAATTTAAATACAGTGGCAAAATTATATGTTGAAAATATAATAAAGAGAACACTTGGACTTTAAAATGAATTCTATACAATAATAGTTTATACACTTTATATCTTATTTAATTACTTTATATCGTAATAATCCAAATAATATTTAGAGTTTTATACTAAGAAAGAATGTAAACAAAATTTTTATTGTTCTTTTTATTATATTTTTCCATTTTTGTTATTACTTTCTTAAACCGAAACCAATTGATCCGAAAGTAAAATACATTTTTCATGCTAAAGTACAGAAAAATATGTGTTCTTAGTGTTTTGACAAAGATTGTATCATAATTGAAAGGTAAGTAAATCATTATCAAAATTTTTCAATAATCAATTATGTCCCATTTTTGATTAGAAGTTTTTTTCATTTTCTGGAATGAGTAAAATTTATTTGAAGAAAGAGTATAGATTTTTCGTTTTTAATACTGGCCACTACATACAGTAATTCTATCCATTTTAATTAACTTCGTGTATAAAATGAATACATATATATATATATATATATATATATATATATATGTATACGAATTTTTTTCACAAAGAGTAAGAATAACAAACATAATTTAAAAATAAACATCATTAGTTTAGGACGAGGCTTGTCTGTACTTTTAACGCAAAAAATGAACGCTGGTTTCATAAAAATTCCTTTTTTTGTACATTCTCAGGACGTTAAATGACATCGTCCATTTTGCATTTGAATGAGTCACTTCTTTCTTTTCATGGATAGTTGTTCTGTTGTCGTTTGGAAAGAAAAACACCTCACTACGTGTTTTGTATAAATGAAATCTTGAAGTGAGCGATATGTTCGTGTTTAAGTGTAAAATGTTAAGAGGTTTTTTTGCCACTTCTGTAGTATTTACAGAAGTTCTAATTTTTTACTTGGCCAAGTTAAAATTTTGTCTTTGAATCAAGACAAACTAATGGTAATAGTTAAATTTATTACATATTATGAAATACATAGGAGATGAGAAATAATTTATTATTTTTAACTAATAGTTTGAAATATAAATGACAAACACGAACAAGAATATACTTTTTTATAAAGTACAGGTGTTCTATAAACATGTATATATTTTTTTATATGAAAAACACTGCCTAACTAAATATTTATAACGTGAAGTGAAAACTTAATTAATATTTTATATAAAACAATATTTTTCGTTTGTTAGAGTTAATGAAAATTCTTTTAATTTACTGTGTAACATTAAATATGCCTTCAGCATTTTTTTATTATGCATGTACACATATGTAGACTTAGTCAGACTAAGCATATATATATATAAATAAATATATATATATATATATATATACATATACATATATATAACGTTCAATTTTTTACACACTTTTATGATTTATTAAAATCATAATATGTATGTGTGTGTATAATTTAAATTTTATAATTTTGTAAAATTTTGATATTATTCTGTTTAAACACACACACACACACATATATATATATATATATATATATATATATATATATATTAAATGTAAAAATTAATTCTGTGCCTTTAATGTGAATCAATTTTGTGCCTTTTTTGTAAATCAATCATAATTGTTTTTAAATTGATATATTTTCTCCTAGATTCAGGATGTTGAAGCGCTAACCTTAATATTTAAAAACATTGTATATCTTGGCCAAGCAGTCGGCATAACCTCACAAAACTGTAGTGAATAGGATGAAGTCCGAAGCAGCATATAAGCAATTGCATACTTTTCGTATTCCAGTTGAAAAAAAATGAAAAATATTTTTATTCAACTTTGGGGGAATGTGCTGGACGTATAAAACATGCAACATGCTAAAATATTAGAAGAGGTTCGAAAATACATTACGACTTCATCGACTCAAAACAATCTTTTTCGGCAAGGATTCGTCAGTTGCCTGACAAATAGCGCAAAGTTATATGAAATAATGAGGGATGTTTTGGAGATTGAAATGTATTTCTTTTTCCGTACGTATTCATTTTCTATAAAAAGGGAATCGAATTAAATTTTACACTAATGAATATATATATATAGAGAGAGAGAGAAAGAGAAATAAAGTATCAGTCGAAAAAAATTCTTTTTGATTAATTTGAAAACGAAACAGATTTTTATAGAAACATAAAACCAGCCAAAATATCCACATAAAACCAATATAAAAAATAAAAATTTGTTAAAATAAAAACAGTCCTCTTTTTATATAAAATAAGGAAATTTTTGATTTAATTACATATATATATATATATATATATATATATATATACATATATAAATACAGAGCAAAAACGAGTTCGTACGCGAATATCAGCCAACTCCTTAGAAGTGTTTAAAAAGAATACAACGGATGTGTTTTGTGAGCATAGATTAAACTTGGATTCGCCATTGGACCCCAAAATCCAATCAAAACAGTGGACTGAACATGGTTAAACGGTTTTGAAGAATGCGAAGATTCGTTCGACTGAAAAGGTGATGCCGCTAGTTTTGTGGGATGCAAAATGAATTTTCTTGATCGATTATCTTCAAAAAAGAAAAACAGTTACTGGCCAGTACAACGTATTATTTTTGGAGAAGTTGAAGGCATGGATCGCGAAAAAACATCCCGAAATAGCGAAGAAAAAAGTGTTGTTTCACCATAACAATCCATCGGTTCATTTAAGCATTGTCGCTTAGTAAAAATTGGCTTAATTAAAATTCGAAATCCTTCCGCATTGGGTCGAATGAAACGTTGATAGAAGCCCCAAATTCCTATTTTGACGGCTTCGAAAAACCCACTTCTTGGAGGTAATCGTGAAGTTGGAGAAACTTTAAAGTAAATGCATTGGTTTCAAGAGGATAATTCGAACAATAAAGTACACTTTGAAACTGAAACTGTTGTCTCTAATATCGAACCAAGTTACTCTACAAACCGCCGACGTGTATATATATATATATATATATATATGCATATGTATATGTATGCATATATATATATATATGCATATGTGTATGTATGCATATATATATATATATATATAGGTTGATTCATTTTAAGCTTCCACACGAAAGTATTGAAAAAACCTCAAAATTTTTTAAAAAAACATGTTATTTTACACCTTCATCCTCACCCTCATTTAGTATTTTAGTTTAATTGTATTTTAGTATTGAATTGAACTAAAATACTAAATAAAGATAACATGATTTATCTTAATGTGTTTATGTTTTATTTTCGTAATACGTTTTACACCCTCACCCCCATTTTAGTTTAATTGTATTTTAGTATTGAACTAAAATATTAAAAAAATAAGATTAACCCCTGCACCCCCTTCCAATTCTTCCGTGTGTAATCATAAATTGAATCACGCTATATACATATACATAAATATATATATATATATATATATATATATATATATATATATATATATATACACTATATAACTAATTCCATTTCGTACATAAATGTTAAGTAAAACGTACGAGACTAGCAAAATTACTTCTTTACATCTAAATGCTCCTACTTGAAGAATTAAAACGAAAGTAAATATAGCTCAGAAGTTATGAAAACACAAGATAGAGGATTACATGTTAGTAGAACACACGAAAACATACATTTCCAACTACCTTTTCGTGTACGAGATTCGGTTAAGGAAAATTATTCATTCTGTGAAATATATGTTTACGGAAAATGTGCTATAATATGAAATATGTATATGCAGTAACATGCAATGTATATATATTTTATATAATATATATATATATATAAGCTCAACAGCTTGAAATTCGATAACCATTTAGTGTGGGTGCGTGAATTCATTATTTTTCTTCGCGTGTATTGTCAATTTTTGGTAATTAGTTTCTGACAGCAAATAAATTTTATATTATTGGATTCGTTTATACATTATATATATATATATATATATATATATATACACTAAACTATAAAATAAGTTTTAGATTCGTACAAATTCCCATCGTTTATTTTAATGACATTTTAATAAATTCGTGGAATGCTCTTCGTTACTTCTTTAATAAGTTAAAAGAAATCGAGTACCGTTTTTTTAACCATTTCTCAGATCTGCTGAGCATTTTGTGGCACGTAACTTTTAACAATAGGAACGAGTCCATTCTAAAATAATTCAACTGACGATAAATTGACAAACTGTAGCGTTTGAATCATATTTTCAAGTGCACAGGTTTTATTTCTTTTCTTCTGCTATACTTATTTTTTTGTCAGAAATATAAAGCGTCATTATTCATACCTTTTCATAAAATTTATAATCATTAGATCATTTTAACTATAAAATATATTGAAATATAACTTGTTTGAATGTATATAGTTTAACTTTTTATAATTAAATTTTTAAGAATATTTTTTAATTTGACTTTTTTCTATTTTTTAATTGCTATATTTTTATCGTTTTTTAGTATTTATGTATTAAAAATGTATTTATTCACATTTTCAATGCAAATTAAAATAAATACATTTTGCATTTGAAAATAAAAAATTAACTAAATGCCAATGGAGTTTAATCTGTGAGTCAACTAGAAAACAATATCACCAATTAATTTTTCACGCTTCCCACAAACCGCAAAACAATATTGTTATCAAAAATATTCGCTTTTTAATTATTATCATTATATTAATTATTAATTTTTTATCATTCTAAAAATAAATTTAGCTAATGACAAAACTATAGTAAATATTACTAATATTTTTCTTTTGAAAAAAAAACATAATATTAAATTAAAATCTCTATTAATAAGATAATTTTGTATATTTTGATGATATAATTGTTGGTTATATATATTTAAGTGTCAATTCTGTCATTATCAGAGTTCTAAAGTACAGAAAAATATTTTTTTATACCTGAATATAACTGTCGTGAAATATACTTTTCTATAAAAAAAATCTTATCTTAGTGTAAAAAAATAATTTTTGAAATTCAAGTGACTTGGTATAACACTAAAACTATAGTAGTAAAATATTAATGTATAAATTCAACTACACAAAAATCGAAACGCTACATAAAACAGCGCTCGACGAAATCATTAAAAAACAACACAAGTAGAGAGACACATGATAATAAATAAGAGAATACGTGAATGTATTTTTATTGATCAAAATCTTGTACTGTGCATAAATTCTAAAAGTTACAACGAAATAAATTTATTTATTTTTATTTAGTTAGCTCCAAGCTGCAAGATCACGAAATCATTTTTAAAACGACTAGAACTGTTGATTGACTAAATTTTCTTTCTATTCAAATCTGTTGGAATTGATAAGTTTAATTAATCTACAAGAAACGCAATAAAAAAAATAAAAACGTGGTTTTTATATTGAAGTATTTAAACATTAATATTTATTTTTTGTAATGTTAAAAATGACAATAAATTTGAGTTCTTATAAATAAAAGTTATAATGATCGAAGAACTATTAAAGAAAATTTACATTATATACTTTTAAAAAATAATACGAGAAAAGGTTTAATTTACTGCAATAAAAGGAAAATAAAATTAAATACAGATTTACTGGAAAATGTCTACATACTCAATACAATATCATATATAAATATGTCCTTTAATGAAAATATGTCTGTGATGAAAATATATAGGAAAAATTACAATAGAAATAGTTACAATAAATAGATTGATATTTCCATCTCTGTATATATATACCTATATACATCTACGTATATTAATTATACATAAAATACAGACATTGGCCCATGGGGAGATCGAATCTGCGACCTTCGCGTTATTAGCACGACGCTCTAACCAACTGAGCTAATGGGCCAATGACCTCATGACCTAATATAATATTTTTAAAATAGATTCACTAAACTATTTATTTACAAATTAAATGTGTATTATATATATATATATATATGACTTCAAAAATAAAATAAATGATTAGATAATCTTAAAAAATGTAAAACATTGATATGCATTTATATTTTGCAAATAAATCTAAATTATAAAACATATTTGAGAGAACTGCTTGAACGGAATCTATTTTTATTTTTAAAAATAAAACTATGTAGAAGATATATGTACGATTATTCCAAATATAAAATTAAAAAAAGTCTCCTTCGAGCCGGATTTGAACCAGCGACCTATGGATTTCTATCGTTTAGCCAACTACAGTCCACCGCTCTACCAACTGAGCTATCGAAGGTTAGCAGTTGATCGTTTGTGAAAGTTTATAATAAATACAACTGTGATTTAAAATTAAAGTATTTTTATCTGTTTGTATTGTGTTTAACAGCAAGATTTAATTATTATTTCATCGATTATTAATTTACCAATTTACTTAGGATACACTTCGATTTGATAACAAAATTTTTATTCTCGGTTTCCGTTATTTATTTCCTCTTTTATTTAGTTCAAGCTTTATTTATTAACTTATCATAATACGTACAAATTTATTATGTAGTCAATATATTTATTTTTTTAATGTTTCTTAAATTTAATTATTTCAAATTATACATTTTTGCGTGTTTCTTTCGATTGTTACAGTAAATATGATTTTTTTTTTATTTTTCATTGCGTTTTTATTTTTAATTAAAAAAATATATTTAATAGTCAGTCAATATAAAATATAATCTTTTTATTCCTGTGATCCTTTTGATACGAAATCCTGGTAGTCTTTGTCATTTTAGATCACTTGAGTTTTGTTTCTCACTACTAAAATTAACATTTATACCATCTTAAGGTAGATTTTAAATAGTTCAGTAATACTAAATTCTAAAATCTGTCTGAAAGTGAACCGAAATTGCCAATATTAATAACAGAAAACAAAAACTCAATTTTTAAAGGACGAAAATCAGACCATTAAATCAACTAGATCACAAGTTTAAGAAAGTTATTTATACCTTTTATAAAAAAAATATTAAATGAACATTAAAAATGTTTTTCAGTCCGATTGGGAAATCTAATTCACAATAAAATAAATAAATTTGTGATTTTATATAATATAGTTTCTATTTAAATAGAATTATATAGAAGCACACACAGTTATAAATTAAAATGTATAGAAAAAGTCTAATATGAAACAAATAAATTTAACAAATATCACACGGATCACGGATTTACACAATATAAATTATAATTTTTATAATTAGTCAATTTATCTTTTAACTGACAACTAATAAATTATATTGCGAAGCCTAATATCTAATTCGGTTTTTTTTGGTTATGATTATTATTAGTGTAAATTAAAATATTAGTATCTAGTAAGTTGATTCTTTTAACTAGAGTAAGTTTTCTTTGTCCAAAGAGAATTAATTCTCCTTTAAAATAAAATTATCTATATATGAAATATGTAAATTTATTTGTATAAAATTAATCAACAAAATGTTTATTTGTTAAATGTAGGCAGAATTATGTGAAGATAAAAGATGTATTCTGTTAATACTTTGTATGCTAGGTTACATTGGGAATAATTAACTGTAAACTTTCAAAGAGAAATGTACATTGATTACTGACAATGATTCTGAACAACCGACCGTGAATCACAACATGTTACACCATATTGTAGAAATTCGATTCAAATCTCATTGTCGAACACTATTTTATTCAGTACAGTCATTTAATGGAAATTGAACATGCATATTGCATCGAGGAAAATTCAATTGTCTAACATTATTAATAGAGAAAAATTAATAATTTCCAGATATGTTATAAACTATAAAAAAATAAAGAATAAATACTGTGATATTTATTGAATTCTTTTTTTTTGTTAAGCTTCACTTTCACAAATGAGTCTTTCTCGGCTCACAATTTTTTTGTGATCAAAAATATCCAATAAATGATTAATAATGATTTTTATTGTTGTTTATGTTCATTTTAAATTTTTCTATACTTTAACGCTTTGATAGTATCGTCATCAAAATTCTTATATTAATAACCATTTATTGACCAATTTTAATTACATTTTTCATGGCTTATATAGTGAGATTTTTTTAAAAAGAAAATGATTTTATCAATGCTAGAACTACATTTTACCTAAAATATGAAAATTACGAGATAAAAAGTGAAATATTAGAAAAAATGAAATACTATTACTACTACTTTCTTTCTAGTCAAATTTATTGACAATAAATCCTAGATTTGAAAAAATAATAAAATATAATTGTCAATTTAGTATGCCTCATTAAATAACCTTAACATTGTAAAATATTTTACTTTCATTATTTCTTAAATAAAACTCCATAATGTATTACAATTAAACTATATTTCCAAACAAATTTTTCATTAAATGTGAATCAAAGCTACCTCTCTCTTATTTTCATTACACTTTTTAATTTAATTTTGTTCGTCAGATATTGCATTTAAAATCCCGTTTTTCCAACATTAATTTAAAAAAAAAATATTTAAAATGATTATTTACTAACTGTTAATTATTTAAATTGAAAGTAATGTTTAATTAAATTCTATAAAATAAAAATATGGTTTCGATACTCGATAAATGTATACGAAAATTATTAATTAATTATTTACACCTAATCAACAGAATTTATGTCCAAACAATATGATAATTAATTCACAATCGAGAAATTTAATATGTTTAATTATTCAAATTTATTCACTAATTTTTAAAATTAACTTGTCTGATTTAATTTCCACTTTTTCCATATTTTTGTTTATTCTTTCATGTTTCATGATTGTTTAACATATTACAAACATTATTAATACACATTAACTATAAATGAATAAGTATTTTTATTCAACCAATATATCTTTTAATAACTAATCGTTTTAAACGATATGTTTGTCTATTCCAGTCTGTGTATTTATGACCAATATTTTTATTTCTAAACGACATTGCGGACTATATCTTTTTCAGTAATCTATTACCTTATTTATGTTCTTTTTTTTCTTTTTAAAGTCAATTTATCACTCAGTTGTATGCTTTTCGTATAATTGATATAAGTATTTTTAGATATAAAATATGTTTGGAACATTATATGTACACTTCTATTAATTAATTAGTGAACTTTAATATTGCTTTTTTAATTAGAGTACTCATTTAATAACAGTTCACTCAGTTTAAAGCTCTGTATTAATTTATTACCTTATCATACACAATAATTAAATTGTTATTTATTTTTCATGCTTTCAAAAAAAATATTTTTCTTTATACAATTTTATATGAAAATTTTTCACTAACCTGTATGTCATAAAAAATTTTTTTGATCAAAAATGTGTAATATAATAACTGAATAATGATAATTTTTAATTATTACTTATAAACATTGCGTCAGCAATTCCATCATTTTCAAAAGATTAAAGTTGAGAAAAATCAGATCTTTAGCGCTCTGAGAACTTTTATTATCAATTGAAATAATCGGTAAAAAATTATTGAATATTTATATCAGAAAATTATTTTTTGGATTGTACACGAGTGGAAAATTTATTTGAAAATAAAATTTGAAATTTCCAAGAACTATATTATGTAACATTTATTTATCATATATTTAACGGTATATATTTTTTACTTTTATCCAGGCTTATTTACATTCTTATTGTTTGTAATTTATATGCACTTAATATAAAATTTATTAACTGCACTTTTATCCACATCAAGTTTACACATTTATTTATTTTTTACATATAGATATTGAGTATCTTATTTTGTTCATTTTAATAAATAACTTTTTTTGTGCCACAAACCACAATCACTTGTCTTTTTTTTCTAAAATCAAAAAAGTGACATTTCGAAAAAAACACTATCCATTTATACAATAAGTTTTACTATAGTTGTAAGGAACCTCTGTACAAAATAAATTACATTTACTATTTACCATTTGTGCATCAAAATCAGTGTTTTTCTTTTGATTATCATTTATCCATTAATTATTATCAATGAATTTAATTCTATAATTTAATTTTTATAACATATATATATATATATATTCGTTTTAAAAATACTAAATTATCTCATAACTAAATCATAAAGTTTTCATATTAAAAGTTACATATCATAAAATGCTCGGTAGCTCAGAAATAGTGAAAGAGGTGAAACTAATTTTTTTTCACTACGCAAGTGAAATGATATCTAAAATAACAAGAATATATCAAGCTGTCATAAAATCAAATGATGAACACTTCGATAAAGCTACAATATAATTATTTTATTTTATTCGTTAGCTTTTTAATAAATGTTATACCATTATTTAGATTCACGAACATAAAAAAAATAGAAAATTACGTTTCATGTCAGACATGAAAATTGCACAGATTTGTTTCGGGTTCTTGTGAAGCGTATTTGTATAATAGTTATTTTGGTAAACGTACAAGGGAGTCGTTTTTTTCAATATTAGTTTTTGAATAAAACGTAGATATGTTACAGTACCAGATTCTAATTTGCTGTATATACAATACTCGTATTATTATTTATAAAATTTTACATATTTTTTATATGTTCAAAAATATCATTTTTATTTTTCTATAATAAATATGTATGTATATATATATATATATATATATATATATATATCTATATATACATACACACGTGTATATATATATATATATGTTTGTCTGGTTTATATTTAATTTTCACTATAACCGGTCTTATAATATCAATCACAAACGTTTTTCTTATATTATATTGAATGAAAAATTAAACATTTATTTCTAAATATTTCATATTTAGTTTAAAAGACATTTTTTTTAAATTTCCACCTATTAATTTTTCACCCACTGTACAAAACCGTTTTTTTTTCAAATCAAAAATGTTCAAAAACTGATATCGATCATTTTTTATTCTTACTTATTCGTATTTCAATAGGAATTCCATCAACCTCAGAGCTTTAAGATATAAAAAATTTTTCTCATATTATACATACTAAATTTTCTGTGCCTTGGCGCTCTAAGAATGATATAAACGGCATATAAATCTACATAAACAACCATTAAAAATGACTGATAATCATTGATTGAAAATTATTGATCAGAATGTTTTTTATAGTTTATGTAATGAGAAAATAATTCATTTACTTTTTTTTTAATTTTCACAAATTAATTTTTCACATCCTATAAATCACTATCATTTTTTCAATAAATCTTCTTTATTTTAATTTGGTTTCATTATTAGATATCTATGAATATATTATATACTTTTATTTTTTAAATTAAACTTTATTTTTTTATTATTTTCATTCTTCCATCAAACACACTTTTTTCTGGTAAATATTCAATACTTTATTATCGATAATATTTGATTTTTAATTGTACACATTTAGATAACGATCCAATCATCATCAAGCAGCTAAAGACGGAGTCACACATTCGATATTTGCTAAAAACCAAGTAGTGTGGATGGATCTGCGCAAAGAGAATGTTTAGTGTTTTTCATTACTCGCCGTCCCCATTTTGTGTCGGTGTTTAATCACGAATCAAAAAGAATGAACATTTGTGTATTGTGAACGAATCGATGCCCAACTAAATATATTAGAACCCCGTTTATCCGCCTCAAACAGGATCGGGCCCGATCTGGATGACCGAAAAGCCGGATAATCTAGTTTATAGACATTTTATATTATTTATTGGACATTTTATATACTTTTATAACAATATTAACAGTACAAACATAAAAAAACATATCGACATACAGTATAAGTTCGATTTCAATTAGGGAGAAGAAATTCAACTTTGATATCCCCACAAGCACTTTTTCTTCAGTTGAGTGAGATAGGGAATTGTCAATTAACAATATTGCTTTCAATGACAAACATTTTTTTCATGGACTTTTAAATGACTTTTTCTCGAAATTGTGAAAAAAAACATTCTTTAAAAATCGCACTATCCATCCAAGCACTTTTCAGTGATTTGTTAACAACTGGCAAAGAAGAAATGTTTTTATGTGTTAAAGCACGTGGGTTAACAGATGTTTCAACCAATACAAGAGGTAATTTAGGTTTCCCTGAAGTATTTCTGCAAGTAAACAATGTAATCCTCTCTGCTTTTTTTGTAAATTTTAGGCAAATCTTCTAAATTTGAAGCTAAGGTCTTTCCTGGTCGCATCTTGTAAAAGAGATCAGTTTCATCGGTATTATAAATTTTATCAGATTTTATATATTTAATCCGGATAAACCGGGAATCTAGATTAACGTGATCCGGATAAATGGGGTTACAGTGTACTCATATGTGTACACGTTTACTCGCCAATCGCCAAACACCGATTCAATTCACTTGGTAAAACACAAATATTCGACATTCTGTAAATTTAGAATGTGTGCCACCGCCTTAAGGTACAAAAAAAATCAATCTTTTCAATTCTATCAGAAAACTCACCAAAGTATTCGAGTCAAATTTAAGCACACTGACCAACAAACTTAAATGTTGAGCACTAAATCATGACTGTCTAATAACACTTATGTTTAAGAGAGATATAGGTCTGATATGACTAATATTTTACCAGTCAGATGAAATTAAATCAATTAAATAAAAATTGAAATATGTACATCCAAATAAATGCAAATAATTATAGTTATGAATCAAAAATAACATAAGAAAAAAACATTCTCAGGGTCATTTCAAGAGATTCGTCGAAATTACGCACGATTCGAAGACAAAAAAAAAATATAAAAACATTTCAGTTTCTTATAAACACAGAAACATATAATTATTTTCATATTTAACTGATTTGTTTATCTACATGTCGAGATACATAAAGAATGTAATATTTATTTATACAGTAGTTGATTGACAGAAAATTTTACTTATAAATAAATCAAAATTTATTTATTTTCGTACAATTTGTACAATCGTAATAATTGATCACAGGTTGAATATTTTATTGCAATTACTTAATTGCTATTTAATAATCAAGTAATTTAAGCAAACATTAATTGTGTATTATGAATTCAATCGTACTAACCTTGACAGTTACAGAGTGTATCAGTGTCAGAAACAACTTAAATTATTAAAAATTCAAGTGAACTTGGACGAATATACATTTCATTTATATAGATCACGTCATTCAAACCTTTTAGAATGATTAGATAAAAATGATAATATGAATAACGGCATGCCGTAACGCAGTTTTGTACAGTTTCGTCCTGTAAACTAGTTCCATTAAATATATGAAACGATTACGTACGAGCGCAATGTAATTATTCGATTGAAGTAGAAATTATCTGTTAGGAAAAAGTGCAAATCGATACGCGATTCATTTATAGAGCAGATCAAAAATACGCAAATTGTATAGTATTATAAAATGAGGTACGTAGCCAGTCACGCGAATAAAAGTTTGTGTAAATATATGCAGATTAATTGATTTATGAAAATTTAATAGCTGTCGATAGTTTGCATATCAAGTGCACGGTGCATATGTTATAATAAATTCGTGCTTTATCAGTAATTATATTTTTACACACTGTTTATTTTATTTATAGACAGTTTGATATATAACGAGTTATATCAATAATCAAAAAAATAAGACCTTAAGCATATCTTCAACATTTTTGATTAATATATATTTTATATCATCAAAATTAAAAAAAAATCGTTTATGTTTATTAAATGATAATTAACTAAATTATGTAATAAGTTATTTACAAGAAAATTCTTTAATTTTTATATATTAATATAAACACTCTCATTTTCAACCCAAAAATAAACATATAAATACGACTAAATGTTTAGAACTAAAATAACCTGCTAATTTATTTACTTCCTTCTATTTTCGGAATTTTTTTAAACACATTTCTATCCTAAATATTACGATTTTTCTTCATCAGTCGTATTGGATTTCACTTGGACCCAAAATTAAAAATGACATCCACTTAAAATCAAAATTAGAAGATATAAAATCATGATCGTATAATATTTTGACAGGACAGTAATTTTTATATCGAATCTCTCCTCTCTCTCTCTCTCTCTCTCTCTCTCTCTATATATATATATATATATATATATATATATATATATATATATATATAAGATATAAATATTCTTCTCTCAACATTTCAATTTCAAATTTTAAATCTCTTTTTAATTATTCTATTTTTAAAGAACATTCAATTAAAATTCCATTATATTATCACATATGAACATTTTATTTACTAATTGTTATAGTTTTTTGTCACAAAAGATTCTTATTTGTATTTCACTTTGTTTTAATCTTTTATATAATGTCGGACATATTAAATATGATATGAAAATTTAGATTTGTTGTTTCAAATAAAAAATAATTGATAAAAAGACTGTAATCAAAATATTTTGTCTTTCTAGAATTTTATTTACTGTATTAATAGATTTGATTTTTTTTAAATTCATCCAAGTCTAACAGGAATTTTGATAAACTAATTCACAAACTACACAATGATGAACAACGGACAAAAAATTAAGTTGTGGATTTTATTTATTTGTAACAACGATAATATTTTAAGCAGGAAATCTATATTATACTATACATAATGACACCCTCCCCCTATTCTCTGTGTTTGCCAACCCTCGGATGAGCTTTACCACCAGCGCGCTCCTCATTAACAAACAACAGAAATTAACAAATTATACACAAAAACAATCCGCGTTAAATGTAAGCCGTAAATTTTTTTTTCAAAAGTTTATAAAAATTTACATAACAAAATACAATGTTAAAATGTGTAACGTTTTTTTTTTTACTCTAAAGCTTCAGTGAATACAGTATTTGAATAAATGAATAAAGAAATATATGTATAAATTCGTTATCAGTTTTACTGAAACAGAACACTGATATTGTGACTGATATCAATCAATCAGAACAGAGACAACTGTATCGATACCAACCAATCAGAGCACGAAAAACACGTAGAGAGGCAGTGGATTTTTTAATTAGACAGAGAAATAAAAAAGATATAATTACTCTTATAAAAAATGTTATTTAATATTTGTAAATCCGCATTTGTTTTCTAACACATTGATAAACGCATCACTCATTAAATGATTTTTTCTTATAACAGAAACCAAATCAAGAAAATTGTATAAAAATTCCTTCCACAAATGAATTATCTTTTTCGTCTCAAAAACTTCAAAATATTTGTATCGTCAAATATGTTCAACAAATCATTATTTATTATCCTTTATTATTGTTTATATGGATTTCGATTGTGATGCAATCATTCTCAAATCCCTAAGGTACAATAAAACGTTCTCTGTACTTCTTTGATTGTTCTATACTTTCGTTCTCTAAGGATGATAGTCATTTTAATATGCACAAGTAACAAATCGAAAATAATTAATGATGATTAAATGAACAAAAAAATTTAAGGAAAGGGAAATTACGTTTCATTATTATTATAAAAATGTTGTCAATTCGTGGACCTCCTGAAAAGGTTTCGGGTACACTCAAGATTATCTGGGCTATACTTTATAGTACGCCAATTTATACTAATATTATAATTTATACTAATACTAATAAATAATATATATATATATATATATATATATATATCATTATATTGCACAATGGTAAATATATTATAAGAGTTCAGTTAACTGGAAAAGACTTTTCATAAAAAAAACACAAGCGTTAATTAAACTGAACGGGAGTATTCATCGTATTAATTAATATATAAAACGATGATGGAGAGAATGTATTCAAACAACAAGATTCATTCCTCGAGTACAGTAATTTTTCATAAGACCTTAAGCATATCTTCAACATTTTTGATTAATAAGTATTTTATATCATCAAAATTAAAACAAAACGTTTATGTTTATTAAATGATAATTAACTAAATTATGTAATAAGTTATTTACAAGAAAATTCTTTAATTTTCATATATTAATATAAACACACATTTTAAACCCAAAAATAAAAGTACAAATACGACTAAATGTATAGAACAGAAAAAACCTGCTAATTTATTTTCTTCCTTCTATTTTTGGAATTTTTTTAAACACATTATATCCTAAATATTACGATTTTTTTCATCAGTCATATTGGATTTCACTTGAATCCAAAATTAAAAATGAAATTCACTTAAAACCAAAATTAGAAAATATAAAATCATGATCGTATAATATTTTGACAGGACAGTAATTTTTATATCGAATCTCTCTCTCTCTCTATATATATATATATATATATATATATAAAAGATATAAATATTTTTCTCTCATCATTTCAATTTTAAATTTTAAATCTCTCGTTAATTACTCTGTTTTTAAAGAACATTCAATTAAAAATCGGTTATACTATCCCATATGAACATTTTATTTACTAATTGTTAAAGTTTTTTGTCACAAAAGATTCTCATTTTTTATTTCACTTTGATTTAATCTTTTATATAACGTCGAACATATTATATATGATATGAAAATTTAGATATGTTGTTCAAATAAAAAATAATTGATAAAAAGACTGTAATCAAAATATTTTATCTTTCTAGAATTTTATTTACTGTATTAATAGAATTGATTTTAAAAAAAAAATGATCTAAGTCTAACAGGAATTTTGATAAACTAATTCACAAACTAAACAATGCTGAACAACAGAAAAAATTAAGTTGGGAATTTTATTTATTTGTAACAAAGAGAATATTTCAAGCAGGAAATCTATATTATACTGCTATATCCCATAAAGATATTATTATCTAACAACACATTTTTTAATTTATAAATTAAAAATTGTATGTTAGACAGTACTAAAAATATGATTTTTTAATAATTATACATACAAGAATATTAATTAGAAAATTAACGATAAATGAAATTCAGTCTAAATTCTATAATAAACAGCCCATATTTAAAATGCTTTAAATTTTGCAGCACAAATTTCATAGAGAAAATAAGATACTATATAAATTAATATATATATATATATATATATATATGCATTATATATATATATATACATTATTTTTAATAAAACTTTAATATTAAATAATATTTATGAAAATATTGAAAAAGTTCACTGTAAATAATCACATATAGCACTGCGAATTCAAAACCGGGATATTCTTTTGGACTACAAGCTACATTTTGAATTTTTGGTGTATTTTACAAACATTTAACAAAAATATCGAATATATCTTGATATCAGTTATTATCAATGTACAAAATAAACAGATAAGTAAAAATAAATAAAAAATTTCCAAAGAAGAAAAACAATTGAAAATAACAGATATTCAACAAATTTGTCGAAAAATTGAATCTTTTCTTGGAAATTTAATATTCCTACAATGAAACTCAAGTATCCAAATAAAAAAGCCTATATTATGAAATAAAAACAAATAATTTGAATATATATATACATATATATATATATATACCAAATTAATGTTTGATCAATATCTTCAAAAATACACTCAATACTAACACACATTTATATACTTGTATAAAAGCCTGACTAAATAAAAGTGTATTTTCTAATAAATTCAGAAATGATGCAATTTCTTGAATTTTAAAAATATTACTTTATTATCCGTTAAATAACACATTGCTAGTAAATGATTAAAATATTTCATATTAATTGTAAATAATTAAAAGAATGAAAAGTATGGAAATAAATACATTATATATATATATATATATATACAAAATTACTGTTTGATCGGTGATTCAAAAATTTTAAAAAGGAATTTTCAAATAGTAAAATATTAATATGTATAAATGTATATAAATTGTTATTTGTTTTAAAAAAAGTCAGTGATATATTCTAAAATGAATTGGGAAAAACAATATTTTAAATACCTTTTTTTCAATTTTTCTATTCAGCTAAAGTTAAAATCATCACATTATTTTCTCAACCAGTCACAAATTTCAATTATTTTTTTTACTTACTGAAAGTATTATCCATTCATTCATCCATTATAAAAGATTTATGAGTATATAAATTAATGACTAAAAAATATAGAAATATATATATATATATATATATATATATATATATATATATATATATAAATGTATATCAATGAATGAATAAATTTATGAATGAATGAACTAAAAAAAAACTATTGACTTTCTGGAAGAACAAAGTTTAAAATGGAATGAAAAAATTGAAATAAAAAAGATAATTTAACGAAAACTCATTAATATTTAATAAACAGAGAAGTACACGAATCAATACAATAAACTGGAGTATAATAAAAAATTAATACTGGTACAACTGAACAAGTAGCACCTAGAATTTTTAAAACAGACACTTTAATATTTAATATAAACGGATTCACTTGTTTATTAAAAGCAGTATGTTTCATAATTGTTTCACGCATTTGTTTCATAGCCTACTTGTTTTTACACTCGTATATTTTTACAAATAATTTAAGAATTCTTTTTAAACTTTTATTTATGATTTATTACCTGGATAGATTTACATATTATTTGGTAGAGTAAATTAAACTGTTTATTATTCACACACTTAATATAAATTGAAATTTAATAAACAATACAATCAAAGTGAATATGAATTTCTGTTAATATATTATAATTATTAAAGCGAGGATATTTGTTATTTGAAGTAGAATTATTTTTGAGGAAGTATTTTTGAATAAAAATATTATAATACAACAAAATGAAAATATATATTTTTTAAACCGATCTTAAATATTTTGTGTAGACGAATGTCTTCGCTTTAATATCCACATAAATAATAATGAATATACCTTTACGTAAAACTTTCCGTAGAAACTTCATCATATTTGAAATGTCCGTTTCTGAACACTCGTGATGCGTGTGAAACGTACATACTTTCCCACTTTATCAATTAAATTCGTAACAATGTAGTATTTATCGAACGGCACGCGTGCCATTTGAATTCGAAAATAATATAATTGAAAATAATAACAATAACGCACGAGCCGTGAACTGAGACAGAGACGTCATTATTCACATAGTAAAAATCACGATAAAGAAGTGCTCATTAAACACGTGATCCCATTCAATACAATGCCATGCAGTGTTTGGAAAATGCGTGCACTATCAAGTTTACCTGTGACCGTATGTTGTCTGTGCCTCGGACTCTGCGTACTAGGGCTGCTGTGATCACTACTGAGATCTGCTGCATAGTCCGTACTGTCATGCTGACTGGGTGACTTGCGCCGAGCGCGGTCCCTACTCTTGCTACGCGTTAAACGGTTCTAAAAAGGTCAATGGAAAACAGATGCATTCAGTCATAAATTAATAAATTACCGAATTGTATTCGAATGACAAAAATTTATTTTACAAAAAATTTAAAATAAAAACAAGAGCGCCCCCGGGTGGGCTCGAACCACCAACCTTTCGGTTAACAGCCGAACGCGCTAGCCGATTGCGCCACGGAGGCATATGTACACTCGGTACAAATATCTACTTATAAGCAAAAACTACTATAGTGCATGTAAACATGATTTCATTTCATTTTTAAAATATTGTTATCAATTTTTAATTATTCTATACGATATTTTTTATGATATTTCGCTTAACATTAAATAAATTAAAATCATACTTGTATCGTATTACAATATTAATATCGACATTTTTATTACTATTAAATTTTGATTGTATGATAAAAGTAATTTTACAAACGTGCATTATTTTAAAATATAACAAAATATATTTCAATTTGTTTAAATATGAATCGTAGATTTCTGAAACGTGTGAGATTTTTTTAATTTTTATTCGTATAGAACTTCAGTTGACTTTCTATCGAAAATAAATTATAAACAAAAATACCACAAACATGTTTTTTTATATTAAAAATATATTATTAAACAAAACCGAATACAATGCACACATTATAAAAATAAACAAATAATAAATTACAAATTTTCCTAACATATGATTTTTATGAATTATATTCGTATAAGACAAATTTACTTTACAACAAATATTAATAAATACAATTAAAAAAACTACAGACATGTTTTTTTCCTTTCCACATATGTATATTAAAAGTATGTATTATGTCAAAGTTAAATATTAGAGAATCAATAAATTGTAAAAAAAAAACAGTAAATATAAATTAAACATTGTTGTAATATATGAGATTTTTAAATTTTAATCCTTTTTCTATGATAAATAAGAGACGACATATTTTCTAATATATTTTTATTTATCATTAAATAAATATAAGATTTGTATTTATCCATATCAAAATAAATATTTATATTAATACTAATCTTTCCCACAAATTTATAACATTTCCTTTAAATTGCTTACACTAAAAATCAGAAAAGTATACAATTCATTTATAGCAGCCTCAGTCTTAACTATAGATATCAAATGTCCAGTTTGGTTTCTTATTTAATTTTATTACAAATCATTGTGGTTTTAGCAACTTCGGACACAGTGACTAATTTTTTTAATAATCGTCTGCTTTGAGGTTTTTTCTATGAAGAAAATTAAATTATAACTAAATTAGAAGATATAAAAATTTATAAAAGATACAGCAAGTAAGAATTAAAAAGGTCTATTTTCTCATAGAACCTAACGTAAAAACTCACAAATCATGGAACATAAATCGTTTATATGGTGTCAACCCTTTACACCTATAAACCATGAAACAGAAATGGGTTATCTACACAAGTATTAAAACGGTGTTAGCCCATATTCATTTTCTATGATACATTGTATGAAATACTGAATTTGATTGACAACAAAAAATACTAAGCTCTATTAGAATTGTTTAAGTACTGAAGAAATAAAAGTACGTTAATAACAAGTACAAAGCTGCAAATTCGAATAAAAAAAGGGAAATTCTTAAGAAATAAAAATATTGTCTACAAAATTCTACATACGTAATAACATCCTTTTTAGGAAAAATCTATGGAGAGGTGTCAAAATTCAAGTAAAGTTTCTGTAATGATTGGTGATGACTAGCTCTAATGAGTGATCAAATAAAAAAAAAGAATACAAGTGATTTTTAACACTAATGAAGCCAAATTATTCTTTAAATTTACATTTACAGTGTGTTAGAATCGAGATTTCAAAAGAAATAATAAATATTAATCGTTGTCAACCCAGGAAAGAATTGAAAGAAAAAAGATTGTTAACGTTAAATCTAAAAAATGTAAATCACTTGCTTCTTAGTGAGCACAAAATTGGATATAAAATGCATAAATACGTAGAATAATAAAAATAATAACATTAATGGATTAAAAAACTTCTATTTATTATGTGGCCTCTTATGAATTCGTTCATGAAAATTTTGAAAGTACATAACGACATTCATTGTGTAATAGTATTTGATTATTACAACTTATCTATTAAGTCGCTATAAAAGATTTTATAGTATTATACAATACACAAAAAGAGAGAGAATGTGTATTCTTTAAATCAATTAAATCATTCTCATAGTTTGCTGGTAGAATCCCGCCGTATTTCAACCTATTATTTATTAATTACTGACTATTAGAAGCATCTATTCAATATAATTTTAATTACATTCAAAAACAGATTGTACTGTTGTTAACAATAGAAGAAAAACAAGGTGTATACTGATTATAACATTTAAATACAATAAAAAATTAAATAAATTTTAAACATGCTATTTTTCAAAATTTATGAAATGTTTACATTCGGATTTATTAAACTAAGATACTACCTTAAGATTAATTAAACAAAACCAAAAAAAAATGTCATAAAAGATACATTTAAGAATTTAATATTAATTACTGATTTCGCAAGTCATATTTTTTAAATATTTATTCTATTATATATATATATATATATATATATATATATATATATATATATATATATATAGGTGTTTTTGTGTGTATTAAAGGGAAAGATCAATTTCAACAAAATATTTCTATATTTTAATGGAACAAAAATTTATAAAAACGCACTAAGAAATAGCCACAAATTATCTAGTGCAAAGAATAAATACTTAGAACATACCTTCAGGGTACTAAAAAAATTGTGCGTTCTCTGTACAACTGTTTGATGGTGATGAGTGGACGGTGCGGCAGAAAAAGGTCTTGCCTCGGGAAGCTCACGGGGACTACTCAGTTCGGAAGCCGATTTAGACAGGTGACGTCCTAAATTGGCGGATGGTACATCATCGCATGATGATTCCAAATTAAGACGTGCCCGTTCTGAAACAAATTTATATTTAAATAAATCAATAAACTGTTAAACGATACTCGTTTAATCTTTCCAAATATATGTTTTGTTATATTCAAAAATGTTTATATTTCTGATATTCTATATAAAATATAATTAGGGGTGAATATGAAAAATATTATATATATATTTTTTATATCCAACAAAGTTTCTGATTTATTAGGTTCTTTAAAATGATTGAATAAAAATATAAATTTCATAAATAATTTAATTTATATAAAAATTAGCAAACAAAAACACAAATGTGATATTCAAGTTTTTCATAAAATATTTTATAGATAACTTATTGGTATTATATATATATATATATATAAATTTATTAAAATTAAAATTTTCTTCAACGAGTTGTGTCTCATTTACGTTACAGCGTTCACTAGATAAAAATATCATTTCCCTAAATATCTCTCTGATACTTCTAAATCCCCCTCGTGCGGGATTGTATATAAAATCGCACCTATTAGAAGTCATTGATCCAGACGATCCATGTGCATGTTTAGTCATATTGTATTAAAATTAATTAAAAATTCAAATTACAATTATATAATGGTTTATATACAAGTTAGTGGTATGATTTTAAGAATGGATATTTTTCCAAAATGTAGTTAAATTTACAACGATTTTCAAAATTGTGATAAAACATTTCCCATTTAATAAATCCTATACAATTTATTTATTTAAAAATAACTTTTTACTCCTCTGGTAATAATTAAATAGTTGATAAATCATAGCTCTAAGGTAGAGAAAATTATTATTTTCTATAAATTAGTCTTCTAAGAAACAGAATTGTAAATGAAAAACACATAAGCCACAATCAAAACAATCAATCAGTAATAGAACAATTTTGTAGAAGAAACATGTAAATCATAAGGCACAGAAAAACACAATAGCAATTTCTAATTCTGTAAGATTTTAAAATCATAAAAGAGAAAATAAAGAATGAATGTATTTTACATGCTTATTAATCATATATGAAAATTCATTCTAAAGTAAATTCTATACTAAAGATTTTTTTTAATGTTTGACTTTATTCAGTCATGAGTTATAATAGATAATATTATCATTAAAGAAAAAAAGAAATTTTACAGCAAACCGAACTTTATCAAACTATTTTAAATAATATTTTTAAAGTAATTAAAATATATTTAACAATATATCTAAAATATATTAATAAAACATAACTACAAATAATTGTATGCACGATAAAGGCTTTAAAACCTGTTTATGATGTATGTTTGTATATATAAATATATATATATATATATATATATATATATATATATATATATAAATATATATATAAATATATATATATATATATATATGTGTGTGTGTGTGTGTGTATGTATAATATTAAATTTATAAAATATATTGAAATAATAAAACGAGAAATAACACAAACATAATTAAAATACATTCAACAATAAACAACGTGAACTAATTAACATATACATATGATAAAATCGATATCAACGCGTTTACATGCAAAAAAATATGTATTTTTTATTTACAGTAGTACAATGTATATGAAACCATTATAATTAAAATATGTTATTTAGACATATCAAATAGTTAAATAAGTATATATATACCTTTTATTTTATTAATATTTCAATAATTGACATTTAAGAATTTGTTTATTGCATTAAAGAAGTAGAATAGAAATTAATCGACAAAATAAATTGTGTAATTATTTAAAATTGATATATAAGTAATTATACACAAAAAACAAAAATCATTTTGGAGGCGCCGGGTATCGATCCCGGTACCTCTCGCATGCTAAGCGAGCGCTCTACCATCTGAGCTACGCCCCCTGTTGCTAGATGTATTATATGATGGTATTTAAGCAGTAGTACATTTTATATTTGTTACTATTAAAAATTATAATTTTTTCTATCTTTATATAATTATTATTAAAATTATTCATATATATATACTCATTTATACTTCCTTATGATTATTAAAATTGGTGTTTTTTTTAAAAAAAATACACATCAGTTACAGTTAATAAAATATATATTATAAATATGATTATCCAATTTAGCACATAAAAATTTACATGCAGTTATGGTAATGAATTTGAAACTAAAATAAAAAAAAATATAAAAGTATACATTGCCGAAACCCGGGATCGAACCAGGGACCTTTAGATCTTCAGTCTAACGCTCTCCCAACTGAGCTATTTCGGCGCTGAAGGTTTTGGTGTTCATCAGTTTATAACATAAGACACTTCGCTAGTGTAATCAATGAAGATACGTATTAACATAACGATATTAATTTTACTTCCATACATTTCGTTCTACTAATTTATTAAAAATAATTTTTATATTTATTATCGATATATTTTTATTATATTTTTTATTAACTATTTTTGAAAAGTATATTCGGTATTGTAATAGCACAATAATATAAAATTATGTTCATGTTCTGTAATGTTGACAATTAAATTTAAAAGATGCAAATATTGTTTTTTTTTTAAAAAAAAATAATATTTTTAGTCTTATCTATTGAAATATATTACATTATCAATTTTTCCTCAACTGTACATTGATTTACAATAATTGTTTGTGTTTTTTTTTGTAAATAAAAAATGATAAATTTGTAATTTATATATATATATATATATATATATATATATATGTATACTTTAAAAATATTGATAAAAATTGAATTTATTACTTTATTTGCGAATAGGAAAATATTTATAATTCACATACATTTTTCAACCAGAAATGAAAGTTTATGCACCAAAGGAAACATGTATGACAAATTAAATTATTGTTTTTTTTTCTTTAGAAACATAGTGAAAACATTAATATAATAATAAAGAATAATACAAACATATTACACAATGATGGAATAATTGACCGAATTAAAAACACGAGACGGTAATGAAAAAAGTTAATATCAGAATTCAGTCAAATGATAATTAGTCGGTAATTAAGAAAAATTTAAATATGAATGTAAATAAGGTTTAATTATATTAAAGGAATCATTTACTCCATCATAACTTTCTATACCACACCAGAAAAAAAAGCTTTAAGAACAATGATAACTAGTATAATCAAATAACTATGAAGAAAGGACGCAAAACAATAATTTTCTCTATCACTTTTAATTATTTTAGCTCGTTCTGGATAAAAATAAATAAAGTAATAGCATTTAAACGTTTTATAAGTCTTTTTGACGCTTTTTCTTAAATATATTTAATTATTTTAAATAAAGATTTATAGAGATATACAAAACATATATGATATATATATATATATACATATATATATATATATATATATATATATATATTTGTATATATAGTTAAAAATGTTTAGTTGTATATGAAATGTTTTTTTTTTTATAAAGAAATGTTTAATTTGTATACAAACATAAAACTTTGATTATTAATATTTGTCGTCTTAGTGGGTTTTGTCCTTTAAATATCCCATATTTAGGTAAGTTTTTCTCAATATGTCACACATGCTGAACTTAGAATTGATGAACATTCTAATGATTCAAAAAGACGAATGCCATTTGTATTTATATCCATTTTTAAAATTGATTCAAAGAATTATGACAATGTTCTAAATTTAAACTTTTTATATGCATTAAATCGAATATGAGTTCTTTATAATGCATGTTGTTAACTGTGCCTAGACCCAATCTTCTAGTAAACGTTGATAATTGACTATTCGGTTATTACATGTAATTATTCAGAAAAATACATTGATGAATTATTAATAACACTAAAAAATTAGCAAGAAATATACTATTATTAATAAATTAATGTTTCTTGCACGCAATCTCGTTTCTTGTACTCTTCAAGCAATTCTAAAAAATCCTTTGTATAACTGAATTTATCAGAATGTATATCATATATCCCTAAGAAACAATAATACCTGAATATGATGTATGACTGTGAAATATATACTCAAGGACAATACAAAATGTTTACAGGAAACACAATCATTATTAGATATGTAAACTGTTCCCGCTTTATTATAAAACGATAAGGTATATTTTGTACGATATTTCGCATTAAATAATGATTATAAATTTTCTAATTATTATTATTAATATGAAAAATATAATAGAGAAACAATAGTCTATTTTTAGAATTAATGTTAAACGTAACTGCGATACGCGTTGATTTTTTTGTATACTTCAAATCGATTAAACAATAATTCAAGGCTTTAGTGTAATTAGTTTTAAATCGAACTTCAATACTGTTTAATATTACATGCAAAAAATAGATAATAGAATAAAATATTCAATAGAAAATTTAATAGCATCTATTCGAATTATCAACTATTTGTTTAATGTAAATAAATTAATGAAATTTTAGTATACATTTGAGAATAAATTTGGAATTATATATTAATATTATTATATCAACTAGGATTTATAATAATAAAGTTGATAGGAATATTTATAAAACGATACATTATTTGTACAGGTCTTAATCTTAGATGTACAAATTAATTCAGTGCCTTTTTTTATAGGAAATGAATGTTTACAAAAAATGGATTACATTTCAATCCTAAAATATCCCCCATTATTTTCTATATCTTTGCTTCATCTGTCGGGTAACTGACGAATCCCTTGTCGTAAAAAAGATAAGCGACTTTGAGTCGATGAAGTCGTAACGCATTTTCGGACCTCTTCGACTGTTTTAACATTTATTTCATGTTTTATACGTTACATAACCTTCTTCTAAAGCTGAACAAATCATTTCCACGGCTTCGACAGCATTTTTTTCAACTAAAATTCGAAAGGTATGTGACACCTAATATGTTGCTTTTCGAATGCCATCGTGTTCAATACTGTTTTATGAGGTTATGCAAACTGCTTGGTCAAGGTATATAGTCTTTTTAAATGTTAAGATTGGCAATTCAAAATCTTAAAAATATTTTAATTTAAAACAGTGTTGTGACTGGTTCAATTTAAAGGCACAAAATTAATTTTTACACCTAAGAGATATTTTGTAAAACAAAAATAGTTTGATTACCATAATAGAAAACAGAAAAATAATAATAAATATTTCATTGTATTATTTCCATGTGGACTTGTTATTCAGTATTCTATATGAATCCTGTAGGTCATATACGAGTTCATTTCTTTTACAATCGATTTCCAGTTTTATCATCCTCTGATAGACCTTGAACTCAGTTCAGAATCCTGAGAATGATGAAACTGGCACTAGAAGAAACGAATTTGGATATAATCTACAAGATTCATATAGAATAAGAATAAAATTAGTAATTTATCGCTAAATTTCAACAAAATGATATTATATACAATTTGACATGATGACTGTTTTAATAAGTTTTAGATATGATTAGAAATTAAAAACAGTCTTTATCATTACAAGTATGATTGATCAAGAAGCATAATATACTTGAAGATAGTCGATTATTAGATATAGTAAAAAGAAAATAAAAATAAAAACATTTATTCTTAACAAATCATACAATTGTATTTCGAAATATAACTTAAAAGTTTTAAAATAAAAATTGTTTTCCTACTGGAAAATATTTCAAAAAAATAATGAATAGAATATAATTGAAATTGAAATATATCTAGTTAAACAGGATATTCTATTTAAAAAAATATTATTAAATATAGAAACTAGATTTGAATATTGTTCGATAAAAATGCTATTTTAAAAGAGAAATATTAAATATTATGTTTTGTAATATTAATCTGTTAATTTGTTTGAACAAGTAGCAAACTATTTCAATCATATTTAATAATCTTCATTCATGCTAAGACTTATATAATAATATTATTTTATTTTATTTCTTCTATTATTTCCTGTGTACTTTCGCTTCATTATTCTACACGAATCCTTTAAGTCTCATTCCTTTAAGTCTCATATATCGTTAGATAGATGGATAGAATTTTCTAATAGATTTTAAACTCAGTACAAAATTTACCAGAGGATGACGGAATTCAAAATTAGTCATATGAGAAAAAAACTCGCACACGACGTACACGATTTTATATTTTATTTATCATTTCAGATGATAACTCATCTTCAATATGAAATATGTTCTGCGTATATTTTTTGAGGAACGATAATTTTTTAAGTTGTTTTCTCTCTAGATAAATAATAGCAAAGATTATGTTATTACAAGGATTTTAAAAGTGATAAACTAATCGTTAAGGCTAGAATTTATACATATTTATCTTCTTAATCATTCGTATAGAATGGAATAAAATATAATTATTATTATAATTTATAGGATGTGAATTATACAAAAAATATTTTTTTCTTTGTGAAACTAAACTAATTGAGTACTAAATATTTCCGTTCTTTTATAAAAAAAATTCGTCTTTTTTAATAATTGTATATTTTCTAAAAATTGTCTACTTTCATGTATTACCATTTTAGTGTAAAATAATTACAGTATAAAGTTTATTTTATTAATTTCAATTTATTGAGTATGAAAAAACCAATTATTTCATGATGTAGCATTGAAACTAGCTAAATTCAATTCCATAAAAGATTTTTTCGCATCCAACAAACCACAAAGTATTTTTCTTAATCAAGAATGATCAGTCAAATAATTATTGATCATTTTTGATTTTTAATTAAGCACATTTCGATAATTGTGCCATCATTTTCAGATATGTATGATACAGAAATATTTATAAAAATAATACATTATATTGACATATAACAAATCAAATTTCATACTTTTATTACTATTAGTTTTTTTTAAAAAAATAATAACTTATTATGCCCACTTTTTCTTTCTTAAAAACAAAAATCTAAGATTTTTCTCCTCCTAGTGTTGTGATAATAACGACATTGTTATCGAAAAGGATACAATTAACAATTAAAAATGATCAATAATCTATTTCTGAATGTTTTTAATCAAAAAATAGTTCGTAGTTTCAAGAACAGTAGAAAAATTCTTTGGGAAAGAGAATATTTGTTACGACACAGACATAAATCATTATGTTTAGTTCTAGTTTGATAAAAAATGTAGGGAAGTTCAAAAGATAATGCACTCATTTATCTCATTTTTAAATATTTTTTTCTTAAACATCTTGATTTATGTTTTAATTATTGACATATATATATATATATATATATATATATATATATATATATATATATATATATATATATATAGTCAATAATTTAATAGAAATCAAAATTGAAAAATATATTATCTGCTTTTATAAAATAGTTAACAAATTTATAAGCGAAGCAGTTGAAATTCAAGATATTTTTATCATCTATTATTTATATTATTTAATATCCAGCTCTTTAATTACAAAACTATTATTAAAATTCATATAAGCGTACCAAAATAGAAAATAATTAATTATTGCATATAATAATTCATTTATAAAAATAAATTTGTCTGATAATTAATAAATACGACGACAATTTTAATTTGTTTTATATGAAATTTACATAGTCAAGCTAATTTATTTTAAACAAAAAGGTATAATAATTTAATATATAAATAGCTAATATTTAGTTTAAGCAAAAATACACATCATAAAAGGCCGTAATTTAAAAGGGTCGTGGATTATAACGAAATTATGTACATACTTCATCGTCTGTAAATAATTTTCATATCAAAAATAATACAGGTAAGTTCAAATTTACTTTTAAGATAATATAATTAGTACAAAGTTAGATATAAAATTAACAATTTATTTTTGAAACTTAATATTTTCTATGACTCAAAAATGTATATATACTTACAAACTATATTTAAATATTGTACAGATTTATTTTTAATTGAACACTGATGATATAAATTGGTTTGTAGAGGGTTTTTTTGGTGATTTAATTAACACGACCTTTGTACTTTTAATATAAAAATAGATACAGTAAAAAATGTATAACACTTTTATAGAACTTTCAATGAAGAACGTGATGTAGGACAGATAACGAAATTGAAATGTCGTTCTTGACACATGTCCAAAAATCAAATCCTATTGTCAATATATATTTTTCTATATTTATTTAATTTATATTTTAGCAAGCATATTATTTATGAAGTATATAAATATATATATATAATTAAAAACATTAAATAATTTACACTTATTTAAAAAATGATTATATATGATTAATTATCTTGCATTATTAAATATAAATGAACATTAATACTACTTTTAATGTGCCTTAAATGTATTACTTCTAATTAAAAATTGAAACGTTAATATATTTTAATATTTGTATGTTTAAATAGGAAAATATTACTGATACTATGAAACATTATCAATATATTTGATGACATTTTCAGTACTTTATAAATCTTTATAGGAAATGAAAGAAAGAATTGATAATTAACTAACTAATTAATTCATTTGTATATATTATAAATGAATACATGTATATATATATATATATATATATACATATATAAAAATATATACATATATATATATATATATATATATATATATATATATATAAACTTTTACACATTTTTGTAACATAAATATGTTACAAATCATTTAATTTTCCATCAAACATCAAAGTGTACAGACAATAACGCTAGTATAAAAAATCAATAGACAAATAAGAAAAGTTTGGAACTGGATTTTTTTTTCATTCTTTTGTGTTCGGCTCCACTGCGGATGTGGATATGATAAACGTTTAACATGATATAAAGAGAGGAAAGAGTGAGAGATCAAACATAATTTGAATGAAGGTTTCATTATGACGAACAGATCATTTTTACTGCAGTATTTTATATTAAAATATTTTTTATACAAGTTCGTTAAATAAAAAATTAGATTAGTAATTATATTATTGATTTAATTATTTTGGATTTATTTCAAATATAAATCTTGTAAACTTTCTTATTGTTCGTGAAAAAATGTTGAATATACATTTGGTTTTATGATTTTTTGTATTTTTTAGTCTATTTTTATAGAAAAATGTAACAAAATAGTGATTTTTTTATACAATTACTTTTAACTTTCAAATTTTCGTTATTGCAAATTAATTTTGTGTAATTTTGAGAGGGTTTCATTGATAAATATTCAATTTTTTATTGAAAAAAAATTAGAATCTACATCATATACTTGAGTTTTTATTTTTTAATCATAGTCGAAAATATATTGCATTATTATTTTTAATCAAACGTTTTTAATCATCAAATATTATATATGTGTATATTATAAATATATATATATATATATATATATATATATATATAATATATATATATATATATATATATTTGTTTTACTTATAACATTACCTATTTGTACTTATTTACAATTTCTTCTTTAGAGAGATTTGAAGAAATCTTCAAAATAGTATATTTTTTATTTTCATAAATTTAACTTACAGTCAAATATTTCAGTAGCTAAAATTTGTATAAGAATAAGTATTCATTTACGTTCAACAAAAAAGAATATTATAAGGGAAAAAATATTAGAAAATGAAAAATATTTTAAATTTTCTTTGTTTCAATCTCAACAATAAAAGGACATTTATTTTATATAATTATTTGAAATTAATTTAAATAAAAAGTATTAATTTCAAGTAATCGAAATGTTAGATTGTTAATTAATAGTTAGTGGGTTCAAGACTGATTCTTAACATAAAGTCTTTCTTTAATAAAGGAACATTAATATAGTTTGAAATGAAATAAATTCTATTTGAAGAATTTTCAAGGATGACAGCTGATATAAATTACTTTGAAATTCTATAACGGAATCATTATATATATATATATATATATATATATATATATATATATTTATATATATATATATATATATATATATATATATTTAAGTGTGTAAATACATTTTGTAAACAAATTTGTAAGAATTAATTTGAATATTTATCTGTATATCTTTATCAGAATCTATGTACAACAAAATATTTATTATTAGAATCTAAACCTTGAACACACCACGCGGTTATAAATTAATGAGCGCGCATTTCAATCGTGTGTATGAGCTAACAGTGAAACTGTAAGGTAGAAAATGATTGTATGAAAAAATTATCAATTATTATTCAAATAATAAATCTCCATTTTTTAATGAATGAAACTGTGTAGAACAAAAATTATAATTGCAATTAATTCGATGTGTGAAAAGAAATTAACTAAAATGTTTGCATACTTGTAATGACTGGTGAATCATAGGGATGATTGGCCGTGCGTTGATACATTTTCGCTGTTTTTTTGAATCGAGACGACAGGCCAATCGACCTCGATACAAAATAACCGAAACCACGTTTTTCATCCACCACTAAACAAATCGTAATTACTGTTACACTGGCACATTTTCACTGTGTACATTTCACAAAATGTAAACGGTCCGACGTACAACAATAGCAGTAAACAAACATCGTTTCGTCCGTTTAATAAAATATCACCCGACGTAAATAATGAAATAATCTACTAGCACATTCACAACACCTGTAAGAACGCGTATCTTGGCGTTGGCATGCTCAGTCAACATTATATAATTGCGATCATTGATTTTTGGACGAAATTATTAACGTACATCATTGTTTTTTTTTTCTCGAAAAAAAAACAAATATTGTTTTGCAGGCACTTTTAGCAAAATTTTATTGCTAATTGTTAGGTTAACTTCTAATCGTACGGACATGCGGGTTTACAGCGGCCTTTCACAGCCTTTAAAGAAATACTACATGCGTTCCTTGTAAAGCTGTATCGACCGCTACACCGCCATGACCAGCGTTTGTCAAACAAGAAATCAACTGTGTGCAGCGGTACGATGACAATAGAGCTTTTTCTAATATTTCATGCACACCACTCGAAATAATACGGATCTCTACGTCCGTTAAAACGTACTCATCTGTACACATCATTCAGAAAATCATTCTATTTTGACTTCACCGCCTTCATGACAACTATGACATCTGTAAAGTGTCTCTGCGCATGAGGGTGTAAATGGATCACGTGACAATATAATTTGTCGCATTATGCTTTGTGATTGGCGCCCAGAATACTATAATTCATTGTTGATATGCATCTATGCATTCGTAACGTAATTATAATGGTATAAAATATTCATTCTTTGTTGTGTTAATAATTCAGAAAGTTCAGCAGCGATGCTCAACAGAAACCGTTTCGTTTAATAGAAATAACAGACAATACGTTGAAAAATTCATCAAATGTTTAATAAAAAATAGAGTATTGAACATCGATTCCAATTGTCTAAAGTGCGGTTACAAAACTACATTTTTCATATCCATTTCTCTAATCATTACATTTGTTTGATATAAATATTCAAGTATAAAAATATTGATTATGACATACATAGAATATTTCTGAAAAGCTTTAGTGTCATTTACTTCAATTAAAATAATACAAACGGATATTAAGAAAAAACAGAACATAATGAGTAATGCACACCAGACAAGATGATTGTGATATCGAGGATGTATTTTAAAAAGACATTCTGCACCATGAATTCCGCAAAACAAACAAAACTCTAAAACATTCCTTAGAAATTCAATAAATATTCACAAAAGATTTTATATTTCTCTCTTTAAAGGATATTGCAAATGCTGTTCTTTCACAAGAACAGTCCGAATATATAAGCTAATCAAAAATTAATAGCAGTGAATGTTTAATATACATTAAGTACTCTTATTTAAAATAAAAATATTTTAAAAATTATTGTAACTAATGGAAACTGCAGCAAGAAAGGGTATAAAGAGCAAAAAGTTCTTATAATAGCTGTTCTAAAAATTAGATTATTAGAATAAAAAAATATTCAAAATATTGGAATACATGTAACAATAAACCTGAATTTTCGATTCAATAAATAATTAAAAAACTATATATTTATCGATTTTTAATCAAAAAAATATTATCTACATACGGTTAAATTTATTCAATAAAAAATAAAATATTTCTAGTTCATTTGTTGTAAAATACATTTTTTCAGAATCTATCTCATGAGAAAAATATAAAAAACATATATTATTTTGCTAATTATTTGAAAAATTATCTTTTTTTGTGATAAAAATATCTAAAACTAAAAAACTGTATATATTAAAAATACGTGTGACCTAACTTTTAGAAATTATTTATTATCGTTTATTAGTAGCTACAGTGGCATTTAAAATGTCAATTTTATAATTTAGAATATATTTTTAAACATTATATGCAAGTTTGAATGCGTTTATAAATATTTTTTGCCGACACTGGACGGTATAGTATTTATAGTGTTAATTAAGAAAAAAAAAACAGTAAAAACTTAAACTTTAAAAAAAAACACAAGCTTAAAGTCGAGAAAAAAAATATTATAAAAACAATTATTAATTTGTTTTAGGTTCGTCTTCAAAAGCTGACAAAACCTAAATTGTGGTTAAAATATAAGACCAGTTAGAAAATAAATAATAACAATAAATTTTTAAATCTCTAGACAAAAATTTTCGATTGTTATGGGCTATAATTTTTTTAAATATTTTCTTCAATTCTATACCGATAAAACTCTTTCAAATGAAACATAATAATTAAACTCTCCAGTTGAATTGATTTCTACAAATGATTTACATCTCAAATTGCACAAAAAAGTACTTAAAAATATTCGCTCGTAATTATTGTTTTAATAAATTAGTACATTTTTTTAATCCAAAAATTATTTTTAAAGTCTAAACACAGTGTCTATGTTCCGAAGACGATGGTATTGTTCATAAAATATGCTCAAACGATTCATTTTAAAAAAATATCAACTGGATTTTAACTGGTTTAAAATTTTCTTTATAGTAAAAACAACGACTTAACAAATATAAATAAAATTTAACAAATGTTTTGTCCTTTTACACAAAAATATTATTAAATATAAAAACACATGTGCAGAAAAAAGAATAACAATAACTGTTTATGAATTTTATTATAAAATAAGATAAAATTAACTATTATTTTGCAAAAAAAAAAACAGTTCTAGAATTTTTTTCAGCGTCTTTCACTCTGAAAAGACGGTATCGGCATCGAATTGCATATAACTTAAAATGAATGATAATTAATTGACGAATATTTTGAAATGTTATTTAATGACAATGCTTAAACTATTATTGCGACAAAATCAAATATTTAAAAGGCAATTTTTAAAATATATTATGTATATATATATATATATACATTTATATAGAATGGTTTAATTTAGGCTTCCACATGTAAATATTAGAAAAATCACAAAAATTAAAAAATTCAGGTTATTTTTTATTTAGTATTTTAATTCAATTGTATTTTGGTATTGAACTGAACTAAAATACTAAATAAAAAATAATATGATTTTAATTTTTGAGATTTTTTCTAATACTTTTATGTGGAAGCCTAAATTGAATCTTGCTATATATATATATATATATATATATATATATATATATATATATATATATATATATATTGGAATTGCATGTAACTGCTTTATTATATTTTGTTGACAATAGTGTTAGATTTTGAATGCTGGATATATAAATTTATAACACGAATATCATAAAATGCATTGTTAAAATACATGCATTTTCAGTTTAGCAATAGTGGAAATCTGATCTTCCAATCAGTATTCATTCGGTGTGCAATATTGCTTTCGGGAACACGCGTGAAACCAAAACACTGAATTCCATGAATATTAATATTGTTTGTCTGATAATGCACATAAAAACATTGGTAAGACGGTGCTAATATTCAATAAGAATTTAAAAAAAATCCTGACAGTATAAAATTCTTTCATAAAAAAAATAACTAAGGCTACAGATGAGTATTCGTACCTGTGCATATGAAATAAAAAGATGGTATTCAGAAATGGCAGTATTGATTAACAAATGTTTCATCATTTTTATAAATCAACATGTTAATTCATAGAAACATTAAAATTCAATTAACTATTGAATCATTTAATTAGTAACTTATTTTTCTAACAATATTTTAATAAATGTTGTTAGAAGAAAAAATAATTAATTATTAACGAACTGAAGTGAAAAAATTAGGGTTTGTATCAATTTTTTATTATTTTCCAAATATTGGAAAAATACTAAATCGATATTAAGAACAACAAACGTGTAAACCAGAAACTTTTTAAAATGAGATTTAGATATAGAATCTCTTTATCCAGATGTATTCAAATTTTGATTAGTCGTATTATTAACTTTACTCAGATAATGGGACCATTGTAAATATCACTAATTCACTTTTCACTCAGCCCACAAATCATACATTTTTTTCTGATCAAAGATGTACAATAAATATTGATCATTTTTGAAAATTACTTGTATGTATGTAGTTGACATACATGCCATCATCTCAGAACGATAAAGTATGGAAAAGTCTTTTTTTTCAGAGTCTCTTATACCTTATCACTCTGAAGATGATGGAATCTTCAACTAAAATGCATACGAAAAAAATAATCATGAATTATTTAATTAACATTTTGGGTAAAAAAATGTGACCTGTGGAGTGTGCAGAAAATTAATTTGTAATATTCAATACAACCCCAGTCCCAGAAAAATATTCGGCCAAGTGTAAATTTAGAACATTTTTTCATTCTAAAGAAAATCTTGTTGTAAGTTACGAAAGAGCCTCCCGTCATATATATATATATATATATATATATATATATATATATATATATATATATATATATATATATATATATATATATATATATATATATATATATATATATATAGACATACATAAGATAGGCAGAAAAATAATTGCAGTTTATGACTTCCAAATTCATATATATTTTTTAATTTACATGATTTTAAGTGGTCCAGAACTGAACGACTGTTAAACGACTAAGGCCTAACTTTTGCGTAAGCTCTCGAATTGTACGTGGTTCTGATTCAACTAACACTTTCAGTTGGTCATTGTGAACTGAAGGACACCCGCGACGTTCTTTATCTTTAAAGCTCTCGTTGCCCTTATCAGTGTCTTTTTCATCTTTAATTCAATAGCTCAATTTGAAGTAAAATTATTACTAAAACCAAAGTCGATGTTACCAAAATACAGACGAAAAATATACTTTAAAATGATATGAACATGAACACGATGAAATGACGTTTTCATTGAAAAAAATTAAGCTCAGAATTCAGAAAACAAAAACCGTAATTATTTTCCTATTGACTTAATATAAAGTGAAAGTAATTTACTATTAAAACTAAGGCAATAATTCTAACAATCTAACCACAACTAAATATGTTTATATGATAAATTCGTAAATGAATATTTTACCTCTCACAATATATTTTTTTAATTCTATAACTTGTTAAAAACTTTATACTTATTCATCCATACAAACCAATCAAAAATACACGCACACATGTTGTACATTAAATAAAAAGTGTTAAAAAAAACTAAAGATTATTTTCAGAAATATTCTGTACAAAAAATATTTACATTTCAGTTCTACAAAAATTATTATAATGCATTATTTTTACATTTTTTACAGATCTTCCATAAATAATAGTTTATATACATATATACATAAAAATACATTTAAATCTTTAAAAATATTTTCTTCTCTTGAATCTAATAAAATATCGCATTACAATGACTAAATAAATATATTTTTCGAATAACATTTCATTTATATGAAAAATTGTTAACTCGTGATAAATTTTTTAGTAAAATATATAATCATTCTTTGTAGTATGATTTTTTTATATATGACTTGTAAATAATGAACATTTTATTTTGTAATCATATGGACTTTAAATGAAAGCCTAATATAGAAAAGTATTCATCTGAAATGATATATACAATGTACAAATAATAGATATTATCATTAATTTATGTTAGATCAGATGACATTAATGAGATATACTTTATTAATAAATAATTATATTTATATTTAAGAAGAAGTTAGTGGGAAAAAATTTTTGAAATTGCGAATTGGTATGTGTGTACAGTCTACGACTTTCGTACTTTAAGCAAATATATTTAGTAACATGTGATAATGATTTTTACATTACGCACTTGTGTAGTTTTGTTCTTTGATTCTAATTTATCATCGATTATTGCTCTATTTTTAAATTGTTTTCACTAAAAATCGATATTAACATTGTATAATTTATACATTGTACAACTATACAATGTTTATTGCTAAGTACCCGAGTAAAGTGATATTTGTACTAAGTGTAAAAATTAATTCGATGCTTTTTCACATTAAATAAGTTTATAGAAAAATGGAATACATTTCGATATTCCAAATATCCCCCATTATTTTATATAACTTTTCTCTACATGTCGGGTAACTGACGAATACCTTGTCGAAAAAAGATAGCAGCTTTAAATCAATGAAGTCGTAATCAATTTTCAGACCACTTTTACTATTTTAGCATTTTTACATACTTTATGCATCTTAACATCATCCCCACAAACTAATCAAATTATTCCCATGGCTTCGACACCATTTTTTTCAACTGGAATGCGAAAAGTATGCAATGCCTAACATACTGTTTTTCAGACGCCACCGTGTTCACTGCTATTTTGTGAGTTTATGTCAACTGTTTGCCCAAGATATATAGTGTTTTTAAATGTTAAGGTTGGCACTACAAAATTCCAAAACGACAAAAAAATATTTTAATTTAAAACAGAGTTATGGTTGAATTAATGTAAAGGCGCCGAATTAATTTTTACATCTAATGCCTGGTTTGCATTAGGATAGTAACCGGTAGAGTACGGTGGTAGAATGAGTAATATTCCGTTACTAGCATAATGTAAACTTACTTTCGAATAGTAAAAGTAAGGTACTAAAGCTAGTAGCGAGCAGAATGGATAGGACATTCGGAATAGCACACTCTACTATCCTCTTCTCCCACCACAGTACAGGTCTAGACAAAAAGTAGGCTAGTATACTCTACAGCTTACTCTCCTAATGTAAACCAGCCCTAATACATGCAACAACCAATCAGTGACAAGAATCGAAGCACACCACTACACATAAGCGAAAAAGTAAATTTAGGTGATTCAATTTAGGCTTCCACATAAAAGTATAAAAAAGAATAGTAAAAAATAAAAAAAATCATGTTATTTTTATTTATATTAGTAACAATTCAATTATATTTTAGTATTGAATTGAACTAAAATACTAAAGAAAAAGTAACATGACTTTTTTAATTTTTATGATTTTTTTTAATACTTTCATGTGGAAGCCTAAATTGAATCATCTACATAACATACCATTTTATATGTCCCTGATTGGTTGTTGCATGAACGCAATTTACACAGGTGCTTATCAATAAACGCTGTGTAGTTGAACAATACACAAATTACATAATATTAATGTTCATCGTTATGAATATCACAATACATGCACATTGTAATAATTAATAAAAAATAAGACTTGAAGAACAAAACCATACAAGCACATAATAACAAATACTATATATTTTACTGCATCTGCAAGAAGTACAAACATCATATTATACACACGTATATTTGACTATGTTGAATACCCTCAATGAATTTCTTTTTACGACTGAAACTAATTTGAAAGAACTTTGAGCATTCCTTTTTTGACTTTTTTTATTTCCATTGTTATTCACTACTAAACACATTTAAACTGTAAATCAAATTTTTTCAGAATTGTGAGTTTTTAAAACATATGTTCCTCTTTCCCAAACACACAATTTTATCTAAAAATATACAACATACTATTTTACTCAACCCAAACCTGAATTTACATAATTAGTTAATTAATGTCTGATAAAAAATACGTATATGCTGAAAACCTACATAAAAATATACTTGAATAAATTACAAAAAAAAATGTTTTCCTAAAAAAGTGTACGTGTCAAAATTGTAAATGAGGTGGAGTTTGTGTAACATATATTCATTAATATATCTTTAAAATTCAAGACACGCTGAATTAACAGTTTTGTAAAAAACATACATAAATATATGAAAATAATATTGTTAACATATCGTACTAACTTCCCCTTAAACAAGGTTTATTTTTTTAAAAAAAATAGAAAAATATGTTAAACAAATTTATCAACACTGACATGATTACTATTTATAATTCAATTTAAAATTTATATAATCTACTTGAAAAATGCTTATATATATATATTAGAAAAATGTATAAAAAACTATTCATTTCGAATATTTAAAGCTTAATAGCCTAATTTGGTTTAATGAGTTTGCGTGAATAGATTTGTATAAATAATTGATTTTATATGCAGTGTTGAAAATGTTTTCGAACATTGTAAACGTTTTTAGAATACAAATCTGTAGTTACTACAAATTAATATAAAATTTAGAAAATGATACGTTTAAAATTAATTTTAAAATATATAACTAAAATTCTAATAATAATTATTACTAAATATATTAGATATTTCCACTACTATTAGAATCAGTCAATAGCAAATTTACTTAAAGTATTTTTATTTGTAAATATAAAAGATCATCCTCGTCAATCAAAATAAATAAGAAAATTTAAAAAGAACATGTTTCACGAAAAAAAGATATTTTATTCTTTAGGAACAGCTCGATTTAGGATTTAAACTTAATTTCTTACACTTATCATTTGTTAGGAAAAAAGATACGACGGTTCTTTAACGAGAAATCAATATTTTTTTCTAGAAAAACACGTAGACCTTCTCGTAAGGTAGAATATTTTTGCTAAATAAACTATCGTTTTTCATTAAAAGTCAGAATAACATATTATTTATTTTTGTAAAATTATTTTTTTTTATATTTTGAATTGATTTTTTGGATAAAATAATTTTTAAAAAATGTTTTCTGTTTCAAATAGTTAATTATATATATATATATATATATAAATTATACATCCTTTCATTACATAGTTGAAAAATATATATTATAATAATTAACATTCTTTTAACTACAATCATTTTCGAAAAATGTACATAAAATTTATTTTGAATGCAAAACCGTAGTAAAATAGATCTATTTAAATTCGTTTTTGTTTCAAAAATACTTTTCTATTAAAGTAAATACAGTAAATGTTCGAAAAGATAAACTTCGTGTTTAGTGAACAGCTGAGTATTATGAACACATTTTTTATGTATTGATTACTCTAAAATCTGATCAACTAACTTTCAAATAGATTTTAAACTGAGTTCGAAATCTACCTGAAGATGAATAAAGTCGAAGCAGATTGTAGAAGAAACAAACTAGTATATGGCTTTTTAGATTTGTACAGATAATCGCGAACAGGTACACAGAACTTAAAGCAATAACAAAAAATCAAAATTAAAAAAAAATGTAACGTTAAAATTTAAAAAAAAATTCGTTCACCAAAAGAATATTATACGAAACGTACATGACTTTTAGAAATGTAAAAATTATTTACAAATAACATAATATAGTGATATTACTTGTCCGAAAACCATGTAGCATCTCTACAAAATATGACTGTAAAGTATTTATCTTTTATTGCAATTTAATCCTTTTATACATTCCTCGCTATTATTTTTAATTCATTCTCTTATTTCTAGATTAATTTTCATAGTCGCATTTTATTAGTAAGTTTCTAAAATTTGCAATAATTTTTCAATTTTATACATAACGTTATTAATCGTGATTTTAATTATTCTTAAAAAAAATGCACTTCCAAAGATTAAATAAAATAATTCATGCCAATATCGAAAGAAAATTCTAAGAAAACTCCATGAATTTAATTTTTATTAAGTTTTATATCCGTTAAGATAAAAAAATCATTAAAACCATATTATATAATCAAAATTTAATATCAAAAGTAACTGTTGTAATGAAGCGGAGTTTTATTTTGTGCCGATCTTGAGCTGGAGTGCATATGCAATTATATTTTCACATTTTTTTTTAAAAAAATATTTTTATATTAACATTTATTTATAAAAAAGGCAAATAAAATAATCATTTCTTTTAATATTAATGAAAAATAAAAAACAATTGATCGATCTCTTTAAATATACGATGTTAAGCGAACTTTTCCGAAAATAGATAGAAACGAATACGATACATGAACTTTCCTGACAATGAGTAATGTATTTAGTACTAATAATTATTCGCATATTTCTATAATATACAATTTTATGAAACTACTCTAGCAGGAAATAAGCGTTTTTTTTTTTAAATAAACACCGATAATTTTATATTTATGTTTAGAGTAAAAAAAAAATATTTTTCAGATAAACTAGATACTCTGACAATTTAAAAATTTTCCTCAAATTCTATCATAAATATTATAATAAAAAGTGTGTATATTGTACATATATATATATATATATATATATATATATATATATATATATATATATATATATATATATATATATATATATTTCCTTACTAAAAAATATGTCCTATTAATAGATAACGAACTATATATTATAATAATGAAATTGACAAGTTAATTCATTCAATTGACTGGGTAATATTAATAAAATGATTTATGTAATATTTTCTGTGTTAAAGATAAAAATTACTTTACGACTGAAAGTTTTTCATAATGACAATATTGCTATTATCGTGTAGGCATCACTATAATCTTTAATCCTATTTTTTCTGCTAAAAAAACTCATCTCATAAAAATACACAGCTAAGAATATTCTTAATTTAAAGTGTCCTTGAGACGGAAGCCCATAAGTTTCGGTATTTATATTTAATTGGGTAAAAAATCGAGTTATAATTTTAACATGAAAAGAGCGTTTAAAAAATAACAGCATATATATATATATATATATATATATATATATATATATATATATATGTGTATATATATATATATGTATATATATATATATTCTTTATAAATACATTATTATACACACGCTCCCCATATATATATATATATATATATATATATATATATATACATATTCATGTATGTAAAATTATTATATATACATTTTATTTGAATATTGAATATCAAAAAAGACCACATTATGTACTTGAGGGGGCAAATTAAAATACTAAGTATTTTAACTTCCTTTTTATAAAAAAAACATCCTAGCAACATATTGTTTTATTATTGTTTTTACGATGCTTTTTTTCAAAAGAAATTAATTTCGAAGGAGTGTCAAAATTATTTGTAATTTTAAAAATTGTTATGATTTCACATTTAAAAGCAATTGGATTTCGTATTATTACCTCTGCATTGTTGTATACAGCAAAACTATTATTAATTGGTATATCAATAACAGTCTTAAGCCTTATCAGTTATTGTTTATATAATCGAGATAATATTTACCTTCAATATTTTTCTTGGATCGGTGAATATTTTCAATCAGGTATTATATAAGTGTATATATATATATATATATATATATATACACACATATTTTTTTGTTTCGAGTAGATAGAAGATTGAGTGCGCCGACAGAAAATGATGAAAGTAACGTTAATGTACACAGAACGTCAGAATTAAACAATATTTTTGTTCAAGAATGTTTATCGCAATTACTAGAAAGGCCGTTTATTGAACAACGTTTAAAAATGCCAAAATTAGATACGAATATTTTACATGAAAAATACTCGATAAAACAGAACAATCCAATCTCTTTGAATGCAGCGATGCCGAATGGAATTGAAAAAAACGATAATTTAGTTCAAAATACAAACTTGACATACATGAACAGGAAACCATGTTCAAGCATTGAGAAAACAATATCTCTAACGTCTATCTGGAATAAAGCATTTAAGCAAAAGGCATCCGAAACTTCGTTACATAAGGAATTACAGGCTGCTGAAATGCAAACTTTTCAGGAAATACCGATACAGAAACTCTATCAAGATGACGAAATTAATAGAAATGTATGCGGATTTGAACAAGAAATCAAACAAGATTCTTCAAAAACGGATAGTACACTGGCAGTACATGGTTCAGATAGTGAACTTGACTGTAAAAAAACGTTATCGGAGCTTGACAATTATGATGATTACATAAAATATGTTCAGTCTCTGAAAAGAAGTAGTACAGAAGATTTTTAATGATTTTTGTGGACTGTATCAACTACTTATCTTATAGTACTTATGTAGTATATAGTTGAATCAATCGCATACTAGATGTCGCCACCATTACCTGAAATAGTAAAATTTCGTTACAAAATGATGTATTAAAAAAAACAAATTACATAATTTACATAAAAACATTGAATAAAAATGCCACTTTATCTATTTCATGCATATATCGTGCAAAACATTAAAATAATATACTAGTTGAACATTTTTTTAATTAAAATACGATAGAGAATTAACTTATCAACACGCTGCACCGTCGATTGTTTTGAAAAATGGCGCCAATGACTTTCTGTTAACGTTTTGTTCTTTTACATTTTCTTAAAATTAGATTTACAAAATTGAATGAACATGATTTGATATGTTGAGACATGAGTTGAATTTAATATATTTCGATAAAAAAGCTTTATTTTTTAAAAGCACTAAATAAATATAGCATGACATGTTTTAACAAGAATATTTAATTTTGAATCAATAAAATGTTTACACTGTACAATTCTTCTTTCATGATTTACACATTCTTCTTACAATGCTAAAAAATGAATGAAATTAGGAACCAAGTATTTATTATTTTTTGAGACCGAAAAGAGAAAAAATAATGGAATCATTTTTTCTGGAAAAACATTTTAAGAATAAATACATGAAATTTAATGATAAAATGTATTTAAAAATGATTTTGTAAAAAAAAATGAAAGTAAATAGTACATTTCACATCTATATGATACAAATTTATTACTTAAGGCAAATTAAAAGAAATATTCAAATGTCATGTTATATTTATTAGATGCAACATGAAGAAATACCTTGTAAACATTGTTCAAATGTTATACTTTCATATAAATAATTTGTTATTTATCTTTAAAATCAAGAGAAACATTACATAAACAATTTGTTCTTTCTATATTATACATTTCTTTAATCTTATGTTTACATGCTACAATAGTTTATTTAGTGTTATACATTTTTTTTCATTCAATGAAACTAACAAAAGAAAATGTATTAAAAGAAACAAAATCCTCCATTAATTAATTATATACTTAAGAAATAAAATGCATGTAGTTTTCTTTCAACAAATATGCAATACACATTAACTTAACGATATTAAATGGCATTTTCTTATTGATATTACCTTTGACTATAGTTGGTTAAAAGCTGCAAAATTTAAAATCTATTATAGTCATAGCGAAACAAAATAATTGAAAATCGTTTTAACAAAAAAACATATTGAGGAAAATACAAAATATGTGCTTTCAGTAATAATCATTCAAATCACTTCAAATTTTTCCTAATTTAGATCTTTGTTTAAAATCAACTTTGTAATCACTTTACATGATTTCATATTTATAAATCTAATGATTCATAAAATATTATTTACAAAAACGCCTGTTTGTATCTTTAAACCAAAGTTTATCTTTTTATACAAAATCCTATAAATCACATTATCACAACAAAAAAGAAGTATTTTTTTAAAAACGTCCTCGCATACCCCGGCCACGAAAACTGGCACGCATTCTTGGAAAACCACGATTAACGCCTCTATTAACCCACATATCAGGTCGAATTTGTCCTCTAGGGGGAGGAACCCCCCCACGACCTCTATTCATAAAATCATGAAACCCACCAATCCCCCTCATCCCTCTTCTTACTCGATGAAAATCTGGCGGTCCAGGGAATTCTGGCGTACCTGGAAACACTGGCGGTCGGAGAAAATTTAATGGACCAGTAAATTCTGGTCGAGCCTGAAATTCTGGTGGAATATTTTGGAAATTCTGTGGAAATCGTTCATTCCATTCAGTGTTGTACCATCTTCGCTCACTGATAGAATTAGCTTCTGGATTAGGCGGAGTCGGATAAGGTGTGTTGTTTGAATTAACCTCGTTTTCTTGTGCTAAATTCTGCAAGAAATTTTCCTCGTTAAGTTGAGACTCAATATTTTCGAGAAGATTATTCGCTGTTATATCATCATCTTGGGCGTCTGCTAAAGGTGGCATAGGAGGAGGTTCTAACTTTTCTACTATCTGTGATGAACCAACAACAGTGCTGATGGTTTGATTTTTATTAGTCTTTTTCTGCTTTTCTTCTATTGGAGAAGTTCCAAAATTCTGACGTTTATTATTTGATAATAGTACATTATCTTTTATCCTATCTGTCATGTCAGGTATTCTATTTAATACATTATTTTTGTTGTTATTTATATGAACAAGATCATCTTTCAAAGGGATCTGTTTGATACTAGTGAAAATTGATTCATCATCACTTAAGTCCATATCGATACTTTCAACATTATCACGATTTTGTTGACTATCCGATGATTTTCTTGGTGTTAATATTTTATTATTAAGTTTGGATATGGGAGATGTTAAAACTGGCGGCGGAGGAGGTGGTGGATCTGAAGCTAGCTGTGCCAAGTTTACCATCGAATTTATTGATGATCGTTGAAATTCAGGATCTTTTATTCGAGGAGGTGCTACGTTTGTATGAATATTTCTATAATCCTAAAACAAAATGAAAACAAATATACAAAATTAAATTTATGATCAAGCACAAAATACACAATATTACCTGATCTGTTTGATTTGACCATAAATTTGGAGGTAAAGGAGGTGGTGGGATTAAACTTGGTGGACTTTTTTCACGCCTTGGAGATCCTGTTAAACTTATCAAATTTCTATGATCGATATCTTTGGATCCAGACCGTCCGGTTCTGTGATCTGTATCAGGACCTGAGTATAAATATAGTATTGGGATTTCAAAATATTAAATTCAAATACATTAAAAAAAATTACCTTTAATATCAGCCAAATGGGGTGGGAGATGAGGTGGTGGTAACAATATTCGATGATCAACATCTTGAGATGTTAGAAGTGGATGATTATTTGAAGAGACATCATGATACTCTATAGGATCCAATAAACCTTCTTTTTCATAACCCGGAGGACTCTCTGGTGTTTCCATATCTGGAGGTTCAGGCCAAACACCATCATTTTCCCATGTTTCTGGTTCTTCTTCAGGATTATATTCATCTGCACCTACAGGATGATAGGGAACTTGTACTGGGGGAGGATTATTATATGTTGGCAGGATTGGAGGAAAAGTTGAGGTATTAGTTTCTTTAGGAAATGAGTTTAAAAAAGTAAAAGTATTTTTGAGATTTTAAAACATAGATAGCAACATAATATTTTTTTCACTATTATACACCATTTCATACTCAATACATGTTAAATAAAAATATAAAAGATAATCGAATCAAGTTAAGAAAAATTAAACAACTTCTATACAATATAAAAAATTTGGAGCAACAAATTAATATTTTTTTTAAAAATGTAGATTTACTGTACTATAGAATAAAATTGAATAGACTTTTAAACCAGATATAAAATATAGATATATATGTACACACACAGGCACACACACATATATGTGTGTGTATATATACACTCACACACACACACATTAAATCAATATTCAGGAAAAGTAACTCTTGGTATAAAATATATTCTCTACTTACCTCCATGATTGTATGAGTCAGTAGCAGGTGGATAAACAGGATCAGAATAAGCAATTGTATTATTAGTTGTCGCATATGTAGTTGTTGGACTTGTGAATGGTGGCATGGGTGGTGGTTGCAATGGTGTTGTAATGGCACTTCCAGAATCGCCATAAGGTAAATGTGAATTTGGATTGATTCCTGTACTCATATCTAATGTAACGTATAAATAAATAAAAAAAATATTAAAAAATATAACCATGTCTAATCTTCTCACAATAAACATAATAAAAATAATTTATGATATATAAAATTATAAATAAATATATTTAAAGACAATAAAACTAATTAACATCTTTTCCCTGTTTTATAAATGTTATTAGTTTATTTAAAAAAATGTAAATATGGAAACTAGTAATTTTCAGTGTTTTTATATCTGACAAATACTAATAAAATATCTACTATAAAGACGATGATTTTTATAAAATATCATAAATCAGAACATCAATTTAATAAAAATGTTTACGTATATTAAATAATAAAATCTATAGTGTCAAATTAAAAGGACAAATAACTAAAAACATCTTATTTAAAACAATTATCATAAATACTTTGTAATTTTTAAAACCTGTCGAACTAAATTACAGTTAAATTCACACTGACCTGATGAATGTTGACTGGGTGTTGGCATCAGTTGCTTAATAATATTATTAATATTAAAACCTTCTGGTTGCGATTGCTGAGTTCCTCCCACAACTTCTATTAAATTATTTGTAGAATTTGTGTCAGAAACATGTGAAGGTGTATTTGAATCATTAAAAAGGTTTGCCTAAAAATGATTTAACAATTAGTTTATTAAAAATAATAAGTAGGTAACTTTAAAATATAATATTTTATATATATAAAAAAAACATATTAAGAACATACATTTGGTTTTTTTATGCAACTATAAAAATATAAATATAAAAAATAAACTTGACCAACGAAACTTTTATTTTGTGTGTAATGGATGAAATTACTTATAAGGATACTAAAAAGTGTAGGATAAAAAACGTAATATTTAGAAAAAACATACATGTATATCAAATGGCATATTTTGTCCAATAAAACTTGAAAATCCATTGTTTTGAAAACTTTGTGACTGATCTAAAGATGATATAGGATTATAAAAGTTTGCACTATATGTTTGCTCGAGAGAATATATACTATTTGTAGTAGTATCTCCGGGCAGTTCAATATCAGAATCAGGACCAGGTGATGGTGCGTTTACATCAGGTGATGGTATAGGACTCGTCCATCTAGAACTATCTTGGAGCATTTCATCTAGACGCTTCTTCAGGTTCTTTACTCTGCTACCGAAACTTTTATATGCCTATAAATGTATATTTAAAATTTTTGCGTGAACATTTTCATATTAAAACAATAAACACACATTTCACATTCGTTGTTATTAAACTTTCATTTATACACTTTAAACTTACATTAGCTACAACTTTGACTTCCCCTTTTTGAGTTCTATAAAAAACTTCAGCCTGTGTTAACAAATTCAACAAATGTTTTCTAGCTTTAATTTCAGTATTTAATGCATTCGTCACAACTTCTGCAAGTTTAACACTGTGCTCAACTTCTTTTTCAACATCTTCAACTTGCTGACGATCTGAATACACAAAATTACAAAACAATACATTGAATACAGTCAATTAGATAAAAGAATCAAGATAATTTATTTTTATCACCTTTAAGTGATGTTAATACTGTCTCGGGATCTTGCCATTGCATACTTTGTTCATTATCTTTAACTTTCTTCAATTTTACATCTGTATCTTCTTCTAATTTTGTGCATTGTTGAATTTTTGATATTAAATATGAAGGCTGTAATATTACATTTATTAGAAATCTATAATTAATAATATAATATTAAGTTAAAACCTGAAATTCTGTAGAATCTTGATCAAATTTTTTCACTGGGGCAACACTGATAAGTCCTGATAGATCTGCTAAGAATTCTTCTCCATAAATACCACGTTGCTCCCAAATTTTAAATATTCGTAATATACGATGTTTTACATTTTCCTCACTAAAATTTTTTTCAAATTGTGTATTTGAAGTAAATATGAATTTACATGAAGAAGTTTTCATACCGAACTAACGTAGTAGCCTTTTGTAAAGAAGTACCCCAACTTTCCACAAATTCATAGTTTTTCCTTTTAGAATATTGAATAACATCATTCGCAAGATAAAATAAAGTTAATCGATGATCAACTTTCGCTATAATTGTAAATAAACGATTACAGATATCAAAAAAAGCCACGAAACAAAAAAGTAAACGACAATTTAAAACTACTTTACCTCTTTTTAAAACGTTTAACCAAGCTGCAACGATTTTCTTATGGTGTTGTCGGTTTTCCAGGCACCACGCTGACAAAGAATTGATACTTTCTTGTGAGTCCTTTAGTGTTGACAATCTTTTTTCAAACTGTACAACATTAAACCCAGCATCTGACACTGCCATAATTATTGTTTATTGAGTCAAAGATTAAAAAAACACACTCTTGTCACATTTTTAAGACTTTTTTTTATATTTATGTTGAGGAAGTAAGGTTATAAATAATACTATTTTACATTGGTAATAAATGATTTCTCGTTTCAATACTTGATATATGCTAAAAATATGTTTGTTCATATGTCACTAAATTAGAATAAATCATGATGTGTGTTCATTTAATGCATTTAAATTATATTTATAAATATCGAATCGTTCAGTAGATAACATTTGATGTATACAACATTGACGCTAACTCGAAGAAACGAAATTGTCGTTATTTGGAATAGTTTTCACCAATAGTTACTATATATTACATATTGTTGTGTCAAATGTTATTAGTTGAACATATTTTCATGAATTTAAAATGTTATTCATTGAATGTAGATTGATTACAATACTATACACATATCAACTAAAATATCCACCATGTTGAATATTTGTTTTATTATGGCTGCGTTTACGGATAGAATGCAACTATAAATACATTGTGAGCATTTTATCTCATCTTGAACAAATTCCACGGGCATTTTTAATTCATCTTGCTTGGTAAACAATCAAGAAAACTGAAATAAATTATTCAATTTACAAGTCTTCAATATTATACAGTGAATAATTTATTATGGGAAGTTGTTTTATATTCCCTGGTATCGAAATATTTGTGGATTTTCGGTTCCTTTCTATTAGATTCCTTAAACTTATTTTCATAAATTATATATATATATATATATATATATATATATATATATATATATATATATATATATATATATATATATATATATATATATACATATGTGCATATGTGTGTGTATAAAATGTTGTTCAAGAACATCTAAAAATAATTGTTAAAATGCACTGGAGGCGCACACACTAACGAAAAAGGATTTCATTTAAAATATCACAAGTTCAATTTTCTACATATTTTTACATTTATTAAATGTAGAATTTGTACTTTTATTAGCATGCTTTTTTTGTTATAAATTGTTTTTTACTAATGGAAATAATTTTATTAATTTTTAAGTAATTATATTATTAAAAATCATACATACAATAATATAAAAATAACTTTAAAACGCTGAAAATTTAAGAAAATTATAAAATTTAATAATAAATCGTTCATTAACATAGAAAATATTAAATTTTTTATCAAATATAAGATTAGTTTATACTGATGTGTTTGTAACTTTGTAACTGATTATCTTATAAAATTTTAATAAGAAAAATTAATTTTTGTTATATGAATTTGTTTGTAGTAGAGTGTTTATTTAGTTCAGTTGAAAATTATGTTCTAAAAAGGAAGATTTTAAAATTTTCCCTGCGAGCAAGTTATAAAAAAGAATTAAAATAAAAATGACTTCACAGGATAAAAAACTAAATTCAAGAATAATTAGTTTACAAGGACTAATGTTTTCGATTGAATTATTATATATATATATATATATATATATATATATATATATATATATACAAAATAGTAATAACAATACACCTACTTAGAGCAAATAAAATATGATTATATTTTTCTTCGTGATTAAATTATTTGCAACTGAAAATTTCTTATTCTTGTCTTTTATTCACGCCAGGGACAGAATAAAATAATGGTATTAGAGGATAAAACTGCAATTTATTCGAGCTTCCAAAGTTTTATTGGAATTATTATATTTTCCAAAATTATTTTTATAACTCTCTGTTTTAGTTTTATAGTCATGGTCGTTTTTATTTATGTAAGATAAATTAAATCATATCTGATGAAATTCATTCAATGATAAAGGTCTATTAAATAACTTTAAATAGTAAATATAGTACTAAAAACTGTTTTATTTTGATAAATTAAACCATTCTCTTTCAAATAATATTTTATAGGGATTATTGAGTGTTTAACATTTATTGAATACGAAACAATCGACTTTTGTTACTTATGTTTCGTATTCTGTGTTTCAGTACTTACATATAGTACTTCAGTATATATTTTCTAAGATATGATACTATTCAAAGAATAAAATAATATGAAATAACAGTTATTAACAGTATTTTGCTTAAGATTTAACTGTCCGTTTTTTTAGAAAATCTGTTCACTATAATTTAACTCAGTCTTTTATATAAACCCTTTGTCTCTCTTCAACACGTCCCCTCTACCTGCTTTTACCAACATATATATATATATATATATATATATATATATATATATGTGTGTGTGTGTGTATGTATGTATGTATATATGTACAAATAAAACAAAATACTCTGAATTGTTTCATAAAAATCTGATTGTTTTAAATGTTTTTTAAAACTGTTTAAACCTTTTTTTTCCAAAATCCTCTTTAATTCATGTTTTAAATACTTGTAACTGGCAACTAAATAAATGCGTTAAAAATTTGCAGCTTAAATTATGTGTAGTATGATATAAAGTTATGTCGATTGCAATAAATATTACTTTAATGGAAAATCAATAACATTTTCGTTTATGAATTATCACATCATCCCATTTCAATCAATCAAAATGGTAATTTATTTGAAAAGTTTGTGTTTAAGCCCAGGCTACGTCTGTGATATATGTATATGCACATGTAGAAGCTTATATATATATATATATATATATATATATATATATATATATATATATACATATATTACATACATACATAAACAAAATTGACATTCATGTAACAAATACACAAATTGTTTACCCACGTGTTTATTAGTTTTCAGAGAGAAATATAGTTATTATAAATTAACCATTATATACATACATACATACATATATATATGTATATATATATATATATATATATATATATATATATATATATACATATATGTTCAAAAATAAGTGCAAAGTAAGCCGAATCAGTTCGATTTCAGATTATTCTAATCTGTTTGTACAGGTGACCATATTGCTGTATTACCTTAGTGGTTTTAATCCCTATGAATCACTTAAGTTTATTTGTTAAGATTAATTTCGACTCATATGTTTTTCAGGTCTCTTGTAGTTAAACAAAGTTAATCTTTTATATGGGTCAGTGTTTTAGATTAGTGAAAAACGAAAACTGGCCCCGATAGATAAAAACTGGAGTCATTAACAAGGACTGAGATTATTAGGATAATAAATTAGATATATTAAGAAATATTTCATTATAATTCTCTATTAATGTGTTTTATTTTCTAATAGGTTTCAAATTAAGACATATGCAACTAAATATTTTGTAATAATTTTAGTAGAATAATTAAACCTATTTAAGCCATTTGAAGATAACGCCAACCGTAAAAAATAAGAACTCAAGAACGGACTTAGAAATTTTAATGGAATTCTATAAATGATGGTTATACAGAAAGACAAAACAGTAAACAGTATTATACGTTATTTTTTGATAGGAATAACCAAGAAAAATAGCTATATATATATATATATATATATATATATATATATATATATATATATATATAGTTTGTCCATTATCTCTTTGTACTTCTGTAATTTATGACTCGCATCTATATACTTTAATATTTTTTTGGAAAAGTAAAATTAATATTTTTATTGCATTGATAAATAATACAATTTCCCATATGGTCAATCATAAATGATCAATAAACAGAGGTGTTTGTATGAATTTTGCAGTGAATTATTTTAAAAGTATTAAGGCTTAGAAGTTAATAAAAAAACAAGTATTCGAGTTGGTATAAAAATTAAAATAAATTTGGATATATGTAAATAATGTTAATTAATAGAAAGTAATGTTATAATAATACCTAGAAATTATACAGGTTGGTTGGTTATTAGGGTTTTAGGACGTTTCGCGAAATTATACAAAATTACGTATATATATATATATATATATATATATATATATATATATATAAATATATATATATATACACATATATATATATATATATATACATATACATATATATATATATATATATATATATACATATATATATATATATATATATATATATATATATATATATATATGAATATATGTTTATGTATTTACTATTAAAGCCATTCACAATCCGTGCACACACCGAGCTTTAGTACAAGTGGTGAACTTAATTTTCTCCCAGGGAATGAGAATCAAGTGTGTGTGGACCTGTAGGAAATACTGCCAACTATGTAGTATGTACATACATAGGATATTCGCTGCCAACTGTAGGACTTGATCACAACGAGCCTGTTACACGCTCCCATTGCAATTGAGTCGTCGAGGAAATCGAATCTATATAGTAGACATGAATACGATGATTGAGTTCGTTTACATGTTAAGCATGTTAGCGACGTCGGCCATTTATATTTACATATCATACATAAAATAGACGCTCACGTATAATGTATTATAAACAAATTTGATTCGTATAAAATTGAATAAAGTTCTGCTATAAATTCAGATTGGTATTGTTTTTTCTCTTCGATTGTATTTAAAATATTTTTTTTTTCAATGGAGAAGAGATATAATTCATGTTATAGTGTGATTTAGATATAATTAATCTTTTTTGTTCGAGATCTTATTATTTATTGTAATAATTTATATTTAGTAGGATTTTTGTACGTTATATATATATTATATTTAGTGAAATATTTTTTTAAAATAAAAATAAAATATTTACCTAACAGAAAACATCTTTTCTAGTTGAAAGATCACAAGTTTAATTTCAAATATTTTCCTAATATAGTTTTTGGATTATGGCTAAATTCACTGTCATAAATAAATTTTCGATGTTCTTAAAAAAACATTTTTTTTTGTTGAATAATATTCAATAATTTATTATTATGATGATATAGTTAATAATTTATTATTAACTATATCATTCTCAGAATACTAATATAAAAAAAAAGATACAGATTTTTTATTATCTCTATGTGTGCTGGGGACTGGATTGCCATTGAAATGTGGATAAGAAATAATAAGGAATGGTAATATTTAATTATTGTACATTTTTAATCAGAGTTTTCTAGTTTAAGGTAGAGGAGGAGTTGATTGAAAAATGTAATTGCGAATGTAAATTTATCTTATAGAGCTAAAAATTGTATAAATAACTCGCATCCTATATATATATATATATATATATATATATATATATATATATATGTATATATGTATTTAAGCTACAAGTAAATTGTTTGAAAAGAACTATTCGAAAGAGAATTTTTGGAACTACAATTTTTCAAAAACATTAATTGAAACATTGTTTTAAAATAATTTGACCAAGCTTGTCCAGTCCTGATTAAGCTTTTTCAGGCATGATCATACCTGATTATATTTGACTAGACATAATCTAAACTGACTTGAATAAATTACAAAAAAAACACAGAATAACTGTATTTCGAAAAATTATATTTTCTAAGAATTGTTTTTGGAACGGTTTATTTGAGGAATTTTTTGATAACAAAATATAAATATATTAAACAAAAAATCCCATTAATTTTAAATAATGTTAATAATAATAATATTAACACATTGGATTTTTTAACATTAATTTCATAATAATTGTTTAATTATAAATTTTAATTTGAAAATGATTATGTCTTGAAGTTTCATTCAATTTCAAGGAACTACCGTAGAAAGATAGACCAATAAAATTATAAAAAATGTATATTTAGGAACTAGAAAAGAATATCATATTTACTCTTGTGATTTTTGAAAATGTCCTTATTTATTAGTTCTTCGTGTTTTTTTTTTGGTTATTTTTTGTGATCTGTTTTAATATTTGATTTATCGTCTGATTAAGATTACAAACCGGACGTAGAAAATAAAAATAAAAAGAGTGTGTTAAGAAACTATGAAAATATGTAAAAACATAGAAGGAGCATAGATGAAAAAGTATAATAATTAGAATTTTCGAAAATAACTAAAAACATGCCAATTTTAAAAATAATATTAAATATTCATTATTCTGATGTAATATATCACAATATATAAATTTCTGTAAAAAATTTCGAACAAATATTCGAATATTATTGTAATATATAATTTCAAGCATAAATATACGTTTTGATTTTTAATTAGAACTTTTCAGAAATATCTAAAATTAATGAAGAATAATGTTCAGATTAAGGTAATTGTTCGATATGGTATCATTAAATTTGAAATTCGATTAGTACTTACAAATAATTCCAATAGGCAGACCTATTAGTGAATATATTCACCAGTTAAGGGAGTTAACAATGAATTATTCTCTGAAGTTAGCATATATGTGCTATAGTCTAGTATTAAACTGATTTTGATGGTATGCAGTTAATTGTCTGTACTATGTGGTAAGAGGTTAAATTGTTACTAAATGATTGTATGTATTCAAGCTTACAGATCAATGCGAATGAGATTATAATTAAGTACTTAACAAGTTGATAAATTTGACTGTCATTGTTAAAGATTTTTACATTTAATTTTTTAGTAAAATATTATTTGATGAAATTAATCGTTCAACTGTATTAAATGACTTTTGTACTGGAAAAGAATATGTTATGAATAAATTGTTACATTTAATAAATTTATAATTAGATATTAATACTTTTTATATCATTACAGAAGCATACTCTTACAATTTTTAAATCTAAGTATTATCAATAAAATCGTTTATGTTTAATACATAACGGTATTCTACATTTCTATAACGTACATAGAGCTGTTGAACGTATACTTTATAAACCCATTATTAAACTTCGAAACGACTATCGACAACTTAATAATACACTACAAATCGAACCATGCAACTTCATCTCCCGTGTTAAACTCCACATACTAAATTAATATGTGAGAGGGATTTTCCTTTGCAACTTGTCTACTCTAAACAGCTTTACGTTGTGGCTACGTTCTAACTGCTTACCTGGACCCAAGAGATTGTATTTTAGTATCAATTTACTATTCTCATATAGTGCAATGTTACGAGATGTATGCAGTTTGCACTGTATTTTGCTTCATAGACACACTTCAGTGTTGTAATGAACTTATCAAACTAAACGTTTATGATGATGAAATTATAAAGTTGTAGTTTTATTGATGGATAATTTCAAAAGTTTTAATTATAAAGTAAAATAATGTTTCCGAAACAGTGTTTCAATAAATATATATTTAGAATTTTAATCTTCAATTTTAAATTAAATATCTACAATTATAGATATAAGTACTTGTACAATGGATATACAGTGATCTTTATTTTATTTAAGTGAAAAAAACACAAGTAGATTTCGTATATGTTATAAAAATATATCGTATGAAATTGAGTAATTACAATGATCTCACAAATAAATTTCACTCTCTAGTAACTAAATAAAAGATTTAGTGATCAAATTGTTCAATAATTGCTTATTGATCGTTCTAATTATTGCTTGCATACAGTTCTATGGCGACACTAACATCCTCAAAGTACTAAGGCTCAGAAAAAGTGGATTTTTCATTGTTACTACAAACCATTAATTGTTTTTGATTAGAGCATTAAAATATAAATCTATACTTTAGTTGTCCTGGAGGTCTTCTTCCTATAGGATCAGTTGTAAGTCTATATACACCTGAGTGCTATCTGGATTAGAATTGCCATCGAAATGTACATAATTAAGAATTAAAAAAGATTAATATTCAATTATTGAATATTATTGATTAAATTTTTTTATTATGGTTTGTGGAATAAATGAAAATTTTTTTTATAAAAATGATTTTAGGTCTAAAACCATACAGTAAGTTTTTATTTTTAAGAAACTAACCAGTTTTTGATATTCAGGTTTATGTTAAAAATTAACGTGTGAAAGATAAATTTTGTAACATTTTTTTTAAAAAATACTAATAGCGACATCATATTATATTTAAAAAAACACAAAACACTTTCTCTAGATTTTCATCTTTCTGTAAAATTTATTCTTCATAAATATTATGAAACATATCTGATATTTTATAATAAAGTACAGTACATAGTTTATAAACGGATTAAATTTGTCATCAACTTGTTACATTCGAACATATAACAATCGTATAAACAGAACTTTGTGACGATTTCGAGAGTGCCACTATATAACATGTAAGTCAGCTCGATCAACCCTGTTCACAAAATATACTAAATAATTTGTTGTTTCATATAAAATGACATGTCACGGTTAGAGACACCGGTGCTCTAGTAGTTTGTCGAGTCAATGTTATTTCCGTTATGAGAAGACATTTACAGACAAGAGTTTCCTTAATATCTGATTCCACTTTTAAACGCAGGATCCACTACAGTCTACAACAAATATATTTGAATTGACGTTGGTTTACATATATATATATATATATATATATATATATATATATATATAATATATATATATATATATATATATATATATATATATATATATATATATATATATAAAGGGCTGTGCGGTGGTATAGAGCAATGGAGCAGTTGCTTCAAGAATCTTAGATATGAATGGGCTGTTAAATATTGTTCACTTGAAAATCGTACCAGTAAAAAAATGTTAATATGCTATAGAAAATTCCAACAGAAATTAATTATAAGTTTATTATTAATTTAAGTATTTTTTACATTTTTAATAGAAAAAAATAAAACAATATTAATTATTATTTTAACTAGAATAAAATAAAAGAAAATAATGGACCAGTAAAAGTACATATTTTCAATCTTGACACTAAAACTTCATCAATTAATATCGTGAAACTTTCTGATAGAGAACTTGAAGAATTTTGTATTTCCTATGCTTGTATTGAACTTGTGTCTAATTTACTCTTACAAATTTACATTCAGAATTAGAAAATAGAGAATCTTACTTTCTGGATTTCTCTAATATTTTCTTATATCTCTAATATTATTTTTTTTAAAAATCTAAAAAACATATATTTTGATTCAAAATGATATTTTTTAATACTGATTTAATTCAGGATGTAATTTTACTTTGGCATTAGACTTGAAAATGAAAACTTTTAAAAAAACATAAAAAAGAACTAATTTCTGGCTGTTAATGTTAGTATTCCACATTTAGTGCGCACGCAAGTACGCTTTTGTGTGTATATCAATTCATTCTTCATAAAAAATAAAAACGTGTAATTAACTCGTTTTGATCGATATTTTTCAACAGGTGATGAGAGCACCGGCTCTTGTCTTACAGATATAATGACGACGCTATGTCCGATTATTCGGATTTCTGTCGGACGAGCACGTCTCCGATCCGGACATTAAATAATCTTAACCTCTCAGCTAGTTCCGGTGAACGTTGTATCGTGGTCCGGAAGAGGGTCCGGCGCGTAGACGGCTGCGAGTAATTGCTTTAAAAGCCACAAGGTGGTACGCCCCGTCATGCCGCCACTAGAGTCACTCTATTACTCTTACGTTAGCGTTCGCCATTTGTCGGTTATAACCGTCATTCCGTACAACATGGCGTCCGGCGACGCTCTCACAAAACATGTTACTTATTGTGTTGTTCCGTGTTCGAATTTTCATTTTAGAAAGCACTTTGTTATAAAGTAGTCGTTTTGTATTTTACAATTTGATTGGATGGCTTTTGCTTCGATATTTATGATGTCGAGATTTAATATATACAGAAATATGTTATCTATTTTAAATTCGAAATCGAAGGATATAAAGCTCTCTTGATTTAAAATTGATTGCGATATATTTTACAATCATATATATATATATATATATATATATATATATATATATATATATATATATATATGGTATTCAGCATACTTAATATACTTCATGAGTCCTGAGAACATTTTGAATATATTTTTTTTTTATATTAAAATTGTCACATAAAGTAAAATTTTACTACTGAAAAAATTAATAAAATTATATAATTTTATTCATTATTAATAGAATTTTCGAACAGAGGCGTTTTTTCCATCTATTCTGTTTAATATTTGTTATTTGTTTCGACTCCGTGTATCCACATTTGAAGTTGTTTTTCCTGTCCTTGGGGACATTTTTCTTCTTTTATTTCTTCATAGAAAAACAAAAACAAAGAAAAGTGTTCTAAAGAACAGGAAAAGTAATTATTCTGTTTAGGTTTCAACGATTTTGATTAAAAAATTTATTCAGATGAATAGTTAATACTTTAGCCTATAAAATTTTATGTTATGTTTTAAGTTTATATGTATTTTTTTTAGTATTTTTAGTGAGTTTAATTTTGTCATTTCTTGGTGTGCTCATTTGTCTATATTTGAAAGTAAATATTATTATATTTTTAAATAAAAATACATAACATTTGATAGAATTATTAATTCAGGCTTTTTATATAAATTTTTGTATTTTATTTTCTATATTTTAAAATTCCATTGATATAAGAATATACTTTTTGAAAGAAACTATTTATTTTTTAGAATATTTGTTTGTGATAGACATTCTGTATATTTTCTTGATTGAAAGATGGAACTTATCTATTAATTTAATTGAAGAGAAACCATCTACTCTTGTAGGAACGTTTATATATATATATATATATATATATATTCATGTATATATATATATATGTATGTGTGTGTGTACATGAAACTTTACTCAACAATTTGCACTGAACAATTCAAATATAGCGAGGTACCTTAATCAGAAGTTTAGGTGGCATTTCGTATTGCATGATATGTGATCGCGTGGCATCACATTAGCTGGGGTTGCGTGTTTGTATCTGTCTCTGGATAATTGACAATGGCCACAGGCAATTGGTAAAGTTTGGCCGGGAAGGGTAGGCGTTAAGTTGTGTGTGATTAAGCACGAGCATGCGCTGCGATTATAATGGCCGCACGTGGACGTGTAATTTCGTGTAACGACCGTGTTAATTCTGTTATTGTGCGCACGATTGATGACCGGTATTGCACGCACAACTTGCGGTGAATGTACATCTGCTTTCGGTAATTATAATTTCTGTCATGTATTTATCTTACATGTAAATACATATAAACATAAACGCACACGCTCGTGTGTACACAAAAAAGCGTGTCCATTGTCAATCTGATATGAGCTTTTGAGGAAACGTGATTTGTTTCAACTAAATACAATTTATTAATTATTTATACATAAACATATAGACTTGATTTTTGCTCTGCAGTAAACAAACGTGGCAATTATCTAGAGGAGAGGTTTTTCATACGCAACTCATTGTGCATAATTAAATGCGTTCGCTCAGCTGAGATGACCTAACCTCTCACTCACTTTCATTCGCCGGTCGGAAAAAAAAACAAATCTTGGACTTTATCGATGATTTCTGGCGTCATAGCTGTTCTCGGTATCCTGAACTTGGTGCATCTTTAATGCTCGTTCTGCCACGTTCAAATTCCTTCACCTAAAGTCGAACTATTTCATAGGATGGACTAATTAATCCAGTGTGGAAAATATCCCCTCATGGATTTTAATCACTGTTTTCCCTTCTAAAAAAGAACTGTCACATCTCGAATTCCGATTTTATTCATTTTGTAATTTCGCATGAAACGCTTGTGCTGAAACAACTGTCAAACTAAAAATTAATGGCAGAATAATTCACAACTTCACAAGCACCACTTAAAAGGAATGGAACTACATGAAAATATTTATAGTTGTCTTCCTCTCGCTCAGAGAGAATACGAACCAAAATACTCTTCAAAATGCCTTCATATATATATATATACATATATATATTTAAATCCATGATGTCGACTTATTTATTTGATATGTTTATTATTTCATTGGTTACATGATACGCTTATAATTGACAAATGAGCAAACGCAGCAAGCCCGGGGGTTGCTGACCTTAACGAGCAGGGGGCGAAGCCCCCTAGTATACATATACATATATATATTGTAACTATTTATTTATCGTTTGATATACTGTGAAATGTCATTACTGTAATCGGTTCCAAATGTATGCTGAACTTATAAATATAAGTATGTATATTATTTCATTTATAAATGAACTAATCAAATATTAAAATAAGAAAATATGGACACTTTTTTCAAAAAAAATGTTAATTGGAACATATCATGTACAACAATTTATAATTTTCTGCTTAAATATTAATACACTTTTTACAAACAATTTTCAATTATTATACTACTAAATTTTCAATCAATAATCTTATTAAATTTTTCAAATATAGTCAGATATTAGTGAATGGTACTACCAATGCGATTTATGTTTAAAGTTTTGTAGAAGTATTGATGCGGCTTATGTTTTCGACGTTATAGCTGAATTCTTCGTTGTATTCAGTATCGCTACACATGAATTATTCTCTCTCTCTCTCTCTCTCTCTCTCTCTCTATATATATATATATATATTGTCAATTTGTGTTATTGGAATTAGAATAAGAAAATTGATTTAAATATTCTAAGATACATTTTTTTCATTCATATTTGTAAAATTTCTCTACGTCAAATCAGTTACTCAATAAAATAATAAAAAATATTTATTCGAGATGGTTAATACAGCCTCGAGATAGCTAAATACAGTCTATTAATAAAATGATATTTAAAATTCTCTATTTGTTAAATTTTATTAATTTGAAATAATTTTATGATATATTATTTTAATGTATTTTTTTCTTGATAAACTGAAAAATTAAATAAGTAATCATAGTAAGATAAAAATTAAGAGTCCAAATATAGTAAATGTCAAGTTAAAATGCAGGTAAGCTTACGATAAGAAAAACATATATTTGTAATAGAATTCATATTTATTCTTTGAGATTCTAGGTCTGTTATATAAAAATTAGTTTCATATACGTTCTGCTACATAATTTCATAAAAAAACTGAATCGATTGCAAGTTATTATTTAGTTTTGGAAATTAGATACATTACTATTTAATTTAAAATAATATATATATATATATATATATATATATATATATATATATATATATATATAGTTATATATTCAAAAGAAACAAAAATTAAATTGCAATAAAACAGAAGAAATCTATCGTTTAGAGCAAATGCTGACTATTCTAAGTCATGTACTTTGAATAAAATATACTGTATATGAACCAAGATATTAAAACATACATTTATATATATATATATATATATATATATATATATATATATATATATTGATTGGATTCTACCTTTTTTTAAAAAAAATACTTGCTCAGAACATTTGTATTAATAGTTGTTTTTATTTTAATCGTATTTATATCAAACAGAATACAGCTGTTTGTCTCCCTTAAACACAAAAAACAGTTTTCCTTATGTGTTTTCTAATGCTTCCTGCAACCGGACAGCAAAAGTCGTTCCGTAAACGAAGATAAATATCATCGGAATTAACTTGTTTTGAACGAATCGAACAGATTGAAAAATTAACATACGGGGATGTGGAATGCACTTTGAAAATTGTTATATTCAAACGAAATCAATTGGCCTGTCGACATTCACTTTCGTTCGTAAGTTGCAATCGTTTCCGGCGCAAATTCATTTGAACGAGACGACGGACGGAAAACGAAAAACCGACGATAGAGACAAACAGAACCAGTAGAGCGGCAATACTGAGGGTTTTGTTATTTACGATTATTTCTATGCTAGTTTATTTGAATTCCTTTTCAGTTTGGTTCAAATTACATATATAAATAAGACAAAATATCCATTTGTTTTGTTTTCTGAGTGAGGGAGTGCAATGAAGGTGTATACATTTACATTGTTATGAAATGAGATTCTTGGAAATGATTCACAATATAATTAAGCTTATTTAATTATTAACTTTATTAAAACTTTATACATGTTTTTCATTTTTTGTGAAATTGTGAAACACAAATAAATATTTTTATTTCTATCACACAATTTAAATTAGGTCGTCTATGTAGTAATTTTATACCAAATTAAAATATCTATTTCAGGTTTCTATATTAAACAATGGTAGTAAGTGAATCATATTTTTAAATTTAAAAAATATATTTTTTTTCATATAATCCCACAAAAATGGCTTCTGTTGATTTTCTGCTGCACAGTAAAAAAACACCAATAACATTTCATTTGACAAAATACCTATTAAAAAGTCATTTAGATAAATTTGTATAACGAGGATAATTTGAAAATGTCATTACTTGATAATGAAAAAAATGTTTTTATCTTTTTTTAAAATAATCTTCTTAGTTATCTAGTAATGCTTCGGCGGCTTTATCCTATGTCGGATATAAGATTCCTTAAGGTCCTCAAAATAGCCATTTACTGTCACTTTTAGCTCATCATTTGAAGAAAATTGCTTGCCACTAAGGACTTTTTGAGCTTTGGAAATAGACAGAAGTCAAATGGAGATATATGAGGTGGATACGGTGGATGGGGCTATCAATCGTGTTTCAATTTGACGATGTTAGTCAAAAAAATTGCATTTATATGGAAGTTTTATAATTCTGATGAAAAGTATTCATTTTCTTTGAAAAACTAGTACTTTTCTTAAAAAAATTTTTGTTTAATTAGTCCAAATTATTAGTATAATACTGTCTCGTTATTGTCTTATTCTTTAGAATACTACCAGTCAGATATATCTCGTTTGAATTACAAAAAATAGAAGCCATAACTTTTCTTGTAGGCAAAATGAACTTTTCTTCTTTTGGTGGTGGAGAATCGCGATGCTTCCATTGTCTTGACTATTGTATTTTTTCTGGGATATAATAACAGACTCAAGTTTCATTACTGGTTAAAAATTGATGAATTAAATCAATCGCATATTTTATAAAACGGTCGCAACACTCTTCAGAAATTTGCATTCGATGGTGTTTTTGTTCAATTGCCATCAAATGCAGCAGCCATTGGCTGACATTTTTTTCATAACTAATTTTTCGGTTATGATTTGAAATTCCAAATCAACCGAGATACTCAAAGCGTTAGAAATTTTAAACACTTTTAGTAGCCATTCTGCTAAAATAATATTGTAGAATTTATTGATGATTTCTGTTGTAATATTTTTAGGCATTCACTGAGATTAATCTTCCAAGATTGTAAGATCACATTTAAATTCTGCAATCTATTTTCTCAAACTTCTAAATAAATATGCCCTTTTATTTAATATATCTGTCATATAGTTAAAAAATCCGTTGTTATTAAATCTTTTTTTAACAAAAAACTTAACCAATGAACGATGTTTAACCTTATTCACTTTAAAAAATACAATGAGATGAATATTTAACCCTTTTTACACTCCAAGATTTTTTTCTATGGAAATCAGCAAATCCGAAATCTTTATAAAGAAAAAAATCAAAAAATTATACCTACTCAAATTGATTATACATTTTTTTTGAAGTACCGTTCGAGTTGATGTAAAGAATGGGATAGTGAGTGAAATTCGTCGTTAAAGTGCAAAGAGTTAAACTGCTGTTTACAACAAACTGCAAAGGATATTTCATATCTCTTTACAAAATTGGTATGGCAATACAACGCAATAAATATTTTACACATAGCATTCATATCTACATTTCAAGTCTCGGCATTTTCAAATTTCCTTCATAAATTTTATGTATCCTAGATATACAATAATATTTCTATTGAATTAGCAAGAATATATGAAATATCATGTAAATATGTACAGTTTGATTTTTTTAAACATATAATTATGAGAGAAGTAAGGAAAATTAAGTCAAATAAAGGGAACGTATACGTACATGTAATATCATTGTAATTTGAATTTTAATTACTGTAAGTTTTGAAATCAAATCCATTTAATATATCATCAGTTGTTAGTGACGTTTATATGAAAGCTCATCTCAACCGATCTCTGCTGACTGATCTATATATATATATATATAAATATATATATATATATATATATATATATATATATATATATATATATGAATATATGTATGTACGTTACGTTTCATATTTGAGTTACAGAATATAACATCGAAATATTCTTTTTACAATCAACCGCCTGTGAATATACATAAATACACATGCGCGTATATATTCTGTGTGAGTGACTGTGTACGTCTGCGGTAAAGCTTTGGCAATTTTTTGAAACTTTCACGGAGTCTGCATGCGGGGTACGCATACATATACATATATTACAAAACGGGAGTTAGGAGCTTATGCTGAAAGCAATGGTTATATGCGAATGTGAAAGCGTCGTTTGATTTTTGAAAAATATTTAAATATACCCTTATTTATCTTTCAGTCTAGACCTCGACGTTGTTCGTAAATAAGTTAAATAATAAATTATTCTTGTTACAGATGAACAAACAGCATTAGAGCTTTTTTACAGTATTTTATGTTTAGTGTAAAAACGATTCGCAGCATTGCAAAAATCGTTTAGGAATTCAATCATAGTAATCGTTTATATACATATATACATTCTTACAGTTTACTTTTTGTTAATTAATATAAAATTATACAGGTTTTTTTTAAAAAAATAAAAAAGATAAAAATATACAATTCAGCTATTAAATTTAATAATCATGAAAATAAAATAAATGTTCGTTCGATAAATTCTTTCATAATCAGAAAAAATATTATTTCCGGTAATATTTTTTCTTCTCTATTGTTTAATTAACAAATAAACAGTGAAAAAACTGTATAAATTAAACAATATTTATTTATAATCTCTCGTTGAACAATATTTTCAGTACTGCTTAATACATTCAAATAGTTCGACTTTACCGAATTTTCTTTATTTAAACATGAAACATTTACTGAATAATAAATAAGAGCAAGACACGTTAAACATTCTTTATTTACAGAATATAATTTTTTCCAACATCGGGTCAAACCACAATCATTAATATTCCATATTTTCCATATTTATTTCAGCAAAATATGTATATTTATTTAATGCTGGCAGGATTGTTTTTTTAATATTAATTTTTGTTTGTTTATCGTGAAAAACATATTTGAGTTTTATAGGTTTAATTTTATAATAAAATTAATAAAAAGTATATAAAGTATATTTAAAATCTATTCGAAAATCAATGATTAGTATAACATTTATTTAAAATAAGACTATTTAAAAGCACTTGCAAATAAATTTAATTAATCGTGAAAGATTTTTACAAATGACTGTAATATAATAAAATCAATTTGAATATATGTTTCAAAAAAGAGATATAGAACATTCCATTGATGTATAGTAGATTCAACCAATAATACTATCCCCAGTTCGACAATATATAATACCGACAATGTCAAAATATACAATATCCATTTGTGACGATACAATTCATTCTGCGAAAGACACTACGCGCGCTTTAAAAATACAGGCAGGATATTGATTGAAAAGAAATGAAATTGAATTTCGTGTCCAAATTCATCATAGAATGTTATATTTGAAACACGTGCAGTTTTATACCAAACATAGTGATGGAACAATCATTCAATAACAAATTAACTCAAATACTTTAGTTATGGAAAAGAGTCAAGGAAACAATCTGTTTTTGTCTGCTCTGAGACAAGTATTGTAATAGATTGATATATGAACAATGTTTTATATTCAATTCTTGTATGCTTCTATCGATTTTGCCGATCGAACCATTTTTTAATTCTTTCGTTTCATTAAACAGTGTGTTATAAAATCAGTTAAAATTTAGATTATGCATCCAAATTAATTTGGTCAAACAATTATTCAGAGTTCAATACTCTAATTTACAAATTTTTTAAATCAATAATCTTTGTTGGATAGGAACCAAAAATTATATTTCCAAACATTTTGTTTTCATTGAAAATGCTTCTTAGTTGATTATTCATCATTTTTAATTGTTACTTATGCGCATTGTTCTTAAAGCGTTAAGTTCCAAAATACTTTACTGTACTTTCGAATTTAATAATATTAGGTTGATAGGAAAATAGTTGCGGTTTTTGTTTTTTGAATTATAACCTTATTTTTTTCAATGAAAGTGTCATTTCATCGTGTTCATGTTAATATTATTTTTAAGTGAATTTTTCGGTCTGTATTTTGTTAACATCGACTTTGGTTTTATTATTAATTTTGCTTCAAATTGAGCTATTGAATTAAAGATGGAAAAGAAGCAAATAACACCAAATTTTTTGTATGAATTCAAAACGGATGGTAAAGCAGCAGATACTGCTCGTAAACTTAACGATACTTTTGGTATGGGTACCGTTAAGGAATATACGGTGGTTACAATTGTGGTTTCAAAAATTTCGTGCTGGAGACGAGAGATTTTAAGATGAAGAACATCACGGTCGTTCTTCTTCAGTTCATAACGACCAACTTAATGCGTTAATTGAATCAGAATACGCACAACAATTCGAGAATTTGCACAAAATTTAGGCGTTAGTCATCTAACAGTTCTGGATCATTTGAAACAGCTAGGAAAATCAAAAAATATGTAAATGTATCTGAATTTGAAGGTCATAAATTGCAATTATTTTTCTATCAATTTTATTGTTCCTGTGGCGAGTGAAACATTTATCTATGAAAGTAAAAATAATTCGATACTAAAAAAAGATTGTGTAAAATTTAAACTTGATTTTTGTCATTTTTTTTAAATATCTATTTATAATAGATTTTTAATTCTAAAATAAATTCAAAAATTTCTCTGTAGTAAATAATGTTTGATTAATTATTTTATTTACTTTCTAAATCTTATAAAACATTTGTTGTGAAATATTAATGTTTCAAATATGTGTTTTATTAAAAAAATATTTATATTATTATAATTTAATTTTTTTCTGCTAAAAAAATCATTATTATTTTAACTCTGTAGTATATTAGATCATTTTATTTTAACGTAAAAATAATTTTGAAATATAAACTAACACATTTTGTGGTCACATGCTACTGAAATATTGTCACATAACATCATTTCAACTCATCCCTTCAATCACCGTGTAATTTAATAAATTAATTACTTACACTAATCATGATTTTCATCAATAATATATAATAACTATAGCGTATAATTGTAATTCAGTTTCAAATAGATACAGTTTATGTACGTGTATTCATTGACCCTCATGTATAATAATTTAAAATTGTTATATGTGCTCAAAACCTATCAATCCATATATATATATATATATATATATATATATATATATATATATATATATATATATATATATATATTCGTTATATATTCATCTGCAATCTAATTGTGAATATTTAGGCGTGACAGAAGAGCGACAACTATTAGCTATCGGATTGTTGTGGTATCACATTAAACAAGTATACCAATCATGTTTGCAGTGACGTTATGATGATACATATCTATAAATGAAGTGAATTTGAATCATATTACTGTGTTGTATAGTTATTGTAATAGGGACAGGATAATATGAGAATTGGTCAATTTTAAAAAAGTTATCGAAACCAGATTATCGTGTACGAATACTGTAGGTTACACAGGAAGTCGTTCTTTGTGCATTCGGGTTCGACTTTCATAATCTTCAAGAAAATCTTCAACAGACGGATTAAGATCTATCTGAAGATGATGAGGATTGAAATCGGTAGTAGGAGAAACGATCTCAGACGTAAGATATAAGATTTGTATAGAAAAATGGACAAGTACGATGGAAAATAACACAATTATAGGCAAAAAATGAGGATAACATTATTTGTTTATTTATGGATAAAATAAGGATTTTGTGGCATATTTGATTACACCCAGGACTTTTAGGATAGGCTACAGTATGATTATAAATTGTCAAAACGCAATACACGTATTAAATAATAAAAAAATCTATCTATCTTGTTAGCAAATTTTGTTATCTATCCTACTATCTCTTTTTCTTTCTATCTTTATATTTATCTATATTGATATCTGTCTATTTTGCTATTTATATTGTTATCTCTTTATTTATCTATCGTGATATCTATTTTACTATTTCTCTTGCTAACTATCTATCTTGCTATTTGTCTATTTTGCTATCTATCTATCTTGCTATCTATCTATTATATTTTCATATCTATTTATCTTACTATCTATCTATTTTACTATTTATTTATTTATCTATCTTGGAATTTTATTAACCATCTTCTTGCTTATCTGTCTATCTTGCTATCAATCGACCAATATTGCTATATAGTTAACTATTTATCTTCCTATCTATCTATTCATTTGTCTTGCTATCTTTCTATATATTCTACACACTTGCTATCTTTCACACTCTCTATCTTGCACACTTGCTATTTTCCACACTTGCTATCTTGCACACTCTCTCTCTTGCACAATTGCTATCTTGAAAAGTTTCTATCTAGCGCAATTGTTATCATTCACATTTATTATCTTGTTTACATGCCAACCTATATATCTGTTACATATTTGCTGATTTTCTACCTTTTTAATTTGCTACATTGTTAATATGTTTTGTTAACTTTTTAAATGTTGTCTTGTTATGTTGATGTAACTTACTGTCTACTTGCCTGCCTCTCTCTTTCTCTGCATATATATATATATATATATATATATATATATATATATATATATATAGTTCAGTAAATAAAATCGATTTATGTGTATAAAAAGTGACTTTTTATTTTATAAAAAGTGATATTGTATAAAAATACTGTGTATAAAAATTGATTTTTCATTTTATAAATACCTAAAATATGATAATAAAATATAGCCACAAAACTTTCGTCTAAAAATGAAAAAAATGTATGAAAAATACTAATGATACATTTTAATCATAAATGTCTGTTTCTACTATTCGATCCGTTGATTGATTCGTACTGCTCGATATTAAAAAAAATAATCTAAAAAATATTCAGATAGAGAACAGAACTCTAAAGTTAAAACAAAATGACCAAACATTTTGCGATTGCTAAATTTCATCCAGGGAACTAGTATATGAAACTGCTGTTGAAATATCTACATTTATCTCATTTATTTAACTTTTGAACATCATCACACAGGAGCTAGGTGCTTTAGTTCGAATTGAAATGTATGTCTACAGTCCTCTGATATATTCATACGTGCCGATGGAAACTTTTCATCTATTTTACGTTCACGATTCACCTTATGTAAATACCAATCATGTATGAAATTCGAATACAGTGTTTAGAATGTTACTAGTGAATCATATTCATGATTGGAACATCACTGAGATGTTTTAAATAAATATTATTACAGGGAATGGAATGCATCTGAAATAATATATGAAATCTTATATATATATATATATATATATATATATATATATATAATGTCTATTTATATCTTTTTAAAATGACAATATTTTCCTACTCATATATAAAAGAAATCAATTATTTATCAATTTAAACGTTTATTTCATTCTAAAATGTAATAAAAAATTAATATTTAATTCACATAACAGGTTATTAAACTTAAAACTTAAAATATTTTTTGTACATGTCTATATCAATATTTTCTTGCAGATTCGGTTACAAAAAATGTGTTATATTAATTTACTCTTCGTGTATCTGTGATTATTTTAAGATAGAATCATCATCATCATCATCATTATTTTCTTATCGATCTTCATATTTTCAAATCTGTTGCGTTTTTGAGAAAATTACTAAGACATTTTATTTTTCTAATTTAAAAGAGTTTTATTTATAATCGACTTATATAAAAAATATCCTTCGATTATATTTGTTTTTAACAAGTGAATTAACTGTTATTAAAATGTTTAATATTTACTTATTATTTCATTTCACTAAAATGTGCATAATAAATAATCAAAAACGATAAATAATCATTTACTAAACATTTTTGATCAGAAACATTATTTGTAATTTATGGAGCGAAAAAAGAATTCATTCATGACAGTAAATTTGGTCATTGTATCAGAAGTTTATTTTTCTTATAATTTATTTTAATTTATGTGGATTTCACTGATTATATTATTATTTCTAGAAACCGAAAGCACATATTATCCTTGTTTTCGTGCTCAGTTATAGTATCTGTAAATAAGAAGTCTATGATTTTTTCTTATGGGTTCATATTTTTGTTATTTGATATAAACGAAGAAATTAAAATGTTTGAAAATCATTGAAAAGTGAAAACTAGTTGTATGAGATAAAAACAATAATCGTACAAAGAAACAGAACATGAAGAACAGCTATAAATGAAATAAAGTTAAGTAAAATACATTATAAATTTAATATTCTAATCGAACAGATCAGTAGAAAGAATATCTCCGTAGATACTTAGAAGCTTTATTGGTTGAACAGCAAGAATTGGTCACATTATGATTTACGAAAAATTATCCTATAACACAAGATTTTCAAGTCACGATGCGATCAGAAAATCTATACCACGTAAATGATGAACCTCAGAGTCTTATATTTGAAATAATGAGTGTTTAAGGGGCTCGAATCTATTTTAAATTGACATAACGAAAATTATAATAATAAAAAAAATTATTCACTTCACACATTTTTGAATTGTTTCATCTTGAATTTCGATAATTCAAGAAAACCATAAAAAAATCAGGTAAATTTGCTTGCTAATTTATAATCTTGTTGTCTTGCTTTCTATGTCGATTTCTCTCTCGCTGTATGTCTTGCTGTCAGCAAGTTAGATTTTTTATTTTGTAACATTAATTGTACCGGCCTTAGTGCATTCTATTAATCGTTTAACGCCAGCAATTACATAATTAAATCAGGTGATAATTTTAAGTTCTTAATGGACAGAATGATCACGAGTTTAACTATTAAAGCTAATAAATAATAATAATAATAATCAGACGCTTATGATAATTTATTTCAATTACAGGGATTCGTTTGGAAATGAAACTATTATCTGTCGAATATAAATAGCTTAGAGCGGTTTTACAAAATCGTTTTAAGTACCACAAAACGTAATACAACAATGTATTCCATACCAGAAAATACATTGTTGTGAGTACATTCGCTCATATAGAGCAGTGCTCTTCAAACTCTTTTCTACGTAATCTCATCAGAGATTTTGCAAGTCAAAGTCAAAATTTAAAAGAATTTTCAAAGAAAAAACCCGAAAAGCTAAAAATTCAAAATAGTTAATTCATAATAATTTCTTTTATTTCTATAAATACCTATTATTATATAATAAAACTGTATTTATACTTATTATGTAGTAAAATTATATTTATGAGTACACATAATGACCCACCCTCAATCAGATGTAAATAATAAAATTTTGTCATGTAAGATGGCTGATTTTCAAAGCTTGTGAGGTACCCATTTTGAATTTTCTGTGGATGGTAGGGGTTCCACAAAAAATTGTAATCTTAAGGGTTCCGTGCGTCGACAAAGCTTGAAGATCACTGGTATAGACTATATGAATGTAAATATTGACCATTTTGTTTCCAATTGTGGAAACACGTCTAAATAGCTCGTCTGAAATCACTCTTAATCTTTCCTTAAAGACTTATAACATAAGAAGGGAATGGTTCTTGAATGGAAGATTGTAATTAATTTCAAGCTCTAACAAACACATTGGACACTAAACATTTATCAAGATATTTTATAAAATTTTTTGATATTATTTTTTATTTATGATAATACAATTATTTGAGAATGGTGTTGAATTTTGTAAGTTTGAATCTTAATCGTTGCCTATGAGGAATGTATCAATTTGGAAAATTCAAATAATGCTGATTCCATAAAATTAATATTTAAATCTATGTCTTTATTGCATGGATTGTTTAAAAGAAATAACTTGTTGATATCTGTCGATGACTATTGTGAAGTTCAATAAATTAATAAAGAACAACAAAATCGTTTCAATTATTTTGTTTGTAGAGATATCAAAAACATTTCTATATAAATATTTACATTCACCAATAAATTTATATACACATTTAAAAACAATTATTGATATGCATATATTTACGTTGTAATTGAATAAAGTGTGATAAGCGTTGACAGCATACTAAGTATCGTAATATTAAAATAAAATATGATAAACGAACCATTGTCATTTGTAAAATATTACTTACAGTCTGCATTATCAAATAGATAAAAAACGAGTGGTTTCCAATAAAAAAACGCCAACATACTGAATGATATGATTCTGTACACAGTGCAATGGATGAAACATGTATAAGAAAATTAAATAAACATTAAACACATAACATATAACGACGAAATTCGAGAGAGGCGTCTCGCGTCCTACAATCAATTTACTTGATTTACATACAGCATGTAAATCTTTATAATAAGTGTTTAGAAACACTGGCTCAGAACTTATCAGTTTGTTGATATGTTAAGTCACTTACTTTTCATATAATATTTTTATACCTTTTTTTAGTAACATGTGAATCCATATTTAAATTATTTAACTAACGTACAGAATTGTGTGGATAGTACTGTGGCCGGTATTGGTTAACACAGCGTCAGTGAAAGTTTATTGTTGAGTTTTATGAACGAACTGCGTTGGAAATATAATTTTAATTCGTTTATTTCGATGTGCATAACGTGTGTGTGTAGCACCTGGTCTGTTTTATTCCTAACCTAGTATGTGTTGTATAGTTCTGTGACCGCGACCTACTAAATTGCACGAACAATGGATAAACTGTGAATGTGGCGGCATCTAACAGTGCATTTCTGTCGTATTTAATCTATCTTTGTTGTGTTTCTCATTCATCTGAATATTAAGTAGTGCGTACTTTTTTTTTAATCGAAAAGTGACATTTGTTTCGTTTGTTTATGTTGTTTGCAGACAAGTTTTACAAGGTTAATCGCTCGTTTTTCAAAGAAACGTATTGCACATCTATAGTAAGAGAAAAGTAATACTACTGTGTTCATCGGATCTAAATTAACTTTATTTTTTTTTATTGATTTAAACTGTATTTTGAATTTAAATTACTGAAAAAATATTTTTAATCGATTAAATATTTTCTAACTTGTCTCACAAATTTTTGTTATCTTTTGTTTGTAAACTTTCTTTCGCGTCAAATCTAAAAATATCTGTAATGACAATGTTTGAATTGTTGTTGTTTTTCTTACTAGAAAATGTAGAGAGAAAAGCAGACGACAATATGATAGAATAATGTTTAAAAAATAAGTGAGATGTGCCAAACTTTTTCAATTGAATACAAATATTTTATTAAAAATGCCTCTATCTTGGCATATAAGCCGACCTACGTATAAGACCAGTCGAAATTTTATGATAAAATTTATACAATTGTCATATATCGGTCGTATAAGACGATCCTAAATTAAACACTTCTCTCACAAGTTATAATACAGTTTTATCTCTTAAATCAAAATCAGGAGAATTACATTTTTCGATTTAAAAATTCAAAAATGAAATATCACCCTGATTTGACATACTGTCTATTAAAAACATCGTGCACGGTTTGTATCTCGAAGGCTATGGCTATGTATTTTATTTTTAAATTTTTTTATTTAAAATAAATTATTTATTCTTTGGTATATAACAAATTCTTTGAATATATTCAATGAATATATGTTATATACCGAAGTTTAAGTTCGTTTTTTTTTAAAAAATAAAGAATTATTTAAAATATAATCACAATAAATTCTTTGTGTTGTTTTAAACGTTCTGTTCTTGTATTGACCGTATAAGATAACCCCTTGTTTTTTGAAGAATTTTTGAATTTTAAGGGTCGCCTAATACGCCGAGAGATACGATAATTTTTATTATGCATATTTGTAGATAAGCATACTTGATAAGTTTGAACTATTCGTTTGTGATTGTAGTTTCTTTTGAATTTTTATTCATAATTTCCTAAATTGAATACAACAGAGTTTTATAGAAATAATGAGTTTAAGTCGCAATAATTTATACTAGATAATTTTTCCCAGAGTCCATCTAAATAGTAGCATAAAATTTAGAAAAGTGATAGCTTTTTGGTATAATTTGTCTGGATCAAATTTGTCCTCAGATATGTTCGCAATTAGTTTTTTAATTATTATCATTATGAACTATGCATTTTTCATCTAATATTGCTCTTTTAATATATCAGTTCTATATCAATATGAAAATAATCATTAATATGCAGTAGTATAAATGAAAAATATTATAATTGTATTTTTTTATACCTGTTATCCTATTGATACATTTTCTCGATGGCCTTAGTTTTTTTGAATCTGCTGTATATTTTCAGCTATGTTGAATACATATCGGATTTGAAAATTTATCTTTAACATCTACTTGAAGATGGAACACTTTTCAAAACTATTGAAGAACAGACATTTGATGCAAATGAAAAAAATGGGGGTTGTATATGTACTAAATTGCAGGAGTTTACTTAGAATTACGTCCGGTTAGAAAAGTAAAAATGTTTTAAGTTGTTTAAAAATACATTTTTGTCTTTTTTGATGGGATCAAAACATTTTTTTTCGAACTCTCCGACCTTCACTTTTCCTTCACATTATGTTTTCTGTGGTTTATTGCACGTTCCATAAACGTTTTTCTGCTCATCTTGAATTTGAGAGATGTTGACAAATTTGATAGCTTAATTTTAGAAAATTTTTAAAAATCACAAAAATTAATGTGATTTCTTCTAAAATAGTTTTTAAAGCTCTATCCGCATACATTTTAATGTTTATCGTACGATAGTTTTCGAGATATTCACCTTTTAATGCCGACAACATGAAAATCGATGTTAAAATTTTTACGGTCATAACTTTTAATCCAATTAATGGATTTTAACAAATGAAACATTGTTAGGTTCCGAAGTCCTTTAGTTATTAAACACTTTAATCCGATGTGAATCGGTTGAACGGTTGTGCCGTACTGAGCGCGAACCTGCATTAGAGCATTTGGCAACGCTCCCACTGATTACATGACACCCCGTTTAATAAAACTATAGACGTAATTCTACGTCAAAAACGCCATAACAACGTATATTGAAAACTTGAACCAATTAAATCTAAGTATGTTTAAGTTTTCGAATGGGAATGATCTAAAAAATACTATTTTGATTTATTTAATAACAGTTTTAATTTCTTACCAAAAAAAGTTTCTTTTTTTTTAAGGTTTGAATTGTTTATAATGGATCTTGAAATAAAAATTTCCAAAAAAAAAGAAAAAGTTTCTCGTTTTTAGAGGTACACGTTTTTGAGATTCTACTGTATACAGTTTTAGTTAATAAATAATATGTAATTCAAAAATATATATTGTCTAATAATCAGTAATTTGATAAGTTTGGATGTGGGTATCATGACTTTTGAGTAAAAACGTAAACATGTAAGATTTAAGAAGTTTTTACACAAATAAAATGTTAATAATTTTATATACTAGTTATATAAATCATAGTAAATGCTCAAAAAAATAAAAATAATGATAATAAAAATAAATTACTTTAAATATCAATATGTTGAATCCCAGGGGGTCACTGGTGATCGGCGACGTCAAGAAAAACACATAATTCAAGTAAATGGCTAATACTAAAATTTCCAATATTATTATCATTATTACAATGATGTTAAAAATCTAATACACCATAAAAAATAGAAGCGTTATCGAAAAAACGCACTACATTACCGCGGAGGTCACCGATAAAACATGATAATACAGTTCAACTTAACTTTTGTGTATTATATTTTAGTACGCAATTTGCATCGCACAATAAAAAAAATCGTTACGGCGCCCTGGACAAGTCATATAAAATTGGTCCGGAATTTAACGTGTTAAACATATAGAAACTGATATTAAATACTTATTAAACAAAAATGATGTTTTATCACAAAATATTTTCTGATAAAACATCTTAAATAAATGATTATTGATCATTTTCAAAATCCTAAAAGTATATTATTCTTTGGATTTCGGATCATCTAGAATATTTCAATCCTGGCTGCCTTGCATCTGTCGCAATTTCCTTTTTTCCGGTCCTGCTAAGAATACTAATAATACTAATCTCGAGTGGAAACAAATAATGTTTTACATGCATTTCGTGTCTGATTATTTTGGATTTTTGAAAATCTATGAATAAAATAATTTAAAAAATGTATTCATGCTGCATATCAATTTAATAAAGTAATCAAAACATCAATGATATCAAATAAAAGTATTTTTTCAACAATATTTGCTGAATGAGTTAAAAATTTCAATTTTCTTAAGATAACGATGTGGGATTAAATCTGTATCGTTGTACAGTCCTTAAAACTGTGGATAAATGTGGCTCCAATTGGTGACTATTTATATAAAATATGGAATATACTCTGTTATTACAACTTTTTTAAAGATATACGTTATTTGTATAGAAAAATGATTTAAATTTTCTAAATGATCATAAATTGAATTCTGGCCGAAAAATCGTTTCTCTATCCTTATAAAAATAATTAAGAATTGTTATGTTTTGCGATACTTAAAAATATAATTTACCAAACATTTTAATATTATTCAGTATTTAATTATCGTTCATTATTTTATTTATATCTGAAAATTAACAGTTTTATTTCAAGAAATATATTTAAAAATTACTTATTTATTATTATTTTCAATTTTAATAAATAAATACGGCTTATTTGTATAATTTTCCTTCTTGATCATACTTCTACGAGTTTTATTATTTTAATATTCTGTTAAACATTCCAACATTATAATACGACTTTTCAATGCCATTTTCAGCACAACAAAACGTTTTGTCCTGCTTGTATTATTCTCTATGTGCATTCAAAGGTACAGCATTGCTTTTGTGTTCATATTTTAGTCCAAATTAATTATCAAACGTTCTAAACAATCGCTACAAATGTGTTTACGCGTATTTGTTCCTATTTTATTGAAAGCGTTTCAAATCAACTCGTACCATTCAAAGTAAATTCCTGTTAGAATATGAGTTATTCTGTTTGATAGTGCATTTAATTTGATTAATAAGATAGCATGAAGTGAACGATTTAAATTTTAATTAAATAAATAATTAACTTACCTGTTAGATTAATTTAACATGTATGGCTACATTCTTGAAAGAAATATTCTTAAAAATATATCGTAAAATATTTATGACATTTGTCATTATTTTATAATGAATTGATATGAAAAAAATAAAAGAAAATATGCACAATCACCACAATGATTCATGTTTCGAGACGTCATACAAGTTTCGATTCTTTTAGTTGTAAACAAAAAATAAACGTGAATAAGAATAAACTTTGTCCATTTTCTATACAGATAGTTTATTTCGATTTTTTCTTCAAATACAATGGCAACGATAAATATTTATACATACGTTTATTATAAATGTATCGTTCTTCGTTGCAATAAACACCACATACGAAAGAGAGACACAGGCGATGGAATGTTTAAGATATATCTAATGTCTTAATATGATTTTTTTTATTATAACATTCCGTGTTTCAATGCGATGTTAATTACAAATATTATAAACATTAGTCAAGTGTAACTGAAAACGTATTTTTAAACATATATGTATATACAACATACGAATATTTATCAGTGATCCATTCATCTTACATGTATAAAATATCTTTACATTCACAAAATTTAACAATACTTACATCTAACAGAATCTTTCCATGGGATAAGTATATATATATATATATATATATATATATATATATATATATATATATATATATATATATACTTATCATACATTCACTGATTACAAAAATAAAGTTACATTTTCTCTAAAAAACAGAATATTTTCAATTTACATTTAACACGAAATCAAAGTTATTATTCGTTTTTATGTATGAATAAAATAAATAATTAAAACTATGTCTCGTGCGTTCGTAAACATGTGTAATTAGATGTTACTTAATCCTTTTTAATAAAGTCTACCATCTTTTATGCATAAATCTTTCACTAATATGATATTTACAAGTTACAAATGTAAATGTTTATTTTTTACTAGTTTTGATTTCATCATTTTATATTTGAACGCACTGTATATATATATATATATATATATGTATATGTATGAAAAATATTCTAATATTTTTTTAAACATTAAAGTTTGTTCAAAATATCTTAAAGAAATAGTAATTCAAATAATTCATTTCAATTAAAACTTAATATTTTTTATAATAATAAATTAAATGCAAGTATTTTTGTCAGAGCTTTATTTTTTCTACATGGTTTCATTCTATTTGGATTGCTTGATTCACTTTTATTGTTTGAAACTGAATATCAAGACAATTTTTTGATATTTTTATTTTAAGTGTAGTGTTTATTCTCAACTAGTACATGAATTTATTTCCTTCTGAAAAAAATAGTCATGAGTGAACATCTGTATAACAAGAATGGAACCGGATAAAACAATGCCGAGCAATATAGAAACCATCTCTGATTTTAGTATTCTGGAGTTCCGTTAACCAATTTCTGAAATGATCCGCTCTGCGGTTTTAAAATGCTTCAATTCCATGTGATATCCATTGATTCGTGAACTAAAGTTTTGTGTGATTTGAATCTAGAAGAATGTTTTCACACGAGCATTTGTGGTGCCAAAATATGTGTGGCTCCGCAAATGGAAACACATTGGGGTTAGTAATATGTATTGACTATATGTGGGACCATATTTTATCACTCTTATACAAATACAACTTAAAAATTGATCGCTCTTATAGAAAGAACTCAATCTTCTTATTTAGACATTTTCAATTATGATGTTCGAATTCTATTAATTTTCAGTTAGAATATTTTTTTATAAAAATTAAAAAGGATTTTGGCAAGAAATATTTTAATTATATTCGATTTTTTAACTGTGTGCGTGATGTATTTATTTTGTTCATATTAGAGATTTCTATAATTGATCTTAAACATTAACTTATCTCCAGAGTAAGATCATCATTCATCAAGGAATGAATTCGATTATAGAAAATTACAACAAAAATAATGTTTCAAATGACAATAAGAAATTTTTTTAGAAAATTTATTTTCAAAAATGGTTTAAATTTTCTTTATGTAATAAATAGTTAGGATTTAGTTCTATATATTTTATGATACTCAGAAACAATTAACGTACATCTCGGAATATAAGGCGATTTACGTATAAGACGAGGTCGAAATTTTAAGATAAAATTTATACATTTATCATATATCAATCGTATAAGATGATCCTAAATAAAATATCTCTTTTACATGTTACAATATAATTTTATGTCCAAAATCAAAATGAGGAGAAATACATTTTTCGATTTAAAATTTCAAAAATGAATTATCACCTTGTATTGACATACTGTGTTTTAAAATATCGTGCCCGGCTTGTATCTAGAACGCTATGGCTATGTATTTTATTTTTAATTTTATTATTTAAGATGAATTATTCAATGAATTTTTGTTATATACCAAAATTTAAGTTCCTTATCATAAAATAAATAATTTAATTTCCACAGAAGCAAAATAAATTCTTCACAATTTTTTAAAGTTTTTGTTTTTGTGTTGAGTGTATAAGCCGACTCCCTATTTTCTGAAAAAAATTTTTGGGTTTTAAGGGTCGCTTTATCTGCCGAGATATACGGTAATTATAACTGAAGAAGTGTTGATAAATGAATAAAATTTGAAATAACACCCAATCATTTAAAGATAATTATAACGAACAGAATAATTCAGGTAGAAGTAATTAATTTTAGTTAAAACACAGTAAAAGATTACAAAAAAAATATTGAAGAAAAGTAGAAAAAATTATTAAAAGATTGATAAATTAAGATATATAAAATAAGATATTTTATCTATCAATCAATATGAAAAAGGTGCACTTTATGTATCTACAATGAACAAAGATAAAACAAGAATAATATAGAATTTTTGGTCAACAAATAAAAAAAATATTAAAAAGCTGTTTGGAGAAATTAAATAAGAACTCCATATTTTTATTGACAGCGAAAACATAAACAAGCAGGAACGTTTAAAAATCAAAATAAAACAAAATGCTTGGTTAAAAAAATTTCTTAAAATTTTATCAAGTATATGTTTCTGTCAAAGCAATGACTATTTAAAAAATAACATATGTAGCAGGGTGTGATATATTTCAGTTTATATATATATATATATATATATATATATATATATATATATATATATATATGTATATATGAACATTGCTGTTGATTTCTGTAAGGTATATAAGAACGTTTAAAAATGAAAAATGTCAGTTATATGCATATATTTACGTCCTTTTCATAAAATTATAAATTTAAATAATACATGTTTTATGGTATGGTACACGGTTTGGGAATAAGAATATGAAAAATGTATTATATATATATATATATATATATATATATATATATAAATATAATGGTTCTAATGAATATTTAATACGTCCGTGATGGAAAAAAAACTAAATAAAACACTTACATATGTTTCCGTTTGTCACTGGGTTTCAGTCACACTTGTGAACAGCTTTACGAGTAGCTTTAAAATCAGTCGTCGACAAAAACAGACAAAACAGTTATATATTCCTCAAGAGAGTTCGGTTATGTCAGAACACGCTAGAGCGCACTGCAGCTTTGGTAGCAGGAACTACGATGACGGCCGTTAACCGCAAAGCTTGTCCTCGCAGGAGTCGACCTTTCGGTCGTCACTGCGACCACAGTACGTATATTACAGTACTTCAACTTGAACGTTTATTTGAAACGGGAATGTTTTTCAAACAATATGTACATTGTCATTACTATTCACTTATACACACACGATTTTATATATATATATATATATATATATATATATATATATCTGGTCAATTGTTTAAGCATTAGATAAAATAACATTTTTATAAAATAGTAATATTTGCAAGTAAATCGAATTTTAAAAATATTTATTTAAAGAAGATGAAGAGAACTATTTGAGTTATGTTCAAAACATAGGAGTATTTGTATAATTGTGTTTCATAAAATGTTCTCATCTAGCAAATAAAATATTGATTATCGATTTGATATTTGATTAAATGTAATTGCTCTGTTTCAAGAAATTACTTCATAAATTCAGTAAAAGTTTCGAAATGTAAATAATTTAACAACTATCCAATAAAATTAAGCATTGATTTCTTTCCTGTTTAATTATATACATTAAAAAGATGTTACTCTTCCTGATGTGTTCTTTCTTTATATGCATATATAATGTAGTAGAAAATCAAAAACTAATAGCTTTATCTCTATAATTATTATAATTAGATCATATAATTAAATGAAAGTTTTTAGTCATTATATACATGAAAGTTTCCAAACAATATAATTTTAAAACGTGGCAAGTTTATAAAGTTTTCTATTTAAAACATGCACGAAAAGTGGGTTTTAAACAACCAGAACTTAATGTGTATTAGTTATAATGAGAATGAGCTTTTTTGTTTTAAAAAATATCGAAGAAGAGATTATTCGAAGAATTATTATATCTGTTTTTTAAGTAACAATTTAAATAGTTTAATCATTAATTTTTAATTGATTTTCTTTAAATGTAGATATATCCATTGGGTAAAGGACATAATAAAGTATTTAGTTAATATTACTAGTAATATAATTAAGAGTTTATTTCTATATCATTTTTTAAATTTGGATAACAAGAAAACTCACTTTCAAATTTAGTTATAGAAACGTAAAAAAATAGAATATTTATTCGTAGTAAAACATCTTATATATACTATTATTAATGTAAATAAACTGTACACACTTATAAAAATGTACAGAAACTCTAAACATCTAACCAGGATGTTTTTGAAAAAAAATACGAAAGAGATGTTCTTATAGTTTTTTTTGTATGAAATGATTTTATTTGTATTTTAAGTATTTAAGAAATATATTTTTTAGAATAAAGGTTTAAATACATTTTTAATACAGTTAAAATAAACTTAAATATTTTTTTATGCTCTTCTAGTATAAAACTGTAATTACATGCTCTTATTTCCTTTTTATTCTCACAGACAATAATCAAAATGACATATTTGTTATAATGACTGTCTTTTTGTATCGTTTGATTTTTTCTCCACTACTATTTTTGGCACCTTTTTTATCTTCAGATTGATATTAGAGACTCTCTAAAGTCTACATGAAGACAAAACATGTGCTGAAACTAGAAATGGAAAACTGTAAGTCAGGTAATCTAAAAAGATGAAGACTATTTGAATAAAGTCTGAATCAATTGAATTACAGGTATGAAAGTAAACGATTATAATTCTTTATTTATTGGGAATCATACTTTTTTAGTTTGTAGTAAAGATAATGAAAAAATTATACTACAGATTAAAATCAATCTTAATTAAAAGTACTCCGCTGGTGACTCCATTATTTTTCATTCTCATATTAGGTTATACAAATAATTAAATTTTATTATTAAGTTTTTTATTAAATTATAAAAAAAATTCAAAAATGGTTATTTATAGACACACAAAAACAAATAAAAATATATGAAATGTATCTTACAACAAAACAATTAATAATGCGGCCATATTTTCCTAATCTCAATTTAGTTTTTATTAAATTTTTGAATCGGTAAACTGTTAAAAAAATTTATAAATTTACACACGGTTCTTATTCGTTTAGTTATCAAATATTTTTTTAAATGTTTAAAGAAAGATATACGTATCGAATGAGCGATTTTAATATTTAAATTCAATTTTAAAATAAATATTAATTATAAATACCAAGAAAATACATATTTGTATCTGTTTCAATAATTATTCAAATAAGTTTTTCTATAATTAAGCTACAATTTTCTTTCTTGAATTATAAATGAAAATACTCAAATGAAAAAATCTGTTTGAATTTCTTATTAGAAAATTGTTGGCATATTTTAAAATGTATTTCTAAAATATTCAAATTTTAAACGCAAGAAATATATTTTGATTTTAATACAAGTGTAGATAATTATTTCTAGATTATTTTTGAGTATAAAACTATGACTTGGTAATAATTTGGATCTTTGCATGTTGAATCAAATTATTTCTTCAATGAAAACTTTTGAGCGTAGATTCAGGAAGAGAATCAGTAAAATTGAAGCCTTATTCTTAGAATTTTTGCCATCAGATTTGTTGTATTAAGAAGATGTATTCATAATAATTATTATTATAATAAGACATTTAATGTTCTGTATAAAAATTAGTTAATAAATGTATACTAAAACATAGAAACATTTTTATACATGATTTTAATTATTATCCATACAATTGTTAATTTTCCCAAAATATGAGTGAAGTTATTCTCATTCTATTTAAAAATATCTAAACTCTTACAGCCTGAAGTCATTTTTGTTTAAATATTGTTTTTTTGCTATATAGATAACACTCAGTTTTTTTTAACAACTATTATTTTTAGGTCTGTAGCTAAAATAACACTCACAAATAAATTTTTACTCTCTAAACTCCAAGAAAAACATTTCTGATCAAATGTTCAATAATTAATAATTGGTCATTTTGATAATGACTTATGCTCATTTCGATGGCAGTAACCAATAATCGATCAAATTTTTTTAAAACATACGGAGAGTGAAAATTCATTTGTCAAAATCAATTTTTTGTCACTAGTGCATGCTTCTGCTATTTATTGAATCTATAAACTATGTATTAGCAGAAAATGTTTTAATAATTTAAACATACATATTGTTAAATTAAGATATGCAAATTAGATTTCAGGTGCTAAATTGGAACGTCGGATTAATGAGTGTTTATTGAAAATAATTAAAAAAAGTTTTTATTATAGTTTTTATTTTAAATGTCTATAACATAATTCGATTTTAATAAAAGTTTGATTAAATTATATAATTAATTGTTTTACAAACAAAGACGTGAAAATGTAATCAAAAAGTATGTACTTTTTTTTAATTATTAACATAATTTCTTATCTAATTATGACAGATTCGTTTTACAGACATTAAAGAATTTTGAGTGATATATATTTTTTTTTATTAGATTTGTATGTTTGTTATTGGTTTCTTATATAAGAACTTTTACATATATTATGAATTAAATAAAGGCAAGGAATTTGGAGAGAGATAGTATCTAAAAAAAGAAACTCTTTTAAGAAGATTAAAAAGAGTAATTATAGTTAAACAGGTAATAAAATTACACAAACCTGTTAAAAACATTGTTGGTGTGTGTATAACGAAAAATGTACATATTGTTTTGTTGTAAAGCGTAAAAGCTTCCATTTCAAACGACATAAACGTTAAAGATAAAGAGCTTTCATGGTATTACAAAACATCAGAATGAGACTATTGTCTCAACGTACTGATGTGTATCTATACTGTGGTTTGACTGCAGTAACGTTCGTTTATTCAGGGGTTTTAAGTTCTGTCGTACCTGTGGTTCGCCCGACGGCACACCATGTCAGTCTCTAGAGTTTTAGCCGCTAAATCTCTGACCGCCCATTGATGACGAAGGGTCGATAGGTTCTGTCGTTCCGTTGATACGCATTCTCTGAGATGGCGTTTCCCGTTATACGGAACACTTTTTGATAACGGCGATACGCCGACGAAGACAATTCGAACGGAAATATTATTTTCGTGTTGTTTCTTCTTAATTATAAGTATAAAAAGTTTTTATCGTTCGGATTTTTGATACAGTTTCTCGTTATTCAACGTTACGTTGATAATAAAACATTTTTTACTGCTAGTATCGTAAAAAAGCATGTAAACAAAATGTTAATCAATTAATAAATTAATGAATGAACTTTCTGAAAGTCAACAACCGATTTGAGATGTTAATTCGATGTTTCGTGTACAACGTTAAATAATGAGTTATTAAATTACTTGAATTTATTTTTATCGTCAAAGTTATAATAAGATAATTAAACAAAACTGACAAGCTATAATAACTTCCGAGAGAAGTAAACAAGTAAATATAAACATTGTTGATGAATATTAAAAATACAGAGATGACTTTTCTTTGTTACTATAATGTCACAGTCAGGAAAAGTTTTAAATATTCTTTAATACAATTAAATTATTAAATAGATATGAAATTCAAGTAAATATCATATTTTAATGAAATAAAATAATATAAACCAAAAGAATAAACTTGATTTTTTTTCAAAATGAGAGTTATTTTTATCCGTGTCTTTCAGATCAGTTTTTCAAATGAAGAGTTTCTTGTAAAATGAATAAAAATTTAATCAGCTGTGTACTTTAGGAAAATCTTTAAATAAATAGTGTGTCCCGTTCGTTTTTGTATCATATAGTATGGATTTATTTTGTCTTATACAGCTTCTTTTGTATGATACATCTTATCTTCATCTAACATTCATTTAAATGAGAGAATAGATAAATGAGTAGGAGTGAGTTAACTGTTCTAAAATAGACATATCAACCTCATTTCTGTACTGTTTATTCCTCTAGTGATTACATAATACAATAACGTATTAGGCATACTGTATTATTTTTAAGTTATAATTAATTCTCTCTTTAAATGCTTTTTACTCACATACAAGATTAAGATTATTTAAAAATGCAATCTTGATAAAATTTTACAAAATGTTCAACAGAATCGTATATTTATGTAAGTCAAATTAAAAAGACTGAAATTTATCTAGATAAAAATCAAAATATATATATTTATAATTGTATGTATATATATATATATGCATATGTATGAATGTAAAGTCTGAAATGCATTAAGTGATTATGCATTCTGGTATAGCAAGTCTTGGCGATAACGTCAAAGAAATGTTTGCTTGATAAGTTCATTACATGTTCCTTGCATAAAACAACCATACATTAAGTAGGTCATGTCTGTATGTCTGTTCGTCCATATGTGTCGGATAGAAAACTATAGAACATACTCTGATGAACTTTGATATTGGACAGTTCTGTGAAATCGCAATTTGTTAGCAGATTGGAAGTTTGATAGAAATCTGTGTTAATTACAATGGTCGTTTTGTATTCAGCTCTATGTTCGGTTTTCAGAGAACTAGTACATGTACATATATATATATATAGCTGAAAGGTCGATATTTTATGAGATTGATCCCTTTACTGGATAGGTTCCTAATATCTCCTAGGTTCCTGATACTTCTTGATATAAGAATAGACGAAATGCATTCTGTTTGTTTTTATATAATTTTTTTAATTTTCTATATATTATGGTTTACTTTAATTGGCAACTCTCACTTTTGGTAGAGTGAAGATCTTTTTAGTATCAATAAGTTAATTGTTTGCTGAGATTCTATTCGAATTTTTTAATTAATATTATTAGAACTGCAATGAAAGATGGACTTTTTCTAGTTATAGATTTAAAAGCTTGATATGTTCATTTTAAATACATAGTTCATTTTATTTTACACGTTTTATCATTCACTTGTCAGAATTTGTTTAATTACAACTAAAACGTTCTTTCTATATCGGACAATAGTAGATTTGTAATATCAGTTATTCGATACTAGAAAATATTTAAAAAAAAATACAACATAAAAAACGAAAAACGTTCCTTCTAATGAATTTTTTTCGTACATTATCGCAATTTCTATTCTTTTAAAATATTTGTTTTATTTTTCATCTCTGTGTGTAATATGTATAAGTAAAAAGAACTCTGAAATAAGAATTATTTCATCTCCCGTGGGGATTTCAATCTAAATACGAATTAAATCAAAATTAGACGTGTACAGAATGTAGCACTTTGATAAATAAATGATTCACTTGAAAAAAATAATTTGATATGCGGAAATCACTTAAACGTTTGTGTTAAATTTGTTTTTATTTAAGGAAATTAAAAAATAAAAGTAAGATTTGTATACGTTTTTAAAACGTGCAAAGCTGTTATAAGATGATTAAAAATTTAAGAAGAAACAACCGTCTGTGTTTATTTTAATGTATATATATATATATATATATATATATATATATATACATATAGTTTATAAAAGCTTATACTTTAATAAGATATAATTACATTCATTTTATTCGACTAAAATATTCGATTATCGAATCCAATATTTTTTACACATCTTACACTATATAACATTATTATTTGTTGTTTCCATATAAAATTGTATACTATTCATAAAGATTTATGCTGAGTATATGTATTTTTTGAGAGATACGACATGTCTTTAGTAAAAAAAGATCTATTTGTACATATATTTATATATGACAATTGTAGTTTTTTCACATAATGACTTTGTTGTAAAGATGTTTGTTCAAATATCAGTACCTTTGTTTTGAAAATACATTTAATATGAAAAAGTTTTTAAAATAAAAACGTTTTATCAGTTGATGTTTTTTTTATGGAGTAAATTATTGTTTTTTTATGGGTTGTGTTAGGGTATCGATACAAGAGAATTTATTGCATTATATAATGGAGCTCTACAATGGAAAAAAACACATCTAGTTACTAATTTGTGTTTAATTTTTGAGTTAGATTCTATGGAGTTAGAATCGTTTGTGTGAAATCGATTTTAATCCTAATTCTACCAGGTTATTTTATTACTTTAGCTACTTTAATCTGATTATGATACACTCATACGAGAAGTTTGCATTATTTTTATTGGAAAATATTTGTTTAATAAGCAAATAGGTTTAATTCATATATTTTATTATTGAAAATGTAAAAAAAACGTGCATAATAATTGTCAATAACAACAAAATCACTCATCTAAAGTGTAAATTTTCAACATTAACGAAATAATGTTGTGCATCTAAGCGACATCAAATTCTATAATCAAACAACCTTCTGAAATGTATTTTTTTGGAAACCTTTTTTTAATATAATTCTAAATATCTCTACCTAATCAAACTTATCTCAAATTATATTGGGTTGACTTGAAATAAAAACTCAAATGAGAGGATAATTCAACAAAAATGTATTTATGAACAGTGGATTCAAAAATTCTGTATAATCAATTACACATTTCCTTTGTGTTTCAGCATTGATTACTATCTCTATGAATGAGCAAATTTCGACTCGATCTGTTTGTGTGTTCATTGTTGGTCAATGTTAGTTGATTGTAAATTCATTGATTTCGTAGAATTATTGAAAAATAATGAAAATTCATCTCTAGAAAGATAGATATGTTTGTCAGAAGACAATAATATCACTTATTAATTACAAGTAAACAATTGATCGTAATCAAATAGTTTATTTTTCTATGAAGTTTGTCAGTCAATAGTGGTAGTTCCTGTTAACTTTTTATATAAAATTACTTGGAAAGATCTGTATCTACAAGAAGTATACATATTTATTTTTTTATGGAATGAAATGTATAAAACCGATCCTAAAACATTTATTTCTACATATTTTATATTTTTAAAATAAGATTATAATTTAGATAGATACACAACCTGGCAGGATTACGGTTGATACTTAAGAAAAGTTTTTTTTTAGCTTGAAAAGTTAGAAAAAGCTTATATAGAAGAAATATTTTTAATATATATGCCGGTAGTTATGACAGTGGACTAAGTTCACTGTGTAAAAATATATGACTTAATATATTTTTCGTATTGAGATATTTAGACTTTTGCGCTTGTGAGTAATAAAAAGTATTTTCAATTATGTAGCAAAATATTTTCTGAAGTACTAACTGCTATAATGTAAATCTTTTATGTAATTATGAATTTTTACGAGTATCATGAAAAAAATAAAAAGTGTTTTTAAAGAGTTTTTTAAAAGAAAAAGTGTTTTTTGATCCCTCATTCACTATTGACAACTTTGCAAAGTCATTAAAGACTATATTTTTATTTTTTTTTCTAAGTTCGTCTAGATTATTAAAATATAAATAATTGTAATGTAAAATAAATCATAAAATCATTTTTTTCAATTTTTTGACTTAGTCCACTATCATAACAACCGCCACATATTTGAGCTTTGTTCCAACAGTTATTAAACTGAATTTATTTTTTAAGCAAAGATACTGATATTGAAATGATTATGCTTTTTAATATATATATATATATATATATATATATATATATATATATATATATATATATATATGTATATATATTACAGGTATCACTAAAGTGTGTTCCGTTAATTTTTAAACCGATTCAAGGATGAACAATGAAAGAAAGTTTATTTTGATTATTCATTTTATATATTTCATTGTTTTTAAAAAAAACGATGACCTCTTGAGAATTTGCTGTAAATAAATTTCATTCTCTGGATTTCTTTAATAATGTATTTTATTTTTGAATAAAATATAGAAATCTGTTTAACGTAAATTCAAGTAGAACATTCATATCAACTACGAGAGAAAAGTTAAACATTTTGTATCTCTTTAACGAAGCTTTGAAGATCACATCTCTACATAATTTTTTTTAGTTCATTTCGCTTCGTTGAGTGTGTACAACATTTACAGAACACTTTTTAGGACTCTTTGTATATATACATTTACTTATTGTGATACGGATAATCAATATTTGGGATATTTAATTTTATTCAAATAGTGATTAGGCAGTACTTGATTTTTATCTTTACATAAAAGGATTCACACATATACATTTATATATATATATATATATATATATATATATATATATAGATGTATATATGTTGATTATGTAGACATTAAGAAAAAGAATTAATTTTTTTCAGTTGAAATCAAAAAAAAATTGTAATTTAAAATATTGTTTAAATTTGTGAAAATGGGAAGACATTAAAAAATTAAAAAAAAGTGTTCTATAAAATATGAACAATTAGTTGAATTTGTAAATACATATATTGAAGTTTTTAGTGTTTAAAAAAATAGAACTTAAATAAAATGAATCACATGTACGACATAGTTTCAAGTGACGAACATAACGATGATCCGCAACGAAGGAAGCCACCGATTCTCTTCAGAAGTATAAGTGATGTCATCAGAACTGAAGAGGAATGTGAACTTCCTATCTATTTATCGAAAAGATATCCATCCCATCGGTTAGTATTTGATTTATACCTGTAAATAGAAAAAAAAACATTATTATTGTTATTTTGTGGTCATGTACAGATATTTAGATACAAATATTAATTTATTATATCTTTTTAAGTAGTCATAAATAAGATTTCATTTCAGGATTTCAACTTGTTAGTTTTAAAAAATACACATTTATAAATTAGCTTTTTAAAATAGTTACAAAATCGGATATTAACTAATTTGACAAGATTGAAATTATAATTGTCTTAAGTTATAATTGTGTCTGTAATTTCGATTATGTTTTGCTGTAGTAGATTTTGTTCTTTTGAATCACATACACTGTTTATATTTTATGCCTATTTTTAACAAGCTCACCATATCTTGGTTGTTGTAGATAACTGCAATTACTACAACTACATAAAGATGATACACGCGCTGAAACTAATCGTAGGAGATAAAACTTATGTGATTTGAAAGAAGGAAAACCTCCAGGATAATTATAATTGTATGACTTTATATCTCTGATCCAATTAGGGTATCATCTTAGTGATTTTGATTTCGTAGAAATATTTGTGTACCTGTTACTAGTTTCGGTTTTTCAATCATCGTCAAGTAGATTGCTGTATAGTACAGTTTACTTCAAGTATACAAAAAGCTACTTTAGATGATTAAAAAGCTGAAAATACTTATATCAAATCATTGAGAAAATAATTCAATAAGATCGAGAGTAGCAAGAGTGAGAGAGATAAATTAGAATTCAGTTTTTAAACATACATTTTTGAATTAGAAAATGATAGACTTAAATATTTAATCAACTTATAATTGAGTGTAATTCTAAAATAGTTAAAATATTAAGCTGGAATGATTTTATAATATTTCGAACGAAATGAGTTGTTATATTAAACAAGAGCTTCTATATTTAAAAAATATATGCGTATTCTGTACAAAGTTTATAATAACAAGCATCATATCAAAGAGATTTTAATATCTGTATTTAACAAATAAACTTTTTTAGGTGTACGAAATTATTAAAAATGTTTACAGAAATCTAAGAAATATATAATCCCTTAAAACTTGTATATCCTTTTGAATGTGCCATAAATGGCAAGCTGCATTTAATTAAATGACTTTTAACACTTAACTAATTGAAAACAAATATTTACGCGCTGAAATGACAAACATTGATTCATCAGATACGTTGCAAGTAAAACATTACATTTTATAAGATCCTTACTTTACTCATTAATTGGCAGTTAATTGCATCCGTGATTTTATCAGTACAGTTTTTAATTACTTCTTTGTCAAATGTTAGGCAATTAGGAGCAATTTCAAGTTAAAATTACATAATGGTATTCATTAATGAAACAATGAGCGACTTCCTTTTCAATTATGCCAAGAATAAATTATGTTTAGAATTGATAAAATGTTTTTGTAAATAAGGACATCGTATCACACTAATGTCTTCTTAAACTTTAAGAAATTAGATGGAAAAATACTTCAAAATAATTTAAAAAATAAAATTTATAAACATAATGTTTTTTTTACAGTTTTGTCTATTTAATTTTTATTCGAATTGAAAGAAGAATTAAATTGTTGAAATAATAAATAAAGAAATCTTCTTTTAATATATAATAATTTTTTTCACAACATATAAAATAATAAAACAATATATTATTTTGTTTCGTTTTCATCATGCTGAATCTTTTGAGTCTGTTCTTCAATACTAGTTTTAGAATGTCTAAAAATTTAAGTAGATCTTAGAAACGAAATTAATAGTGGAGAACAGACATTTAGAATATTCCAAAGGACGAAAACGACCAGGATAGCGTATCAACAGGATTATAGATATAAAAAATATAATTATACATTTAAAATCATATTTTAATTTTATTAAAAAAACGATTTCATTTCGACTTTAATACATTTTTATCTAAATCTCAAAATTATTCTAAAATAACTCACTGAATAATTATTAGGTTGGTGCAAAAATAGTTACGGGTTTTTACGTATCGAGTATTAAGATGCATATATCAGTTAAAAATTATATTTATTAAGCAGAATAAAGACCATTAGCGTGCACACATTTCTCCCAATGACAAACAAGTTTGTTTCTTCTTCAGTATTTAATAATGGAGTCCTGGAATTAACGAATTCATCAAAAGCACTTTGAGCTGATGGTTGATCTTTGAAAACCTTCTCTCTTAGGGAATTACTAAAATGTTTAAAAAATAATAATCTGTTTGAAATGGGTGGGAGAGGGACAAATTAAATTAACTGGGTTTCATAACCCAGTTCATTTAATTTTTTTATAGTCATTTGTGAAACGTGTGGTCGGGTTTTGTCATGAAGAAGAATTGGTTCTCTTCGATTGACTAATGCTGACCGTAAACGATACAACTTTTCATGTATTTTTTTCAATTTACTGACATTTTTCTGCTATTATTGTTTCATCAGGATTTAAGAAGTTGTAGTGAATGATCCCACTTGCCGACCACCAAACAGTGATTATAATCTTTGTTTTTTCATGAAGATTCGGTCTGGGAAACAGTTTTGGTGCTTCTATCCACTGTAATGAACGTTTAAGATTGTTGAAGATAATCCACTTGTCATCATATGTGACAATGCGATCACCCATTTATCCAGATTTTTTGTTTTTCCATTTAGGTTCAAATATCGAACAACTGTTGAATGACCAACAATGATTTCTTTTACCATTTCTCGAATTGTTTTATGTGAGTCTCCTTCAATAATAGTTTTTAAATCATTATTGCCTATAAATGAGCGACGTCCAAGACCCTCATCATCATCAAGGCTTTCATTTCTATCAACCAGTGTTGAGCTGTACGTTCAATAATTGTCTCTTCGCCAAAAATAAATTTGATATTTCGACCAGTTTGTGTTGCATTACATCCCAATTTAAACTCATAAAACAAAATCGCGCGAATTTGCTTTTTTTCAGTGACTAATTTAAGAGCTTATATCCAACATTAGTAAAGAATACAAACAATAGACAAGCTAAAATCAGTAAAGCTGATTTCATTGTTTACAATAATGTATCACATGACTATAACAAAAGATAACCGTAACTAGAAAAATCGTCGCCAAACTTGAAATGATAATAACCGTAATTATTTTTCCACCAACCTAATATAATGTTTATAAGTAAAAAAAGTAAGAAAAATTATATATATAAAATATGTGTTATTAAAAAAGGTTTACAACAAAATATTGAAGTGAAATATAATTGTACTTATTACAACAGTTTTAAATAGTATACAAATACAAATGTTTTAATTAAAAAATAACTTTTTATTATCATAGCAGAGATTATATTTTTCATCTTTTAATAACAAATCGATATATTTTTAGACGAAGTTTTTATATCAAAATGGTATAAACAGCTGTACTATTCAGTTGTTGATAAAAATAATATTATTTAAAATAAACACAGGATTGTGATGTTAATTAATTCGGAAATATGTTGTGAATGTTTCAATATTATTACGGTTTTAGATAAACTCTTTTTCTCTCTTTATATATATATATATATATATATATATATATCCTATGTGTGTATGTAAAAAAATATTATTTAATTAAAATATATTATCATACTGCATGATTTGCCTAATATAAAAAAAAACATTGCAGTTTAATAAAAGTAGTAAATGCTATTAAAACCTTGTCCGAACGGCACGACACCCGAAAAAGTTTCGAAATAAAATAAATTGAACAAACTGAACTGCGCATAAACAAAATAAACTTTTAATTAAATCAACTTTTTATCAAAAAAACCGAAGTTCACATAAACGAACCATTAAACGTTGTGAATAATTAACGTAATTAAAATATTAAACTGAATTAAGTGATAAGTTGAAAATTACCTCCCTTCGCTCGTACGCGTTTCTCTACATTGTTAATATTTAATAGTTTTATTAGCGAAAAACTTTTTCAACACCGGAGAATTTATCACACCGAACACAATTATGCTCGGATTGTACATGGACGTATTTACTTTATATATGTGTAGATTTTTTTTCTAGTGGGATATTTTTAACGATTTTCATATCATCAATTACAAATGTCAGGAAAAACATGCCCTTTAATGACATTAATCAGTTATGTACATGTGTTGTCGTACGTATTTTTATGACCGTATATACATTAATACACATTCAGAATATATATATATATATATATATATATATATATATATATATATATATATATATATATATACACCCACGAACATACATGTACATATAACATACTTTTTAAATGGTTTAAAATGTCACTATTTTTCACACGTTCAGACACTAATTAATCTATTATTGTACAAAAATTGAAAACTAGTAGAATGAAATTTAAAATTTATATATCTATACCTATCACGAATAAGTGGATAAGAAGATTTATGATGACAACTAGTTAACTGATAATTAAAGACTTCAAATGTGCTTGTATATAGTGAAAAAGACTATAGTTTTCAATTAAAAAAATATTTCACCACTCAAGTTTTTAGAAATAAATTATTACATTTTATAAAATCTACTATATATCTTATCAGTTTATATCATTCTTTTTTAAAGTGTATTTTTGATTATATCATCGTTGGTATTTATTTCATACTTTTAAATAAAAAAAAAACAGTACTTTTGTTAGTGGTCGCCTATAGACATTTACATTTAAATACAAATTTATAATTTTTTTTAAAGAAATCGTAAGTAAAATTTCATTTCAGAATACTAATTTGTTATACTAACAAATTTTATTCTAAAATATATATTTAGAAATTATCTTTTTCAAATAGTTAAAATAATATGATATTGATTAATTTGTCGAGATTGTAATTATAACTGTCTGAAGTTGTAATTGTATCCCTGATCTTGATAATGTGTTATCATGGTGGTTTTTGTCCTTTTAAGTCATATTCATTATATTTTATGACTAGTTTCAGCACATGCACTATCTCCAGGTTGTTATACATAATTGCAATTACCTACAATTAAGAAAAAATGACATACGCGCTGAAACTAATCTCGGGGAATAAAATTTATGTGATTTAAAAAAACGAAAACCTAATGAACAATTATAGTTCTATCTATTTTTATATCTACGATCTCTCTGGTGTATTTTATCTTGCTAGTTTTGATCTCGTGAAGTTACATACATATGTAGGCTATCTGATAAAATTATTAGGTTGGTAGAAAAATAATTGCGGTCTGTAACCTTCAAATTCGCATATATTTTTTAATTTAAGTGGCCCAGAACTGTTGGATGACTAACGGCTAACTTTTGCAAGCTCTCGAATTGTTGTGTGTGGTTCTGATTTAACTAATGCCTTCAGTTGATTGTTATGAACTGAAGAAGGACACCCGCGATCTTCTTCATCTTCAACGCTCTTGTTCCCAGCACGAAATTTTTGGAACCACCATTGCACCGTACATTCCTTAACAGTATCCACACCAAAAGAATCGTTTAGTTTATGAGTATTTTCTGCTGTTTTATCATTCATTTTGAACTAATACAATAAATTACTCTCATTTTCTTCTTTTTCATCTTTAATTCAATATCCCAATTTTAAACAAAATTAATAATAAAACTAAAGTTGATCTATGAAAATACAGACCGAAAAATCTCCTTTAAATTGATATTAACATGGATACAATTAAATGACACTCTCATTGAAAAAATGAAGGTTAGAATTCAGAATACAAAAACCGTAATTATTTTTCTACCCGCCTAATATTTGATGTCTTTTAAAGATGTCAAAATGAGCTATATTAGGGATATTAATTTATTTGTAAAATTGTAAATATTTCTTGATAAGTCTTCATATTTAAATTGATATTTTTTAATATTTCCTTAAATCAAATCAAGTGCAGAATTGTCACTTATTTTTTAAATAACTTATCTCTTTTTTATACAATGTTAGATGTTTTATTATTTTTTTTAGTATAATTTTTAAAAATATTTGCATCTATCATATGTCGTTTTATTTTTTTTATAACAATATTCATTATGTTTATTATATATATATATATATATATATATATATATATATGTGTGTGTGTGTAATTATACTAGTTTGATTTATTAACAGTTTATGTATTTGATTCTTTTCAATTTGGAGAGAAAATTACAATGTGTATTTTTCAGAAAATCAAAAATGTATTTCTATAATAAGTTCTATAATAAATCAAGCATATATATCATTTGAAATTTTCAAAATTGTATTGTCACTTTCTATAGATAATTCTGTTTTATACATGTTCTCTAACCGATCGTAACTGATATCTTTCAGGCGTGCCGAATATCGTGGCAACAGACGGCCCATCGAACGTCGAATTTTAGTGAAACACGGCAAGGTGAACACGATCCTCATCAACCATGACCCGATGCGTAGCGTCAAGTACCTGAAAGATTTGGTCAACACGTTGATAAACAGCAGATGGAGATGTATTTTGATGGTGTTCTCGTTCAGTTATGTCGTCAACTGGTTGTTCTTCGCGACGATGTTCGCAATTGCGGCGCATTCGCACGGTGATTTGGAGGACTACGTCGACGGTAACGATCGACGCACATGTATTAACGGCACGAAAACTTTTATCGGCTTCTTTTTATTGGCGGTCGAAACGCAGGTACGTTACGGTTTGTTCGATTCAATGTTAATTTGCTGCTTGACGTATACATCTGTACTTTTTTCCCCTTATGGGCCCGTTTTACTACGTTATAATGAGTTTAACTGCCGGTTTATTGCTCGTTAAAGTTGAATAGAGAAATAACATTTCGGTCTGTTCTTTTGTAGTAGATGTACGTTTACAACACTAATTATGTCCACCTTCAATCCTACACACACACACACACACACACACATATATATATATATATATACATACATACACACATCAATTTATTTATAAATTTGTGCTCAGTATTTTAAAAATATTTTTAATACG